>JAWNNB010001868.1:0-342992 GCA_035043285.1 Drosophila subsilvestris
CCCACTGTGCGACGTGGCACTCTCTGTGGTGGCCAAACACCTGCATGTGGAAGAAGAAGCGTGCAACACGGCCATACGGCTGATAGCAGATTGGCTTCTGTCTGCGGGGCTAGAGCTAGCGGTGCAGAAGACAGAGGCAGTCCTGGTCAGCAGCCGATCGATCGTGGAGACAGCGCACGTTCGAATTGGAGACCAGACGATAGCGTCGAAGCGAGCCATCCGCTACCTAGGGGTGATGCTGGAAACCAGGCTCTGTTTCCGGGAGCACCTGAGCTATATCCAGGAGAGAGCAGCTAACACGAGCCGAGCCCTTTCTCGGATACTTTCAAACACCCGTGGACCCAAGCAGGAGAGGAGGCTGTTGCTGACTAGCGTGGTCAGATCAGCTATAACATACGCTGCTGCAGTGTGGGCGAACGGCATAAAAGTCGCCAGCTACGCCAGGGGCGTCAAGTCCATCCACCGCACAGTGGTCGATTCTGCCAATCTGGCAGGCAATAAATGAAAAATTTAAATGTTGAATCTTGTTAATTTTTTTTACTTTTTGCAAATTAAACATCCCATTGATATTTATTGCAATATTTATATATTTTTCACATCGATATTCAAGCCGCTGTAAGCGGTTAAATCGCAGGAAAAATTTCTGTCGGTACCGAAGTACATTTTAGCGCCTTTTTATGGCTTTTGGTAAAGCTGAGTAAAAATTAATGTTTTGAGAGTTTTATTTAAATAACTGTTTATATTGGTCATAGATGGCATGTTTTCAATAAAAAAAATATATGTGTTGGTCCAGTGCTTATATGTATTAGTGGTAAATCGTTGTAGAACTTAACATTTCCTTTAGTGTGCTATTATTAACATACCCGAGACTTTCATGGAATAGATCTTTTGTCATCCAACCGTATCCGCCTTCAATCCTTTTTTATTTGTGAAAGCAGTCTCTTTTAAATCTTCTGTGTTAAAATAAATTGCGACTACCTGCTACACGTTCATTTATTTGATTTTGTAGGACAAATGGCAGTGTCGAAAAACGCGCTTTTTGCGATATGGCGCATGGAAACTGTGCCAGGAAAAAAGTTAAGGCGATTTGAATCCATGTTTTTACTCAATTAATTGATAAAAAAAAAATAATAATAATAAAATAAGAATAAAAAAATATTTAGTAAAATTGCCTATAAGTTTGCCAATAAGTGAAGTGTACGCAGAAATCTTTAATACTCAAAAAAACACGACAAATTTTGTAATATTGACCTCGACCTATTTTTTTCTGAAAATAAATAATTTTTAAAAACATTCTAAAATATGTGAAACTAAAAAAAAATAATTTTTTTTTTAAATTAATTTTTAAAAGTTTTTAAATTAAAAAATATAAACTAAAAATGTATATAAATACTCCGCTGATTTATATTCCAAAATACAAAATTATTAAAAAAAATATTATTCTTATATTTTTTGAGTTATTAATTATTGCCTGCCAGATTGGCAGAATCGACCACTGTGCACCGTCTCTGCGCACTGCGGATCCGCTGCGGCTTCAGGACCGTGTCGGATGACGCTGCGTTGGTCATC
The DNA here is from genome assembly GCA_035043285.1 of Drosophila subsilvestris. Taxonomy (NCBI): domain Eukaryota; kingdom Metazoa; phylum Arthropoda; class Insecta; order Diptera; family Drosophilidae; genus Drosophila; species Drosophila subsilvestris. Next base: position 1,570 of record JAWNNB010001868.1, read on the forward strand.
GCAGGGGTTCTCCCCATAGACCTATTGGTCGTCGAGGAGAAGAACGTAACACTGGCCACCCGAGCAGGCGTCGAGCGGAAGGCGGAGCGGGAGCTGGCCAGAGAGGAGAGCCTCAGCGTCTGGCAAAGCCGATGGGACAGCTCGGCGAGCGGACGGTGGACACACCGTCTCATCCCAGATGTGAGAAGCTGGACTAAAAGGGGCCACGGAGCGGTGAACTTTTATACCACTCAGCTCCTCAGCGGGAACGGCTGCTTCGCACAGTACCTGTGTAGATTCGGCCACGAGGAATCCCCACACTGCAGATGGTGCGGCAGTGTCACCGAAGACGAAAACATAAGGAGCGAATTGTGGCGAGCGGCTGGCAGGAGGCTGTCACCCAGCAACCTGGTAGAAGCGATGGTGGGAGACGCCACAATTTGGACGGCAGTAAGCAATTTTGATGCCGCCGCGATGAAGGAGCTGAAAACAGGCACAGAAAGGCACTCACACAACTACTGATTTCCACCCCGAGGGCAAAGAAAAAAAACCGAAAAATTTGTGATCTCTCTACCTGAAAATCAAGTGGAGAGTAAAAGAGAGAAAAAACTGAACTATTCGGATCTGACACAGTAAAAATTATGAATCATGTTTCGTTCGGTCCATTTTGGGGGTGCGATTCGAATCACTGAGAAGCCGAATCGCTAATTCAATTGGATCGGACGAAGCGAATACCGAATCACACCGAATCGATTTGGTTGCCCGTTCATGCAGGGCTCTACTTTTACTTACAGTAGGCACACATATTATTCGGACACTCTTGTCACTCTAGTTTGAGCACCTATAACTTGGCGTACGGTTAAGTTAAACAGAAAAAGTTAATTTTATATCGAAGATCAACATTTCTACTATCCGTTCACAAAAAAATATTAAAATTTTCTACTATGGTTTTCTTATAAAAATTAACTAAAGCAAAAAAGTCACTTTTTTACGCACATAAATTATTCGGACAGTCGTTAGGTTTTTCAAGTAATATTTGAATATTACAGCTAAAAAATAAATTATTTTTTTTTGCCACATTCATTCTTTATGATGTCTATAAGTCCTCGGCACACCTTTTCCCCAAAGGTATTAGTGCCCTGTGCATTAATATTGACCCACTAAACAAGCAGAGCCATTTTCAAACATTCTTTCGATCAAATTTTGGGTTTCCAAATCCTTTTTTCCAAATTTCTGCAAACATGCTTCATGGAACTTACGTCAGGTAGCGGGAGCTGAGTTTTCAGCTGGTTGCAGTGGGAAATGAGCAAGATATGATCAAATAAAGATGCATTTTTTCAGTATTTTTTTGGGTGGTACAAGACTGTCTTCGGATTATGCCCAAATTTAATGGCACATGGATGCAATTTGTCGCTCAAACTATTATAGTTCATATCCTTGATAATTTTACTAGTAATGAAGACCATTCGTACTGCTCCATTTGCACCTATACACCCACAAACTATTATGTTCCTTGAGCCATGCACTACAGTTGGTGTCCCATTTTTCTCAGAGACTATTAAAGCTAGAGCAGACTTATGTGATATCACACTGTTACAAGTGTATTTCAAAATTTCGCCCCGCCCTCTTCCGCCTTCACAAAGGACGAAAATCTGTGGCATCCACAATTTTAAACATACGATAAAACTAAAAACGCAGTATCGTAACGAATGACCATATCTTCCAGATTGCTAAATCCGGTACAGATCGGATCATTATTATGGCCAGAATGAAGAAATTAATTTTCAGTTGCTTCCCCCACCTCCTCTGGCGTTGCTGATGATATTCATTCTCTGTCTCGCTCGCACACACTCTGCCCTGTGCAATGCGCGAGCAACCCCTAGCGGAGGAGATGTAGAATCTAAATGGTAGATGTAGAATATCTGTTCTACATGTATAATCTACATTTTAGATGTAGTAAACATAGAGTGTACGTCGAAAATTCGAGTTATTCGAATTTCTCTGTCTCTGCCATTTTTGTCAATTCGTTTTGTGCACTCAATCATTCTAACTCATACAACCGAATGTTGAAAAGTGTGAGGCACACACACACTCCCATTCGTATAAACTCAATTCATTGTGTGTGTGTCACTCACTCAACTCAATTCAATTCGAATGGATTCTATTTGAATTTTTTTTGAATGGAGCTACGCAGATCTCTAATATGAACATATGTATATGTTGATTTTATGCATAAACATACAGTGAAGGAAAAAAGTGAACATACACCCCCATTTTTCCGAATTTATATATATATTTTTATCATACAAATGTATGTGTACGTCGTTTGTTTATTACATATAAAACAAGTGGTTGTGTATACATACATAAGTATGTACATATATGCAAGTAAGAATATATATGATCTATGACTACCCTGCAGTACCAATCGTCGACTAGCAAGCGACTACACGTCGATGCCAATGTAATGCAGCTCGCTTACGTCATCGACGACCTCCCATACGATGGACTGTTTACTTTAACCAAGGGATGTCCTAGGAATATAAGCGATGACATAGTAAGCGAGAAATAGCCGAAAGTAAGACCTTAATAAGTGATCAATTTCCCTTAAAAAGTAAGGCCTTAATAAGTGACGAATTTCCCTTAAAAAGTAAGGCCTTAAAAGTATTCAATTTCTTTTTATTTATTGTTGTATTATTATAAACTAGATTTACAATTTTGTTCTATGTGTTCTTTTTTGCCACAGAACCTCCTTTTTAAGTGTTGTTGATGTTTTCATGTTCGTGAGGCCACTGAAATAAGATGGGGTAATTAGTATATTTCCATTCGAAATTTATAAAATTTGTTAACAATGCTCTCAGTAGATCAGCTATGGTAGATCCGACAAAACAAAAACAAAACACCCGCCAAAATATGTATCTGCTCGACTCGAGCCTCGCTTTTAGGGTGGGTTTTTCTGTTTTCGTTGTTGGAAATTGAAATTTCGTGCAAAACACTGATAATTTCGCAATTTCCCAGTTTATTCATTTTTTACAACGCTCAATAGACGTATTTTTATATAAATGAAACACTGCACTTACCTGATAATAATTTTGCCTAAAATAACAAAACCTGCGTCTCACTTTTTACCACACAATTCTAACAACTTTGTCGACGCCGACGGAAAAACCTAATTCTGCTACAACGCGTGCTGTAACAGAAACAAAAGAAAGAAAAAAGGGAAATTAAAAGGTACCGACGCGTCGTTCGCGACGTCGACTTCATATTCTGCTCGGCTGCAGCGGCAGAGGAAAACGGCTGAATGACGCGTAGTTGACTTTTGTCATCGCTCACTTCTGGTACTGTAGGGTATATACCTAAAAACATATGTATATAGGTTACATTAATTGTGTACAGAATTGGTTTATATATTTACATATTCTATATATTATATTTCGGAGCCTTGGATTTCATCGAGTGCAATATTATAATGAAGACCTCGTCTGATCTTAATTTCATCAAATAAAAGCAGGTTAGGTTACTGAGTAAATCAGCATTAAATCCAAGCCTCATGTTTTTTAAAATCGCGTTAACGTGCGTTTTGATGGCAGTTTTAATTTTAAAACATCTCGAAGGTATTCGTAAGTCCTTGACGAGTTAAGCCTAGTACTCAGTTCCGAAAAAACAGCTCGCGAACAGAATCAGGGTTGATATTCGTATGAAACCGATAAGAAATTTTTTTGGTCGAAAACTGTTTTCTAGGCTCTGTACGGAAGGCAGTACTCAGTTCAAGAAAAAACAGGGTCGGTATATACTAGAAAAGTATCCGAATGTATTTGCTGGTATTGCTGGTATCTTTCTACCCCCCTGTAAAGTTATATAAATTGCATATAAAGCCTAGTACTTAGATCCAAAAACTGTTTGGTAGCGAACTCATGTCATATAATTCGCTAGCGGCCAAGTGGTGTGACCAGAGGTGTGCATTGCATTCCGTATGGTTACACTGCTCAGACAGATGCTTGGTTTTGTTAAAAGTTAATGAAATGCACTTCTTCGGCTGTGGTCGCTCTTCCCCAGGCATATCCTGGGCTCCCAAATATTTTATTGGCAAGGTAGTTTGACTGACTATCAGCAGCAGAAGATAGCGACACCGCCCGTGCCGACCACCGTGAGGACAACATGTTTGAAAACCATATTTGATTTATATTCATGAAAATTAATAAAAATAATATATTATAATATCCATATAATTGTCCTTCATATAACGCTGCATTAATTATATTCTATTTGTCTTCATTATTTCAATATTTCATTTGGTCTTTTGGTCTCATATTGCAATGGTTGCCTCGAGTTTGCTAGCAACTTAAATGCAATTTATATAGCCTAGTACTCAGATCCAAAAACTGTTTGGTAGCGAACTCATGTCATATAATTCGCTAGCGGCCATGTGGTGCGACCAGAGGTGTGCACTGCATTCCGTACGGTTACACTGCTCAGACAGATGCTTGGTTTTGTTAAAGCCTAGTACTCAGATCCAAAAACTGTTTGGTAGCGAACTCATGTCATATAATTCGCTGGCGGCCATGTGGTGTGACCAGAGGTGTGCACTGCACTGTGTAAAAATATGTATAAGGGTTACATTACATGTGTATAGAATTGGCTTATATATTTACATATTTATATATATGTATGCCAATATGTATATAGTATATACATATGTACATAAAGTCATGAATGGGTGCTCCAATACATGGCACATGACTTTATACGCTTATGTCATCGAGCTGAATGACGTTGTCATCGATGTGTCGTCGCTTACACATCGATGACCCGTACTGCAGGGTATGTTTGTATGTATATATTCATAGATCATATATATATTTATACGTACATAGGTATGTATATAAAATTATTTTAGTTAAAATCACTAAAATCACCAATTTCCTGAATACATATATATATACATAAAAACATCTATAAATGTAAATATATGGATCGTAAAAACCAAAACATGTCTAAAATAGGGATATGTTTATGTAAATAAATGTGCAATTTCAAGTAAATAAAACAAATATCAGCTTTTATATGTATATTTTATTTTTTCCCACGCCCATTCCTCATTTATGTTGCGGAAGGTCAGCTCAGATCGCTACATCAGCCCTCAAGACAAGACAAAAAACAAATTTCAGTTCAAGCGGCCGAAAATTGTAGAACCCACACACAAGCACAGTATGTGTGAATACGTGGCACACACACACGTAACCAGGAAACTAAAAAATCAAAACCGAGTTTTCGAAACGTAACATTTGCAAAATTTTGTCGTGTCTGTGTACACACACACATATACATACATGCCGAATCCCCCCCCACCACACCAACAAAAAAAAATTTTCCATAAATATTTTCAACCATAATATCTCGCCACTCAGAGGCAAACACGCGCTAGATAGAGATAGCAAGTGTTTTACTTCTCCGCTGACAGGCGAGAACATTTTTTCGCTAATAAATAAATATAAATAATAATAAATCGAAATAATGAAAATCAAATACTGACATTTAATTCATAATTCTGAAAAATGTATAAGAAAATACAAAAAAAATTTAAAAAATATTTTTGGTAATAGAAAGATTTTTATTTGTGAGGAAGAAGAAGACAAAAATTACAGAAAAAAATCGTGCACTACACAACCTCTTTCGACGCCGTTTGACAAACGACTGGCAAAGAGTTATTGTTGCACCATGGCCGTGCTCTCTCTTACTCTCTCAGGTCCCCTGAGAGCATAGTCTTACTCTCTCAGGTCCCCGAGAGCACAGGAAATGAGAGCGGGGGACCTGGACCTGCAAATTTTTCTGTAACACATTCGTTGTATGAACTGGCACATCTATATACTGTATGGTTAGTGCTTCTGTACAGAGCCTAGAAAACAGTTTTCGACCAAAAAAATTTCTTATCGGTTTCATACGAATATCAACCCTGATTCTGTTCGCGAGGTGTTTTTTCGGAACTGAAACTTAAACCTTTACAGGGGGGTAGAAAGATATCAGCAATTCCAGCAAATACGATCGGATACTTTTCTAGTATATACCAACCCTGTTTTTTCTTGAACTGAGTACTGCCTTCCGTACAGAGCCTAGAAAACAGTTTTCGACCAACAAAATTTCTTATCGGTTTCATACGAATATCAACCCTGATTCTGTTCGCGAGGTGTTTTTTCGGAACTGAGTACTAGGCTTTAACAAAACCAAGCATCTGTCTGAGCAGTGTAACCGTACGGAATGCAGTGCACACCTCTGGTCACACCACATGGCCGCTAGCGAATTATATGACATGAGTTCGCTACCAAACAGTTTTTGGATCTGAGTACTAGGCTTAAAAGTTAATATTTTGCGCAAATATTTTTCTGCTGGGCTATAGCTCAATGTCTTTTTTAAAAGCATACATATAGTTTTTCCCTCCTCAGACACATTAGACATATTATCTATTAAGGAAATAATATTTGGTTAGTGGTTCTAGCCCCCTGTAAAGTTATATCAATTTGATATAATTTACCGGAAAGCTCGAAGCAAACATTGCAATCTGTGTATTCCGTTCATGGTGCTGGATATTCCTCGGTATATTTACGGTATATTATTAAAATAAGAATGTATATTTCGGTATATTTCTGAGGGTCAGATGGTTTATTGTATCCATACATCCGCGGTCACACTGCCGGACATCAAATGATAACAAAATAATTTAAATCGCCTAATTGACGATTAATGGAAGCAATGGGGGACCAACTAATACTGGCCACCGGTGGATACGATCATACAATCAAGGTGTGGCAAGCCCATACCGGCAACTGCATCAAAACCATGCGTTTTGTTGAGACTTCCGTGAGTGAACCACAACGCATTTACCGCTACACTGTGACTGCAATTCCATATTTGATCTGTAGCAAGTAAATGCCCTGGACCGCACGCCAGACAAAACGCGCCTGGCGGCCTGTGGCTATCAGTGCATCCGTCTGTACGACTTGGAATCCAACTGCACCGCTCCGGTGATCAACTTTGATGGCGTACAGAAGAACGTGACGCGCCTTGGATTCCAGGAAGACGGTAACTGGATGTTCACCGCCGGCGAGGACCATCATGTGCGCATCTGGGACATGGTCTCGGCACCACCCCACTGCTCGAGGGTTTTCGACTGCGAGTCACCAGTGAATGCCGCATGTTTGCACCCCAACCAGGTGGAGATCGGCATGGGCTCGCAGAACGGCAACGTCTTCCTGTGGGATGTAAAGTCGGAAAAGCACGAATGTATCGTTCCCGAGGTGGATGCCTCCATTCAGGACGTGGCCATCTCCCCCGACGGACATTACCTGGCGGCGGCCAACAACAAGGGCAACTGCTACATCTGGTCGCTGTGCAGCAGCCCCGACCAGAAGATGAGCACAATGCGGCCCACAAAGAAGATACCGGCGCATAGCCGCTACATACTGCGCTGCAAGTTTAGCCCTGACTCGCGTCTTTTGCTGACCACCTCCGGCGATGGGACGGCGTGCCTCTGGAAGACATCGGACTTTAGCAAGTGGCGCGAGCTTTGCATTGAGAACTACTGGGTGTGGGATGCCGCCTTCAGTGCAGACTCCAAATGGCTCTTCACCGCCTCCTCGGACGGGGTGGCTCGTCTGTGGAAGCTGGAGACAAAGACTCCCACACGGGAATACACCGGCCACACCAAGGCTATCACTGCCCTGTCCTTCAAGGATGAGATTATAAGAAAGGTTAATCATTAGCTGCTAGCATCATCGATATAGAACGTTAGCGCGTTTGTGACTGTGTCACAGTTAAGAAAAGAAAAGCCTTCCCATTTTGATTGTCTCTTCCCCCCTCCAAGATCCGCAAAAGTTCTTTGTTGTGGTCTTCTTTGGTATATTGGTACTACCTACTCTCTCCTTAAAATATTCATACAGTTATTGCATTTGCGTTTACCAGAACGATAATCTGGAGTATCTAATGAATAACCAGTATCTTTTCGATTTGTAGGTCCTCTTACTCTCAACCTAGGGTCAAGTTTTTAAGACGAATTGTGTACTGAAATCCTATGTTCTTCAAACGATTTAAGTCTAAGAATGCTTCAAAATTGAGAAATTTTTACATAATTTCCAAAGTTTTCTGAAACGGAATTCGAACCACCACAATTATACAAAATATAATTAAACCAAATCAAAATTCCCGCCACTACTACACCAAATAAAGCGAGACAATCGGCAATGGGCAGGCATATCATATTGAAGGCAACTCTTAGGCTCTGGCAAAAAATTTGGCAATTTTTGGAGGCAGTTAACATAGATTAGAACACAGCGATTCCCATCAACAACTAAAACTGAACTGAACTAACCATCGTCCCAATCGAATCGGGGGACAATCGCAATTCAACGATAGTTCAGCAAAAGAAAAAACGAAACCAAAATGAGAAAGAAAGAAAAACTAATTTTTGAAACTACCTCTGGAAATGAGCGCTTGGCTTTTGTAGCGACTTTTTCATACATAATTTATAAAAACCTTTGATATATGTATATCATTATATTGTATTGTAATACGGACTAAACTAAATCGTTTATGTGAAATGTAATTTTGAATAAAATCCAAATAAATATACAATAAATAGAAACCGACAAAAAAAAGACGGAACGGAACAGCGCCACAGGGACGCAGAAACAACAGAGTCGGGGAGACAGATAAAGAGTGAGAAAGGGAAAGCAATAGCCATTTGGAAAGGAGGCGGTTTCCTTTTTTGTATCTGATTTAGTTTTAGTCCACGTAGGCAATGCCTTGGGCCACAATTGACTCTTTGATGGGATCGGGATCGTCGCCCAGCTTATACCCCACGATACAAGTCACATCCACGGCCTGGCCGGTGGGATTGAGCAGCAGCATCACCTGATGGATGGGCGTGGCTGGACGAAAGGGTTTGTGAGGTGGCATCGCGCGCTCTGTGGGCGGCAGTAGACGCACCTTGCATGGCTGGAAATAAATGTGTGTGGAATCAAGGGAATTATTGGCTATTGAATTTACTAACCTTTTTGACACTCGCCTCGAAGTGAAAGTCGCAGACTGGCTTGCGGCTCTTGTTCTGTGCCGATATCACAATCACCGAAACACGATAGCCTGGCCGATCGCTGGTAAAGTTTAAACTGAGCTGCATGTCATCGTCGTCGAGCACCACACGCTGCTCACCAGTGGCCTGGATATTGTCTAGTTCGATGCTGATCTCGCTGAGATGTTTTTGCGTGGCCAGTGCTTCCATCTGCGGCTCCTGCTCAACGGTAACGGGAGCATTGCTTAGCAACGGAACATCATCAACGAGCTCTGCTGCAGTGGGCACTTTTGGAGCTACTTCTGGTTGTGCCTGTGCCGGTGTCTGTGCCACCTCGGGTTCCTTTACCTGCATCCTCTCTTTGGCCATGTCGTTTAGGGTTACCTTCTCTGGATCCCGTTTGAAACTGCTCATCCTCTCTTGACTGGGTAATATCTTCTGGAAGAGCTCCTCGCTCAGCATATCAATCTGTGGCATTTTCCGTGCCGAGCCTGGCTTTCTTGAGAAATCGGAACTGGAGCTGACCCCATTGGCTAGGCCATCGGTGGCCGTGCTCTGACTGAGGACCTCAGGCTCCAGTAAGCCTCCGCCACCTGAGCTGGCGAGCTGGAATGATTTTTCAGTCGATTTTTTTGACTCGCTTTCAGCGAGTGCGCAGCTGAAGATGTCACTCAAATCAGCCAGAGGATCGGCTGTAGCTGTAGCAGGAGCCGCGCAAGTGGAATTACTCGTGAAAGTGTTTGGTTTTTCTTTAGATAAAGCGTCCGATTCTGCTCCGTTTTCACTACTACCGATGAGGAGATCCCCCAGCAGTTCGTTGATTAGCAATTCGTTGTTGGAACTTGTTCCTGTTGCTGTAGCTGCTGTTGATGTTGTCGTGGTCAGGGCAGGAGCAGAAGCAGGCAGAAGCCGTGGCAGTGGTCTTTGTTGGCGAGGGAACCAGCTGCTTATAGCGTTGCATTGTCGTCAGAAGCGCCCCATTGGCATCCAATGTTTCAGCTACAAAGGGAGAAACAGATTGAGAGACAGATCTACCAAGACTGCCCGAACTTACATATGAGCTGAGCGTCGGAGTCGTCTAGCAGCTGTGTCATATGCTGGAAGATCGGCTTGTGCTTCTTGCAGATATTGTAGAGGTCGTTAATGGTCTCGCTAACATCCTTATTGGAGGGATCGTAGGTGTCCAGCATTTGGTTGAGCAGCTGCATGGTCTCGAGGACCTCGTATAGCCCCAGCCGATGCTGGGACAGCAGATCGTTGCGTCGCGCCTCCTGTGCCATGCGATACTGTAGCAGAAGATTTGCACGCTTGAAGTTCTCTGGATTGTTGCTCTTGATCAGCTTGGCGAACATGGCCTCGTCGATGGTGCCCAGCACACTCTCCCGCTTGGCCACTGCCGCCTCTGTCTGTCCATGCTCGATGTCACCCTCCTTACGCAGCATGTCGTAGGCGTCGCGTATTTTCTGACGCTGCGGAAACTCTGTGGTCCACAGCAGCAGGCACTCCATAATCCGCTGCTTAACCTCGTGCGGCGTTTCGGCTCCCTTGTACTTTTTCGACACCAGACGGATTAGTTCGTTGAGGAAGCGAAATTTCCCGGCCTCGTCCTGAAACTCTTCGCCGCACTGAGTCATGCATTCCTCCAGCAGCTGTAAATTGTTTTTACATACATATCTACTGTTACTTTGGCCAACAATCTTGTTTGGTTGCCTGTCCCTGTCCTTGTCTCTGGCCCGCCCTGGCAATACTTTGGTACACATTAGAGCCCTGCATGAACGGGCAAATGAATCGATTCGCAGTGATTCGGGATTCGCTTCGTCCGATCAAATTGAATCAGCGATTCGGCTTTCTCAGTGATTCGAATCATACGCCCAAAATGGACCGAACGGATCAAGATTCATAATTTTGTACTGTGAGATCCGAACAGTTCAGTTTTTTATCTCTTTTACTCTCCATTTGATTTTCAGGTAGAGAGAACGAGAAAGCAATACACAAATTTGTCGGTTTTTTTGCCTTGCTTTCGGGGTGGAAATCTGTAGTTGTGTGTGTGCCTTTCTGTGCCTGTGTGTGTACGTCAACGCGTTGAAGTACACATACACATACTGTACATGTGCACGCATACAAAGGAAGATTCTTCGTAGTATGTTTTGAATCAGTTTTTGAATCATACGACGAATCTTGCTGATATTGATTCGCAGTACTCTGATCCGGTTTTTAAGTGATTCGGGTGATTCGAATCGGACTGAAGGGATGATTCGTAATGATCAAATGCATTGAAGGGGCATGAGTATACTGTGACTTTTTGAATCATGTGGATTCGTGCAGGGCTCTAGTACACATACAAAAGTTGATAGCAATTTCAAAACGACCGCAGCCACACAAGTGCATGCACATGTGTTTTTGCGTGTACATGCATGCATGTGTATGTGTTTGCTAACTTTATGTGGCCTACTCTATGACTGTGCCCGTCTGCGTGCATGTGTATGGGCTTTTGTCTAGGAAATTTTTCACACAGCCCACAGCCCCTTAACCACCCACCCGACTCACCGAAATGGCTCTCGTTGCTTCAGTTACGTTTGCTGACCGCACTTTGGCCACAATCATCTCCTGAGCCTTGTGCACCAGCTGAACGTGACTGCGTACCACAATGCAGAACATTTGCACGCCCAGCTCGTCGACCCTTTCCTTAGCCGGATTTGTTGCTCGATCTGTTGTTCAAGAAGGAGGACAGGGCGAAGACGAAGGAGTGGTAGATTTATGCAAGGAAGTTTCGCATTTTCATTTACCCAGCATTTCCTCCATAATGGTCTCGTCGGTTGTCATTTTTCCACTCCGCTTGCAATGAAAATATCTTATTAACTTGGGGAAATACAATATTTGCGGTGAATTTGAACAACAAACATGTTATTGTTGTTGCTGCCTATTAATGATGACACTTTTGGGTACTATCGAATAATTGAGTAATTAATGTGAATGGCAAATAAATGCGTTACTGAAAAATGTACCTGTTGGTGAATGGTAACTATCTAAGTAACCATATGCAAGCTATCGATAGTTGTATTTAATATTGAATGGTAAGATGAGCATATACAATGTGATTTCACATTTATTTAGTACAGAAACATAATCAGGCAGGATCTGGTTTTCACTTTCACCAAAAAAATGTGATTTACTTTTCAAAACGAAAAGTCAGGCACTCACGCACACGTGAAATGACTTTTCCGTTTTTAAAACGGCAACAAGTTCATCGCCCAAATGAAAAGTAAATGTCTTTTTATAAAACTAAGCAAATCTTAATTGCAAAAGGGAAAAAATAGCTGACTTATTGACGCATTGACATGAGTTTGACACTATTAACTGGGAAATTGAGCTTGTGCCCTTTTTATAAATAGTTTTTGTTTAAACCAACCTCAAAATTGGATCTGCAAAATTGGTCAGGGCAAAAACAAAAAGTGTATTATTCCGAACAGCTGTAGCATACCGATTTGGCTATCGATAAGTATCTGTTTAACATAAAGCCTAGTACTCAGATCCAAAAACTGTTTGGTAGCGAACTCATGTCATATAATTCGCTAGCGGCCATGTGGTGTGACCAGAGGTGTGCACTGCATTCCGTACGGTTACACTGCTCAGACAGATGCTTGGTTTTGTTAAAAGTTAATGGAATGCACTTCTTCGGCTGGGGTCGCTCTTCCCCAGGCATATCCTGGGCTCCCCAATATCAGCAGCAGCAGCAAGCGACACCGCCCGTGCCGACCACCGTGAGTACAACATGTTTGAATACCATATTTGATTAATATTCATGAAAATTAATAAAAATAATATATTATAATATCCATATAATTTTCCTTCATATAGTGCTGCATTAATTAGTTTCTATTTGTGTTCATTATTTCAATATCTCATTTTGTTTTTTGCTCTCATATTGCAGTGGTTGCTTCGAACTTGCTAGCAAATTATATGCAATTTATATAACTTTACAGGGGGTAGAAAGATACCAGCAATTCCAGCAAATACTATCGGATACTTTTCTAGTATATACCGACCCTGTTTTTTCTTGAACTGAGTACTGCCTTCCGTACAGAGCCTAGAGAACAGTTTTCGACCAAAAAATTTCTTATCGGTTTCATACGAATATCAACCCTGATTCTGTTCGCGAGGTGTTTTTTCGGAACTGAGTACTAGGCTTAACAGAGGCCTTTTTGTGTGAGCTGGCACTAACGCGTAGGTATAACAGCAGTAAGTTTCGCGCTTAACAGTACAAAGAGTAAACGAATTCTTGTAAGTGGATTCCAGAGCGCCTCGATATGAAAAGTCATACTTATTACTAACAAGTAAAACGCAAAGTGAATGTGAAACCGGAGCCTGCCTGATTATAAATAAAAATTGATTGATAACTAAAGCCACAAACAAATTAAATACGCAACAATAAGCTAACCATCGCTTCATCCGCCTTCAGAACACGAATCGATGCACGCTATTGTATGCAGCCCTGGTTGTGAATACAACCATGTAGGCAATGGCGGAAATGATTTTTGCTGGCATTGCCGCACACTGCCGTAACATGTTCTTTTTCAGGCGTTTGCCTTTGCGCTGACATCGTACCTCGATTTCATCTGTGAATAAGTAAGAAATTTTGTTGAAAACTCTGCGTATAAAAAGTAAATTATAATGAAAGCAACACTAAATGTGATGGCAACTGTGAACATGGGAGGGTTTTGTGAATTAATTGTTCGACATATGAATAAAAATGCATTGTTCGAAAAATGAGGTTAAATACGGGCCGCTTTTTGTTTGTGTGTGTGTATGTGTGTGCGTCACACGTGTTGGTTTCATTTATTATTTTTTTTTTTGTGTGCTGCACACGTCTAAAACTAAAACTATAGCGATGATTTTGAAGTCGCTGTGGTATTCAATTGGACCAAAATAACATCCATGGTTAACTATTCCTCTTGAGGATATCGCCTTGAAGATATTTACCTTAATAAAGTCAAAAATCAACAACAACAGCAGCATCAAATGCGCGCGCGAGTGTGTGTGTGTAGTCATTGGCATCCAATGCAAAATCATCGGGCTAACATTTTTCTCTCTTTGCAGCATGGCCGAAGTTGCTGAAAACGTAGTGGAATCCTTTGAGGAGCGAGGAGGCGAGGCGGCACCTGTGGAAGCTGAGGCGGCCGAGACCATTCTGGAAACAAATGTGGTAGCCACCACTGAGCTGCCGGAGATCAAGCTCTTCGGACGCTGGTCGTGCGACGATGTGACCGTCAACGACATCTCGCTGCAGGATTACATCTCGGTCAAGGAGAAGTTTGCACGCTACCTTCCCCACTCGGCTGGCCGCTATGCCGCTAAGCGTTTCCGCAAGGCCCAGTGCCCCATTGTGGAGCGCCTGACATGCTCCCTGATGATGAAGGGCCGCAATAACGGCAAGAAGTTGATGGCCTGCCGCATTGTCAAGCACTCGTTCGAGATCATTCATCTGCTGACTGGCGAGAACCCACTGCAGGTAATTGATTGACTCCTAGATTCTCATGCTGTCCCCCTCCCCCCTTGGCAGCGTATCATGCTAAACTGTGTTCAGCGACTACCCACCTGGACATGGGTAGAATGAGTACGCAAAGTAACCCACAAAAAGTTTTAATATCCTAGTGCTTGAAGATAAATATTCCCTCTTCATACTCTCTTGGAACTTAAAACTACAACTATTTGGAGTGTGCCTTTAGTCTTCCTCAACGCTAGACAGTCATTGCCCAGGCTGTCTGAAGCGTATATATATTTAATGGACTTATATTAAAGCAAAATTTTAATATCCTAGTGCCCGAAGATATAACCCCGCTTCCTGCTCTCTTGGAACTTAAAACTACACTTGTCCAAACTACCGAAATCACATTTAGTCCACCTCAATGCCAGCTGAAGGAAACCCCATCCCAGCTGAGCATCTAATCATAATGGACTCATATTGAAGGAAAATGTTTTAATATCCTAGTGCCCGAAGATCAGTAGCCTCTTCTTGCTCTCTTGGAACTTAAAACAACATTTGTTAGCCCATCAACAGATCCACAAGAAAAACGAACTATCCTCCGTCTAAAACTAAAACTGTAGCGACGATACGTCACGTCGTTGTGGTATTCAATTGGACCAAACCAAAGCGCATGATTTACTATTCCTCTTAAGGGCATTGGCTTAAAGATGCGAACCTTAATAAAGTTTAAAATCAACACCACACCCACGCCATCCTATCGACTTACATGAATCTTTTGTCAGTCCACCTCAATGCCAGCGGAAGGAAACCCCATCCCAGCTGAGCATCTAATCATAATGGACTCATATTGAAGGAAAATGTTTTAATATCCTAGTGCCCGAAGATCAGTAGCCTCTTCTTGCTCTCTTGGAACTTAAAACAACATTTGTTAGCCCATCAACAGATCCACAAAAAAAAACGAACTATCCTCCGTCCAAAACTAAAACTGTAACGACGATACGTCACGTCGTTGTGGTATTCAATTGGACCAAACCAAAGCGCATGATTTACTATTCCTCTTAAGGGCATTGGCTTGAAGATGCGAACCTTAATAAAGTTTAAAATCAACACCACACCCACCCCATCCTATCGACTTACATGAATCTTTTGTCAGTCCACCTCAATGCCAGCTGAAGGAGAACCCCATCCCAGCTGAGCATCTAATCAAAATGGACTCATATTAAAATAAAATGTTTTAATATCCTAGTGCCTGAAGATATAACCTCTTCTTGCTCTCTTGGAACTTAAAGCAACATTTCCCCAACTATTTTAACTTTTAACGCTTGTTGGAGAGCATTTTATTAATTAAAGTTTTGGTCTGGTGCCTTTACAGATCTTGGTGAGCGCCATCATCAATTCGGGACCACGTGAAGACTCTACCCGTATTGGACGTGCCGGTACCGTGCGTCGCCAGGCTGTGGATGTGTCGCCTCTGCGTCGCGTCAACCAGGCAAGTGCCATATCTCCTCTGTCATGCAGCCAGCAGCAATGGCTTGTTGTCCGATTGCCGACTGCTGTCTTATAATGCTTGGCTAGAACATACTTCCATCTTATCTGTAGTGTCACAATGTGTACTATAGCCCGGCATTTGCCATATGACCTGAAAAGACATATTCACTGAAAGATTTCTTGTTCTCCCAAAACTAATTGAAACTGTCCTCCCTTTCTTTTCCATAGGCTATCTGGCTACTGTGCACTGGAGCTCGTGAGGCTGCCTTCAGGAACATCAAGACCATTGCCGAGTGCCTGGCCGATGAGCTAATAAACGCCGCCAAGGTATGCACCACCACCACCAACCCGGAAAAGGGATTTTTGTGGTCTACTCTAATGCCAGGCATTGTAACGCCAAAATGCCTCGCGTGTAGACTAGACTAGAAACTCTTTTCCAAACTGGTCATAAGCCTAGGAAATTGGCCATTCCTTGGCCAATTTTCATTATTCTAGTGTTACACTCTTATTAATTAAGATTGATTCTGTTAGGTCCAATCTAATTCTGCATCATGGTTTATTTATGTAGTCTCGCTTTTGGACAAAAGTAAACTCGCACATCTTTTATTATCCTTGTGCTTGTGACATTTTTCTCCGTCCAATGCACACGAGAAACGTAAAAGAACAAACAAAAATAAAAATATGAATAGAAATATTAAAATATTTCCATGATTATATAATGTATAGTCGGTCCAATCTAATTCTGCATCATGGTTTATTTATGTAGTCTCGCTTTTGGACAATACTAATCCCCACATCTTTTATTATCCTTGTGCTTGTGGCATTATACCCCGTCCAATGCACACGAGAAACGTAAAAGAACAAACAAAAATATAAATATGAATAGAAATATTAAAATATTTCCATGATTATATAATGTATAGTCGGTCCAATCTAATTCTGCATCATGGTTTATTTATGTAGTCTCGCTTTTGGACAATACTAATCCCCACATCTTTTATTATCCTTGTGCTTGTGGCATTATACCCCGTCCAATGCACACGAGAAACGTAAAAGAACAAACAAAAATATAAATATGAATAGAAATATTAAAATATTTCCATGATTATATAATGTATAGTCGGTCCAATCTAATTCTGCATCATGTTTTATTTATGTAGTCTCGCTTTAGGACAAAAGTTAACTCCCAACTCCTTTATTATCCTTGTGCTTGTGGCATTATACCCCGTCCAATGCACACGAGAAACGTAAAAGAACATTAAGCTATAAATATCAGTATATGTAGAGTATTGGAATATTGGAAGCCACTGCATCCCCCTTCTTGTTTTGTTTGCTCTTTACAGGGTTCTTCCAACTCTTACGCCATTAAGAAGAAGGATGAGCTGGAGCGTGTCGCCAAGTCCAACCGTTAAGGAGGAAACAGCACCCAACAACCACACAAAAAACAAGCTTCTGCCTGTTTTTTTTATAAAAAATAACGTGTGTAATAATTCTACACTAAATTTACACGAAAATAAACATGAAAAAATCCAACCAATAAACAGTGTCAACAGCTAATTTAGTATCATATCCTCTTTTTTTAAAATAGTATTTAGTGCTCAATATTAAATATGTTCGTGCACGTGTGTGTACGTCATAGAACAAAAAACATTGCTCCCTCGTTTCCATGGACTGAAATTTTTACAATGCACTAGGGAAAAAGTCAAAAATTTTGGCATTAATGTAATTTTTTTGTGTTAAATATTTGAATGCTTTTTTACTGTTTTGATTCTTTAACAACAAGATAGAATAAAACTTATTTTAGAACATTTTTACGAAACACCCCTAATTTTTTGCGCGCTTTCAAAGTCAGCTGATTCAGGGATGCTTTGAATTGTAAAAAAGTGCGGGAAACATTAAACAACTTGCAGCTTGAATGTCAGCTCGATCCCAAATATTGGGTAATAGTGCAAATATGGAAAAGCATGTTTTTTAGATAGTTATTTGTTGTTATTGAATTATTTATTGTGTTGCTCGAGTGTATTTTTAGTTCTGTACTAACAAAGTTACGTGTTTTCTGTAGAATACTAATTTTTTCACAGCACAACCAATCACCAAGGTTGAATTGAGATGTTTTTAACCAATAATTATACTATCAAATGATAAAAATGCTTTTTGCTCCTTTTCGGGAAATTTAAAATAGGTTCACTCATGCACCGCTGCTTGAGGTTACAGATAAAGACGCTGTATGAAGTTATATATTAGAAAATATTGATGAAAACTATCTCACTGAAGGCCAATCGATTGTAATTTTAAAGAGAGTTACCAATTTATTGCCTATGTAAACAATCACTAACCGAAATGCAATCGCATGTTTGAGCGATTAAAGTAAAATCACAATCAATCAATCAAATCAATATATTATTGTAGGTTCAAGCTTATTTTAAAGTATTTTTAACATAATTTATGATTTAACCAAAATTTTGTATAATAAATACGACATAAATGGGTTTTTGTTAGTATGGGCGCAAAGAGAAGGCATGGTCCAAAAGACACAATTTTTTTTCGAAATTCTAGTTTATTCTAACAAGCATTCGTGCAAATTTGTAGACGTCTAGCTTCATTTTTAGAATAAATACTACAATTTTGGACTTTTTCCCCATAGTGCAATGGCTAAAATCGACTGGAACTAGATAACATTCAGTCTTATTTAGGCAGCCCGATTAGGATTGGAATTGAGAAATGGTCGTGTAAAGGGAGGGCAACTATGCACTCAACTATTTGAAATAAATATATGTAATTTAATATGGAAATTGCGTATTAATTTTTTGCAAATTAAATATAGGGCCACGGCACACAAACATATGTTTTGTATGTTTGCATGTGTGGTGCACAGTTTTAGTGCCTTTATTGATATATCGATACCGCGTATATCGGCAGTGGAACATCGTAGATAAATATTTATTTCGCTTCTGAAGCTTTTAAGCAAACCAAATTTATAGACAAAATACTGTATTTTAAAAACATAATATTAACATATTCAAGCCATTTATCATGATATATTACTGAATCAAGCAATCGAAATATCGAATGAAATGTACTATCGATATATTATATACGCTCACCACTAATATTTCGCCCACTTGTCATCTCCTCTCCCGCTAAAAGTGCACCTACTTTCAAAAGATTCTTTTAATTCGGCGCACATTGCGCTAGTTTCATCGTTTTGTGTTCAGAAATAATCTACACACATCAATTGCAATCGTGGATGAAAGTACTCCTGTTGCTGGTGTAAAATGTTCAATGTGAACCGAATTTTCCCGGAGCCAGAAGACATCGAGAATCATTTAAACGTCGACGGAGACGACATTTTGCGCCAACGCTTTAGTCAGTAAGTATGGCAAAAATTTCAATGCATTGTCAAAAGAACATTGACATAGACTAACATAAACAATATTATTTTGCACGCTGCTTAGGTTCCACGAGCAAAAGTTAGTAGAAAAATTTTGCCGCGGCTCGCATTTGCTGAAAATAATCGAGGGAACCGTTGCAGACTTTGTGGAGGACTACAAACGCACACGCACACCTGAAAAACTGCTGACGCCGTTGCTGCTACGCATCGACTTTGTCTACGCCGAACTGTTGACGCAGGCACCATCACTGTTGCCGCTGATTGTGGAAGAGCCCCTGCAGTTTGACCAAGCCGTCAAGTATTCTGTGTACGGCCTTGTGCGAAATCAACTAAAAGTAGCTGGCCTCAAGCCAATCGATATTGGCCAGTTGCACGCCCAGTGGCGCGTGGTGGGGCTGCCCTTCAGTCCCAGTTTGCAGTTTGATCCGTCCGCGCATTCGCTGCGCCTCGGCCTGTCCCTGGTCCAAGGCATCCTTTCGGGTTATACGCCAACTGAGACCCTCGTGTAAGCGAAATCGGTGACAGTCGACACGCTGTCTCTCTCTCTTTCCCTATTTAGTTATTTTCTTAATTATTCTTCCGCGCGCAGCCTCCAATCGACTTGGTACTGCGGCAGCGGGTGCTTGCGCAACGCACTGCAGACCAGCTCTACAGATGGTATGTGTACTACGAGCCCCCACTTGCCAACCCATTCCTGCCATGGTATAATCAAGGTGTCCTGTACCCTGTTTCCTTTAGCGCCATTGTGCCCCAACTGTTCGCGGCCCATGAGTGAATACCAAAAATTGAGAGTCACAGAGACCTATCGCCTGCTAGCCATTCTTCCCAGCTCCACCGTTCAGACGCCGCGCTCCGTTAACCGTCTTCATCGGCCTATCATAGTGCGGCTTAGAGGTGAGTTAGCCGAGTGCCTATCCCTATAAACTGACACGACCTTTTCCCTGGTTTAGCCTATGCCTACACCTGCGACCTGAAGTTGGGAGCCAAGTATCTAATCACCGGCCATTTTTCCGGCTCTACGAATTACGACTTTGAGTCATGCCATTTAAAAAGCGCCTAGGGGCACGCCGCCAGGCTACGGTTGCTGTCCCACTCAATGATTATTTCAGCAGCAACGAAGAGCTAAATACATCGACTCCTGCTGATTCCCTTGGGTAAGTGTGTGCGCCTTGAAAATGAAAGGCTTTGGATTGTAACGAGTTTACTATTTACCATTGCAACCATTTCAAGGACGATCACATCGAATGGGTTCAGTCACACCAGCAATGTCACCCCTATTTTAACCCCAACGCCTCAAGACAACAATAAGCAATCAAAGACTGAATCTGTAGCTGCCACTCCGCCAGCAATTGTCTGGGACTCTGGCACTGGCACCCCAAATAAAGTGGAACAGGCAGCCCCTCTAGTCCAGGACAAATCAGAGCACAGCATGCACCAGTCGGTGGCCAAATGGCTAAGCTCGGTGCCCTCACAATTACAGACAACATCACAGCAGCAGCTGGAGCTTGAGGCTCCTGTCCAGGGCGAGGCTTCATCCAAAGATTCTATGAATGAAAATACCTCTCAGCAGGTAGATGCCTTTCCTCCCTCTGCTAGTGAGCCACAGAAAACAATTCACAACAGGAATCATCGCCGTCGTTTCTGGAAACTGTCACACAAGGCCGAGGCCGAGGCTAAATCGCAGCTAAGTGTGATGCCCGAGGAACCAACAGCTACTGGCACACACAATTCGGGGGAAGCACCCCAGGCCCTGGCCCATGCCACACTCGAATCTAAGGGGCAAACCTCATCCAACTCTACACATCAAAGTCGACGCCGTCCCCGAAGACAGAAAAGTACCTTTATGGCAAAGGATTTGATGAATTTGAATACAAATCAGGAAAAGATGCCGATAATGAGAAATGAACCTCCGCAGCCGCAACCACTACCATATAATTATTATTGTAGTGCTCCAGCACCCCCGCGGGCTGCAGCACCGGCTCCAGCTCTATTTCCATATACAGCTACGGCTGCTGTCCCGAATCCGATTATTTTATCGGCTATTCCAGCCTCTGCTCCTGTAGCGTTGTCCCCAGATGTAAATATATTGGCCGTACAAGTGCTATTGATGCCTAAACGGATCGATTTTCAAGAGAACATTTCATCAGACGTCGTTGTCTATCAGCCACAGACTGGCAAAATTTTGGCACGTGCAGATGTAGCGATGCAGCCGCAGCCAGCGGCCATGGAGAACTGCAACCCGATGTTGAGCCAGTCGGTTTTTCGGATGGCCAGCCTCCCGAGCACTGGTGTGGGAACGGACATAGCACAGAATGCGGCTACTACTACACAGTGGGATGGCTGCAGCCTACCATCTTCCATATCGGCTCCGAGCCAGGCATTCCCATCCCCCAGTTCTTGGTGCCAAAACAATGCGATCCCATCATATTTGTCCGTAGCCCAGGAGACGGAGGTGGCGCCTTTGTGCCCAAATATGGAACAGGAGACTTTGCATTATTCCAACAGTTCTTTGTATCAAAACCAGGAGCCAAATATTACTACATTCAGCGACCTGCTGCAGAAGGATTTAATGGACAACAGCCAGTCGATGGACAGCCTCAAATTGAACCAGAATACCAACAATGCTCAGTCCACCATCAATTCTGCTACCCGAGTGGAGGAATGGGAGAAGGGATGGAACCTCAGTCAGGGGGATTTGGCCAGGGATCTTATGTACAGTCGTCCCCTGCTCAATATGGACCTGGAGGATACACCATCTAAGGCGCCACCATTAAAGAAGGCCAAGCCCGCTATCTACCATTCCCTACGCAATGAAGATGAAGTTAAAATCGACGAAGTAGACCCAGACACACATGGCACTGGTCACAGTGCACCCAAGTCTTCAAATGTGGCACGCCATCAGCTCTTTGGCCGCCGGCCAGCGAATAAAACTCACCCAAAGCCGGACCTCAACTTTGTGCCGTCGAGCGTGAAAAAGTTGTATCAACTTATATGCTCGCAGTACTCGGACTATGCCTTTATCTATGCGCTGAGCGCCCAGCTTAGCCACGAGTGCGTGCCCATGGACTGTTACGTCTACTTGAAAATGGTCCTGCTGGCAAGCATTGTGTCCATCGAGCTGGACGAGTTGAGGTCTCCCATCTCGCTGTGCATCATTGCCACCGACGGCGCCATGGCCGATCTTCTGATGTCCAATGTGGGTCAGTTGGCTCCGCGTTTCATAGGCTCTCACGAGGGTGGTCTGCAGGCCTCGCACTCGGCACTGCCTGTGCGCTACACGTGGGTGGTGGCCAGCCCCCTGCTGATGGCCCAGCAGGGCGTTTACTATGCCGGCGATTGGACGCGTCTCTCCCGCGAGCATGGCGAACAGCTGGAGAAGTCCATCGAGAACGGAACGGTGCCCGTGCCGCACATCCAGGGCGAGCAGCCACTCGAGGCCGCCATTTGGACCCACTGGCAGCCAGAGAATGCCACCAATCAGACAGTGGCCTTTGCCAAACTTTGCCCGTAAATAATTTAACCATTGCATAAATAATTTAATTTCCCGATCGGCATCCGTACTGGCTCTGCTCTCTCTCTCTTTCTTTTTAGTATATTCGGCCTGCCCATTTATATGGGGGAGCAGGTGAGCGACAGCCTGTGGAATTTTCTGCTCCAGCAGCACAGTGAAGACGGCCAGAAGACGGAGCAGGATGGACTGAATGTACCTGAAGAGGATTTGCGCATTCTTCTAGGTTTGTTGCACCAGCGGAAGGTGACCTTTGGGGATGCGGCCCAGTGTTTGCTGCAAAAATACTACGTGATCTCACGCAAGGAGCGACCAAGTGAGTACAGCACATCTATCTATCTGTATTTTTCTAATTGATGAACTATATTACCTTTCTCTTTCTTACAGCTGTATTTTCCAGCAAAACATATATTGTGCTAAAACAGTTCGCCGAATCATTTGCCAAGCTTGCCATGCGTCTGGAAGTCCTCGAGGCGGATGTGATCGTGGCCATTTTTCATTGCGAACACTTTGTGCAGACATTATTTGGTGCCAAAGAGTTGCCCGCACCATCAGTGGAGACATTCAGTGTGGTTTCGCACATTGATCCGTACATGGATGGGTTCACACGCTGGCTGTTCAACTACCTCGATCAATTTAGCGAGGAATAGCTGGGCATTCAGGTCAAGCGCCGCAGAACCGAAAGCTGGGGGGATAGAGTAAAAAGTTCCCCCCAATATTCCTACTCAATCTACTGTTTATTTTTATTTTGTTTTTAACACTTAACGCGCTCGAAGCAACCAACCAACTGCGATGTGTTCTTACTCTCAATAACCAGTTGTGATCCATCACCATATTGTTGGTGCCTCTTAGATTTACATTACCTGAACGAAAAAAAGGTACAAAAAATTAAGTTGGGCAAAGGAATGCCACTAAACGTTTTACTTTCACATACACATAAATATATTCCAAATATTCAGAACAAATAACCAAATAATCAAAACTATAAAAATATATGTTATTCAATACATTTGTATTTGTATTTTAACTCACTTTAGATCTAACCAATAGTTATCCGAAACTAAAACTAAACAACCTGAAATGATGGAGCCGGGCAGGGCAGCTGCAGTGAAACCCCTCGCAATCATCAGGTACCGGCCTGGGTACCGGCCACTAGCTCGCGCTAGTGTGGGCTTGTGTTGGGTCGTCATGAACGAACGAACAAAAAATAACTATTCACTGAAATGAACGAACTGAATACGTTCATCTTAATCGTTCTTTTTTATTCATTCTTTTTTTAATCGTTCTTTTTTGATCATCGTTCGTTCTGTTTTGTTCGTTCTTTTTCGTTTGTTCTTCTTTGTTCGGAAAGCCTTATGTTTTTACATAATAATATGTAAAATATTATATAAAGATGTGTGTATTTTATAACTTGTGAAATTATAATAGACAACAAAAGTCAAATTGATTACTGTTTTTCAGCAACGATGTCATATATGTACATACAAAATGGAAGAATATATAATTTAAACTTACAAACTAACGATATTAGGTACCAAGTACAAATTAAAATACAATTTCAAAGTTAAACCGTCAATTAATTGTAGTTCTTTATACACATACGCTTACAAATAGAAATCAGAGCTCAAAATTGAACTAAAATTGAACGAACAAAAAAGAACGAACGAAAAAGAACGACTTAGTTCACTGAATAAAAATGAACGAACGAACTTGTTCAGTAAATTGAACAATGTTTACCCAACAATAGAGTGGGCGGCTATCATTTTTGTGCTTGCCGTAGCCATTATTCGCATGGCAATCATATATAAGGCCAAATACATACATATATGATCGATATGGTATACCAGGCGGCAACAGTGATTGCCGATTTGGTGGGCAGAAGCTTAGTCTTTGTTTTGAGTTTATTTCTAAGTTAATTCCCTGCAGCATTGCATTTTTTCATTCTGCACCAGTAAATGTTCGCCTAATATGTTTGACTCGATTAAATTGTTACATTCTAAATTACACAGACTTAATAAATCAACTAAATTGTGCAGAACAATGTTTGGTAGAATGTCATTGGTGAATATACGTATGTAAATAGTGGTTATTGTACTACTTTTAAGGAATGAATGGCTAGTCAAGTTATATATACATATGTATCTTAATGTTAATTCAGCTTCGGCCATTGGTTTGATAGATTCTCGCAGTCTTCAGTTATTACAGCAGTTTTTTTTGTTTGCTATAATTGATAGGGTAATTCCTTAGCTCCGCTCCCCAATAAAAGCCAAAACATACTGGGGATCTTCCACACAATCCTGCTGGCCGGTACAAAAGAAGTGTTCGAAATGCAACAAAGCCTTGTAATAATAATAATAGTAGTTCCCTAATATTTCTGACATAATGTGTATGATGTACCATGTGTGGCTCGCAGGGCCGCCAGACCCATATCGTCGAGGCGGCTTATCTTGTTGTTATCCACGGCCTCCTCGGCTGGATTATTCTCGTTGCCTCCTTGGGCTGCTGAATTTCTACGACCTGTTACGAAATAATTACTTGCTTCAAGACTTCAATCACGTATTTCTCGCCACTTTTTCAGAGATTTGGTAATTGACTCACGTGGCAATTTGATTTAGGAATATGGATAAATGCTTTGTTAATCGATTCAATTATTGACTTTTAGCACTTGAATAAATATTTTGTGTTGAAAATATGTAAAAAGGGAAATAACAGAAAACTACGCGTTTTGACGATTTTTCTGCATAAATCAGCTGACTGCGCTGGGCGCACATGCATATGTATGTATGTTTGTATGGTAAATGTCTATGCTGTGGTCCATATACACAGGAAGCGTGTAAAGTTGAAACTGACATCACCACCATTTCCGGTCGATACATTTTCATTGAAACTCTGCTCTGCAGTAAATACATAAATATAATTATTATTAATCCTATCTAAAGTGATTGCTCATATCCTATTGCACAGTAAGCAGCCTGTATGATTTTCACTGACAATACCAACACCAGCATTTCCTGTAGATACTTTTGCATTTCAATTCTGCTCATCATGGAACTTTCTGTCAAGAGGCAGAACTGAAAACGTGTCGAGCATTCTGTGCCAACGCACTAGTCAGTCAGTCAGTGTACGCAAAATTTAAATTAATTGTAAGACTACAAACAAAATATATAAGGTCCGGAGAAACCAGAGCATATTTCGCGGCATACACTGCACACATACAAGTGCCGCGCACGCTGTTTAACAAAAGTTCTGTCGCGACGCTTACGCTTGGCGAAAATAATACTTGCCACCGGACCTACATACATTTTTATATCGTGCAACATTCGTAATCGCACGTAACCCGAAAGTCAATTTACGCCTGTTCTACGCTCAAACTGTGGACGCAGACGCCGCCGCCACCACTGCTTGTGCCGCTGCTTGTCGCGCCTGCGCCTTCTAGCTGCTCGGCCCGGCCCGGCCCATTAGTTGGGAGTGACGGAGACATACCTACAAATTCAACTTATTCAACTGGCTCATAGCTACGACTACGGCGTAAACTTGGAAGGAAGGTACGAATTTTTTGTTGTTGTTTTTTTAAAATATTTTATTGAACTACGACTTTTAGCCATGCCTCCTAAAAAAAGCCAAGGCGCACGTCGCCGTGGTACGACTTTGCCACTAAATGATTTCTTGCGCAGCGATGAGGAGACAATTGCACAAAAACTAAAAGAGACAGAAACCAATCCGTGAGTATTCCCTTAGGCCCCCCCCTTAGGCTGGAGACTTAAATGAGTTTTACAGGCCGATGTTGACTAATAGATCGAGTCGCTCTCGTAATAATACCAGTAAATATAACGATGAGAAGACAAATCCGCCAAAACAAACAGATACCAATAGTCCGTGAGTATTCACTTGGATCTATTCCTTAAGGCTGTAGATTTATGTAAGTCCGTATTTTATAGGCCGATGGCGACTAACGGACCCCGTCGCTCTGGAAACAATACCCTTAAAAATGAGGATGAGGCATCGATACCTTCAGCTGGATCCAGTCGGCTTTCCACACCTACAGATATAGCAAGTCGGCCATCTACGCCTCTACTGAAATCCATCCAGCCATCCACGTCTGCACTTGGATCCTGTACATATTACGATGAGGAGTTAAATCCACAAAAACCAACAAATACAGATATAAAATCGTAAGTCTTCCCCTAGATCCATACGTTGGGGAGTAAATTTAAACGAGTTTTACCTTTACAGGCCAATTGCGACTAATGAATCCCTAAACCCATCCACATCAGACGTTGGATCTAGTCGCTATGATAATAACGATGATAAGCCATCCACGTCTGCAGCTGCAGCTGGAGCTTCAGCTGCCAATAGACCAGAGTTGACTGCACCAATAACCGTCTGGGTAGGTGCTAATCACGAAAGTTATCAGCAGCAAGGAGGCGCTCCTATTGGCAATTCAAACATCCAGCAGTTTCCTGGTCTGGAATTGCCTTCAAACATCGAGCAGCTGGCCGCACCGGTAGCACCTCAAGCTGTTTTAGACGTATTCCAGTATCTTGGGATGAGTCTATTGAACCGTCCACCTACCCGGAGAGGAAAAGGGCGACGCCACCGCAATAGGCGCCGTGGTGGACGCGTAGGGATGCCACCTATGCAGGCTGGATTTCTGCCAGAGTCGATACGCCAGCTGATGCCCATACCGTTTGGGCCCATATCGCAACCGCAATACTTTAACGGCCAGCAACAGTCATATAATGGGAATTTGTCGCAGCAAGAATCCTTATTGGACTTGCCATACTATAACGTCCAACAGGAGTCATATAATGGGCATTCGTCGCAGCCACAATCTACAATGGAGCCACAATACTGGAACATCCAGCAACAGGGATATAATGGCGGCATTGGATTTGCAGGGCAGCAACAAATTGAAACCATGTATAGCCATGGGCACCAGCAGATACCAAACACTCAAACTCGCACTTATCGCATCGATCGCGGGGCTACACTACCGATCATACCAACCAGAAGGATCCCACCGAGGGAGCGATCTCCCTCCCGGTGGGACGGCACAAAGATCAGCGTAAGTCCTTTGTTTTCGAGCTCCTGCCAAATATTCCCAAATCTAAATAGCATTCACAGATGCGACGCCGTAACCAGCGACGCAGACGTCTATTCCATGCCAGTCAAGAGCCCGTTAAAATGGAAAATGCTTTCGCCGAGTCGCCACCACCAGAACCACTCTATTGTAATTGCAACTACCAAGAAATGGGCTCGATTTCAGATATAGCCTCGGGTCCGGATTTATCTTCGTCTTCAGATCCGCCTACGTTTATAGCTGTTCCTGCTGATGAGAGTATTATTCAAATGGGCAGATCAAAGAAAATGCCCGTGCAAATGCTTATACCACCTGGACGTATCGATATACCAGCAAACATTTCCACATCAATGGTTCTCTATAATCCGGAGACGGGTGCCATTGCGGCCCGTTTAGACTCAGAGCCATTGCCGCTGGAGCTAGAGAATAATAATTACAATGTCGCAGTCGGTTTTTCGGATGGCCAGCCTCCTGATCACTGGGGTGGGAGTAGATGGGGATGGGGCTGGTTCTACATGTTGGGTAACGTGCAGCCCACCACTGTCGAGATGTGGCCACGCCCGGGACTGGCTTTGCCTCAGTTCCTGGTACCACGCACCGATGGAAATTTCATTCCATACTGGCGCATTCCAGGAGAGACCGTCTCCTTTCAGCCAGCACCCGGCACAGAGCGTATTACAAATCCGAATCAACAATATTTTTCAAAGCCCGGTACTGGATTTTACCATCCTCTTCCAGGACAAGATGGCACAGATATTTACCCCATACCGCTCTCGCCTACACAAGAACGAGGAGTTCCCATTGAGCCGAGGATCGTCTGCATAGAGTCGGAATTCATTTGCAAGTCGCCAAATGCTGCGAGTCGAAGGCCAGAAACAGCAGATGGCCTCTCAGATGGTGAACGAGCTATCATTCAATCGACGCTCAATCCAAATGTTCCAGAATACGTACCACTGTCCCATGCCCAGGCTACCAATAACCAATCAAGAGCCGATAAAGAAGGCCATGCATACATCGATTTGACTCAGCGACGTCCAAGGAAACATAGGCGTTCGCGCCGCCACTAATTCATTCCCAGTTTTCTCAACTGATGCTCAAGGACCACCATTTTTACGAATCCGATCTCGACTATGCCAACAAGCGTTCACATCATGAATTATAAAATGAAATATGCCCACTTCACTGCCTCAATCAATGATCATAAAACAAGCTACCCCGAGGTCTTAAACTCTGGGAGTGGTCAAGTAAGCGGATCTATATACATATGTATGTATGTACATATGCATACACCTTTTTAACTGATTATATAATACATATCTCTACAGGTGTCTACACAAAAACATCTTCTCGCCAATCAGTTCGCCGAGGCATCTGCCAAATTGGCGATGAACTTGGAAGTCCTTTAAACATCGACGCGTACGCCGTGTACCATTATTATATTTTGTACTTAACGGCTGAATTAATTTAACTTAACACATTAACAACAACAATAACAATTCAAATCAATTATTTTTTTAAAGATTGTAAATGCATATGCGTATCCTTTGATTTTCTGAAATGTTAAACACAAATACAATTTATTTTTTTGCGTTTTTAATATTATTCAATAAAGAAAGTTCTAAGCCGACTTTAAATCTTTTATAATTATAGGATATATGTATGTATGGATGTATTTATGTATTTTTTTTGGATTAAATTTTAAACGTCTCATCTGTTGACGAAAGAAACTGGTTATACATACACTTAATCAGGTTATATGTACATTTAGGGGGAAAAAACACGTTGTGAAAATAATATAGTATACAGAAATTTTTTTTTACAAATATACATACATATTTACATATTACAATTTAACTGTACACTATTAGGAATGAAACTTTTTTATTTAATTATGTCAGGATTCTGGTAGGGAGATCCAGTGGATGGCACCTTTTTAGTTTTCTCTTCTTGGTAAGTAAGAAGTCTGGCTAGAGCGTTTGGGTGATCAGGAGGGCGTGGCAGATATATTTTTGCGTGTTGTTGCATTACATCACCTACTTTAGGAACCCTTAGATCCCTTTCAATGTCTTTATTACGTATGTATGTACCAGGCAGCATTACTTATTTTCCTTAGAATTTTTGATTGTACAATTCTTATTTTGCTTAGATAGCAGTAATTCTGTAAACTTGGAGTGCATATTTCCATATGGGGCTAATAGCCTGTTTACACTGAGTCGCATCATTGGATTTTTCCGTTAAATGGAACATGCGACAATGATGCCCATAAGATCCCTGTGGATAGAAGAAGACAATCATGCGGCCGCATCTTTAATCATGCGCGCATCATTGTCTAGTGTTGCCGTATTCTGTCTAGTATTTTTACAAAATACTGAAATTATTCAGGATATCGACGGGGTATCGACAGAAAACAGCTGTGAATTAGTAAATTATATTCAAAAATGAAATATGAGCACTGAAAAACAAAAGAAAAAGAAGCGGACAGAGGGGGCGGAAAATTTGTTAATAGACTTGTGGGCGGAAAATATTGAGGATTTGCGTGGGTTGCGCAAGAACACCCACATTTACGAGGAGATGGGAGAGGAATTTAAACAGCAATTCTATGATTTCTTTCCAATAGAAATTAAGGCAAAGTTGGAGAATCTTTTTGATCTTTTGGGATGCACTGATTCAAACTTAACGAGAAGGAACGTGAGTCGCTTCTAGTCGCGACTCTACTTTTATACCCGTACTCAGTCAGTACATAAATTTATGAGCTTATGATTGAAATTTAAAAAAAAATTTTTATTTTACATTTTTTTGCTACATTTGTCAACTACATGTAAAATGTAGATAATACATCTAGAACAAATATTCTACATATACCATTTAGATTCTACATCT
The DNA here is from genome assembly GCA_035043285.1 of Drosophila subsilvestris. Classification (NCBI taxonomy): domain Eukaryota; kingdom Metazoa; phylum Arthropoda; class Insecta; order Diptera; family Drosophilidae; genus Drosophila; species Drosophila subsilvestris. The sequence continues at coordinate 32,442 of JAWNNB010001868.1, forward strand.
CCTCCGCTAGGGGTTGCTCGCGCATTGCACAGGGCAGAGTGTGCGAGCGTGACAGAGAATGAATATCGTCAGCAGCGCCAGAGGAGGTGGGGGAAGCAACTGAAAATTAATTTCTTTATTCTGGCTATAATAATGATCCGATCTGGTTCAGATTCGGCAATCTGATAGATATGGTCATTCTCTACGATACTGCGTTTTTAGTTTTATCGTATCTTTAAAATTGTGGATGCCACAGATTTTCGTCCTTTGTGAAGGCGGAAGGGGGCGGGGCGAAATTTTGAAATACACTTGTAACAGTGTGATATCACATGAGTCTGGAAAAAAATTTTGTTGCTCTAGCTTTTATAGTCTCTGAGAACGAGGCGCTCATGGGGACGGACAGACGGACAGACGGACGGACAGACAGACATGGCTCTATCGACTCGGCTATTGATACTGATCAAGAATATATATACTTTATGGGGTCGGAAAATTTTCCTTCTCTGCGTTACACACATCCACTTTTACCACAAATACAGTATACCCCTTAACTCTTTTTGAGTACGGGTATAAAAGTGCCACCTTAAAATTTAACTCGGCAGCACGCAATTTTTGTTCGGAGAAGCCAACGATAGCTTCACTTGCTGTGAAGTCCTCCTGAACAAGCTCAATTAAACAATTGGGTGCTCGTAGTGAAACTCCCAAATGCACCATTTTCCACATTTAATAATAAATCGCTCATTATTTTGGGAATTTCAATAAAAATGCTTTTGCTCTCTTTTTCTTGCTCACCGAGTTTGTTTACATTTGTAGGACGAACAGCTGACAAATGCTGCGAAAAATGATGCGGATTTGGTGTAAACGCCTCGCATCATTTTTCCGCACCTTCGCCAATGATGCGGCAGTGTAAAAAGGCTATTAGTATGGACTGCCACTTTGCTACGTAGGGGTAGTTTGTTCCTGGGTGCAAGCAGCAGACACGCCATCTTTTCTGCCTTAGCCATAACCGACCTTTGAACCATAGTTGTATGGGTTTTGAAGTTAAGTTCCCTATCCAATATGATACCTAGATATTTATATGACATCTTGTGCGAGAGGGTAGAGCCCAGCATCGTTATGCCACTACAGGATTGTGTCCTTTTAGTAAATGTGATGTTTGCGCATTTGTTGCTGTTTATGCCTATGTTCCATTTACAAGCCCATTCCTCAAATCTGCGCACGTATTGCTGCAAGGCTTCGGAAGCTAGATTAATATTTGGACTTCTAGTCATAACTGCAGTGTCATCGGCGTAGGTTGCTATCAGCACATTGTCGTCCTTCAATCCGGCTATAGCAATTGAGGTAGGCATATCGGCTGTATAAAGTGTGTATAGCGTGGGACCGAGAACGCTACCTTGTGGTACGCCTGCGTTAATTGGGCGTTTTGAGAACTTCACTCCGTCAACAACCACTCTAAAGCTTTAAGGAAGCTACTTACTAGCGTGTAAAGTTGTGGTATTAAAATGAACTTAAACTTAAAGAGCAGGCCATCATGCCATACCCTATCAAAAGCTTGCTGTATGTCCAAGAACACCGCAACTGCGTACATCTTTTACTCCATTGCGTCCAGGGCGAAGTTGACCACACGGTGTAGTTGTTCCGGAGTACCATGGCCTTGTCGAAATCCGAACTGCCATTTCGGAATTGGTTAAACCACAGATTCAAGTTTTAAGATCCGGCTTAGGATCACCCTTTCCGTTATCTTCACCATCGCTGAGAGGAGACTAATTGGCCTTTATCCATCGACTTCTGTGTGTTCTTTTTCTGGCTTTGGCACCATTGTAATTTACGCAGTCTTCCAGCTGTTTGGGAAGTGACCTATCCTAAGTATGCTGTTAAGGAGCAGAACTAAGAACAGCAGGGCTCTTTTAGGCAGTAGCTTTAGTGTTCTGTTGTCCAGAAGGTACTCACCAGGGTATTTTTTTGCTTTTAGATCCTTGATTTGCTGCACCACTTCTTGCAGTGTAGCCGGGTTGGCTGGCAGGGACATTTGAAAAGGGAGCTCCAACCGTAACTCAACAGCCCTTCGGGTAACAGCTGACGTTAAGCTAAATGGCTTGAATCTTTCCTCTAAACTATCTGCAAAAGCTTTCGCCTTCTGCGCACTGGATTAACACCAGCCACCTGTCGGATCTTTAATTGGGGGACAACGATTCTTTTAAAGCGACTTGTAAGTTTCCAAAGGGTGTAGTTAAAGGATACGTCCAGGCCTGCACTACCCAATATATCATCCATTTTTCTTTGCTTGATTTTTGTAAGTACCTTTTGTACTCGATTTGACAATCTTTTATATATTTCATAGATACGAGTATCACCCGTTCTTGCGTATTCTCTTCTCAATTTTCGTTTCAGCCGTAAGAGTACATTCGCACTTGGAGGTATTACTGCTTGCCGATGTTGGGTTGTTGAGCATTGCGTCACCGGAGTAGCATAAAAAGCAGCCAGTAACATATTTCTCATGAATATTGAGATTGCATCTTTAATATCTTTCGGTCTATTTATTACCGTGTTGAGGATTATTCTTTTATCCAGTTAAGCTTTAAAAACTTCAACATAGGAGCCAGGTGGAAGAATGCATTGTTTCTTGGACTGAAGTTGTGGTCTATAATGTTGCTATAACTGGCAAATGATCCGAGGATAGCTCATACTTAACTTCAGCTGAAAGACTATTTAAAGCAGTACCATTTACTATAAAAAAGTCAAGTGCAGAGGGAGTAAGCCGGGTGTTATTTGAGTAAAACGTAGGTTCGCCCGTAGCGAGGACTTGGCATGCGCTACTGGTAATGGCTTTTTGCAATCGCTTCCCTCGAGTGCATGATCTTATATTACCCCACCATGGGTTTTTTGCGTTAATCTCACCGCCTGCAATGAATCTGTCACCCAAGTCTATGAATAACTGCTCAAATTGAGTTTTGGTCCAAGGTTGGTTGGGAGGTAGATATATAGAAGCGATTTTGATGCATCCACCATTAGTCGGTACGCACACACTGGCCACTTGTATACTTAGGCTTGTCTTAGGTTCATTCTGAGAATGGGCAATAGATGTTCTTATAATAACAGCTGAACCACTTTTTGAGGTTCCACTGGGATGATTAGCATAATATTGGTCGTATCCAGGCAGTTATACTTTCAGACCAGGACGCATGTGTGTCTCAGTTATCAACATTACATCTATCTCATTGACACTAAGGTAAAGTCTGAGCTCTTCTTTGCTTTTGACTAGTCCTCGTGCATTCCATAATCTGATTTTTATACCCGTACTCAAAAGAGTTAAGGGGTATACTGTATTTGTGGTAAAAGTGGATGTGTGTAACGCAGAGAAGGAAAATTTTCCGACCCCATAAAGTATATATATTCTTGATCAGTATCAATAGCCGAGTCGATAGAGCCATGTCTGTCTGTCCGTCCGTCCGTCCGTCTGTCCGTCTGTCCGTCTTGTTTGACGCCTCGTTCTCAGAGACTATAAAAGCTAGAGTAACCAAATTTTGTTTCCAGCCTCATGTGATATCACACTGAATCAAGTTTCTTTCCAAATTGTGCCACGCCCCCTCTGCCTTCACAAAGAAAGAAAATCTGTGGCAGCCACAATTTTGAAGATACGATAAAACTAAAAACGCAGTATCGTAAGGAATGACTATATCTACCAGATTGCCAAATCTGGTACAGATCGGATCATTATTATGGCCAAAATGAAGAAATTAATTTTCAGTTGCTTCCCCCACCTCCTCTGGCGATGCTGACGCTATTCATTCTCTTTCTCCCTCGCACACACTCTGCCCTGTGCAATGCGCGAGCAACCCCTAGCGGAGGAGATGTAGAATCTAAATGGTAGATGTAGAATATCTGTTCTACATGTATAATCTACATTTTAGATGTAGATGTAGTTAGCATATGTAGCAAAAAAATGTAAAATGTAAAATTAAAATTTTTTTTTAAATTTTAATCATAAGCTCACAAATTTATATACTGACTGAGTACGGGTATAAAAGTAGAGTCGCGACTAGAAGCGACTCACGTTCCTTCTCGTTAATATTGGATTAGTCATTTCGAGATAGGCATTTGTACTAGGTCACGAAATGCTTTGTTTGCCTCCATTCTTTCCTGCATAAGTTTGAACATTTGGTCCATTCTGGAGTTTAAGTCACTTATGGCTTTTTCCAATATTTTAAATTTTCCACTTAACTGTTGATCTTCAGCTTCGTACGACCGGAAACTGTCCTGCTGTGTGGGACCGTTGTTATTTTTCTCTTGACGTGCTCTTATCATGTCTGCATAGGAAAAGCCACTCCTAACGGTAGAAATTGAAATGAATTGTGTTTTAACTGGCTGAGTTTTATTTTTAATATTACTTGGCAATCCAATTTCCGGTAGTCTTGCCATTGGTTTAAGTTTCTTACTCAGCTCTATTCTAACTTTACAGCCTTTAAAGCTAGATAGGTGGTCTTCACCGCAATTGGCACAAATAGATATTTCGCCAAGACTTAGCTCACAGAACTTTGATCCAGTAGCGTGGTCGCCTGAGCATTTGCCACAAACTGGCTTTTTAAGGCAGTAGTTTCGCGTGTGCCCATAGTCTTGGCATCTGAAGCATTGCACCAATCCTTTACCGTGCTTTGCCTTCATCACCGTTACTCTGTGTCTTCCTATTTGAGTTATTTTAAGTGCCTCTGCAATATTTGGTGTCTTCTTTTGGTTTACGTAAAACATGTTTTGTTTTGTTTTCACATTATTTATTTCTTCATCATCCCCCGCATTGATGGTGATATTGCGCCAGTCCGGTTTCCTGGGACAATAGATATTCAAGACTTTGAAGCTATTATACTACACGACAAAATCGAACTTTTTTTCCTCAAGGATCCAAACCGACTTTTTCTGATAGATATGGGGCTTTAAAATTTTTTAAAGAATTATGGTTTTTTTTATGTCAGAACTTTTTTTTAAGAATTTTCGAAGTCTGGCATTTTTTTTAAAGCTTTTTTCAGAGGTAGCGCTTCTTTTTTTCACATAACTCAAGTATCTTACGTCTGGTTGTGAAGAACTTTTCTATTCTGGAAAGATAATTTAAACAGCTAGAATCAAAGGTCAAACACTTTGTGATTTCAGCTTACCGTCTGGGAAATATAAAGCATTCAAATGCAAAAATTATTATTTTTGTGCAGTATTTTTTAAGAAACTTTGACTTTAAAAACTCAGGAAATGTCGAAAAAAAATTATATCCTATTTTTTTATATTTTTTTGTGCATAGATTTATTTTTTAAGCGAGTAAATTTGAGATAACTAAAAATATGAGAGAGAGGGAAATCTATGGATATCTTCTTCTCTTTCTTACGCGTCCGATCTGCACCAGTTGAAAGTTTATTTTCTGTTAAGGAAGCTAAGTTTTTATTGTCCCTCGTTTGCGACTGCGTGCAGAGCTAGGGCAGTAGTCTTGCCCGTTGTACAGCAAACGGCAGCTCTGCAAACTCAAGAAGGAACTAATAAAGAAATATCCAGAAAAACTAAAACGTGCTCGGACACGAACACGTCGAAGAAAAGTTGAGACAAATGTGATTGGAAAGGATTGTTTCATTGGTAAGCTTATTTGTTTTTTTATACACGTACTAAAAAAGAGCCCTCTAGTGCCCAAGACCGCCTCTAGACGAGCATACTTCAAAGCCGCATTATTCGCTTTCCACATTATTTTTTTGTCTTCGTTTTGCATTTGTCTAATTCGGAGAAGTCCAAAAATTATTATCGTTGGGTTTGCAATACATGCCAGCGCTTTTGTCAGCTGCTTCAGTCAATTGAAGTTGAAAGTTGGTAAAATTCCGTCGCAGTAATTATTTTGCAAAAAGTGCAAAGTTAAAAAAAAATTTTAAAAATATTTTTTAAAGTCGCAACTGGAAGAAAAATTACTAGAGTGTTGCTGATAGTGTCAAGGACGCAAAACACTTTTTACCTTTTTGTTGCTTCTACAAGGAAGCCCGTCTAGAGGCGGTCTTGGGACAATTCGGTGAAAAAAAGTTATGAGGTAAGTTTGAAAGTGGAACAACTCAAGACATATTTAAGTCCAACTAATTACTCTATTAGGCATGGAACGACGAAAAATGCATAAGCTATCAGTTCTCTCCGATGTGGAGATTGAGAAGTTTTTGAATTCGACGGATTTTGGCATTGATACGGACGGAGAAGAAGAACTGGAGGACGATTTAGCTGATGATATTTGCGAGGCAGCGTTTCCTAGCAATGATGAAGATAAAGAGATTGAAAGGGTGGTAAATTTGTCAGATTCTATGCTTCGGAGATTTGCGTAACTTCAAGCGGAAGTCCTGCTCCGTTGGCGAAATGGTTGTCACCTACAACTTCGATTGCATCGAATTCACCTCAAGCACAGAAACGCAAAGCACCTGCTGAGCATGATATTGCTCATGCTGAAGAAAACACAATAACCGAATTTGTAGGATCTGTCTTGGATATAGATCCAAAATCAACGATTTTCAAAAAGATATTGTGGCGCCAAAAGAATTTAGTCTCGGATAAGTCTGCGATTTCCTTTACTGAGCTTGACCCAGGAGATCTCAAAAAGCTTGTTTTGAATACTTTTTGAATGATTCTATCAATGAGCATATTACTCAGCAAACAAATTTGTATGCTGCCTAAAAAATGTGAATACTTAGTTTTCAACAACCAATTTGGAAATTCGACAATTTATTGGCATTTTATTTTATACGTCAGTTTTTCGATACCCAAATGTTCGTTTATATTGGGGTGAGTATGCGTTTGAGTATCGCTTTGAACAAATAAGAAGCAATTTGGATTTCATGATAATAGTAAGTTGCCCTCCAAGGACTCTGCCGATCACCTTTATACAAAATATACCAATCGTGACCAATCACTTTAATGAAAAGTTTCAGTCAGTTCCGATTACCCAACGCTTATGTGTGGCTGAACAAATGTGTGCAACGAAGATTTAGACCTTCCTTCGACAATATTTACCAGACAAACAACACAAATGGGAGTGAAATTCTTCAATTTGTGTGACTCCTTTGGCTTTTGCTATAATTTCGAGATATATTGCGGCGCAGGAAACAACGTTGTGCAAACTGGCTACCAGATCTTGGTGCGTCAGCAAATGTAGTCGTTCGATTGTCACAAATTGTTCCGGATTTCAAAAACCAGATTATTTACTTCGACAATTATTATACATCTTTGCCACTTCTTATATATTTCAAACTGTAAGCTGCCAACTGATAGCGACCTCAAGAAACAAGTGCGTGGACATTCCACTGAATTTTGTGGATCTGCATCAGGAGTCGAAAAGTCTTTGACGGTTTGGAAGGACAATAAGGCGGTGCGACTTGCTTCGACTTATGTCGAAGCCTTTCCAGAATGAAACGAAATCAAAAGGTCAGGTTTTACGGTTTGTTCGCTCTGAAGAAAAGTACCTTGAAATAGATTGCCCCAGTGTAATCCACGAATATAACAACAACATGGGTGGCGTTGACTTAATGGACGGACTTATTGGTCGATATAAAATTCTAGTTAAGAACAACAAGTACACAAGTGGACTATTTACACATGCTTGATTTAGCCATGGTGAAATGGTGAGCCATTCTCAGCAAAAAGTCAGTTTCTACGATTTTCATCACAAATAAGTAGACAAATATTTTGCATTTTTGTAAATTTAAGTTACTTTTTTTATGGATACGTGAGTTTTTTTTGTTTTAAATGTTTATTTCTTTTGTTTTTTATCCTTTCTTTATTTCGTTTATAATAAAAACGAGAAGGAACGTGAGTCGCTTCTAGTCGCGACTCTACTTTTATACCCGTACTCAATCAGTATATAAACTTGTGAGCTTATGATTAAAATTTAAAAAAATTTAAAAATTTTACATTTTAAATTTTTTGCTACATTGTTAACTACATCTACATGTAAAATGTAGATAATACATCTAGAGAATGACCATATCTACCAGATTGCCAACTCTGGTACAGATCGGATTATTATTATAACCAGAATGAAGAAATTAATTTTCAGTTGCTTCCCCCACCTCCTCTGGCGTTGCTGACGATATTTATTCTCTTTCTTTCTCGCACACACTCTGCCATGTGCAAAGCGCGAGCAACCCCTAGCGGAGGAGACGTAGAATCTAAATGGTAGATGTAGAATATTTGTTCTAGATGTATGTTCTACATTTTACATGTATATGTAGTTACATATGTAGCAAAAAAATGTAAAATTCAAAATTTTTTTTAAAATCATAAGCTTACAAATTTATGTACTGACTGAGTACGGGTATAAAAGTAGAGTCGCGACTAGAAGCGACTCACGTTCCTTCTCGTTTTTTTTAAATTGTGTTGTTTAATACATATGTATGTATTTATATTTATATTTTATATTTATATATGCCAAGGCAGGGATGTGATCAGCTGAAGACCAGTTATGAACTTAAAATTAAATTTAAGGAAATTAGAAAAAAAAAATACAATTGTGAGCTGAAATAATTTTTTTAAATGTTTTCCTTTTTTCCTTTTACTACTCCTTTGATGTGTACCCATTTCACTACCCACAAGAGTGGTACTTATTTCACTACCCATTATATGGGTACCCACATCATCAACCACCAGAAGAGTACTCCTTTCACTAGTTCGGGGTAAACGGTGTGGTGTCGCTGGTCCCCATGCCCTAGGACAGGGGTCGGCAACCTTTTGAGACGGAAGAGCCAAAATACACAATTTACAAAATTTCCCATTTCAGTTTGAGTTAATATATATTTGATGAGGATCTATAATTTATTTTTTGTTTTGATTAATAGCTTTTAGAAAGAAATAAGAAATTATATTCATTGATATAAAAACATACACATTTTTCGCTTCAAAGATATTTATATTCGAAGTTTTGAAAATGTAATGTTATTATTAATATCTGTTAATGGAACTATAGAGTCGCATCTTTACAGCGAAAGAGCCGCAGGTGGCCGACCACTGCCCTAGGACATTGCGGGAAAAATGGGAATAAAGCTTAGGGTGTGTTCAGTAGGTAGTGGTGGTCTCTTAGGGACTGGTCATATCAGCACCTCCGAACTAGTGCCCAGTACTACAGGGTAGACCCTTAACAATTCTTACAATAAGTGCGAGTAAAAGGGCTCAGCGCAGTAAGTGTGAGTGAAACAACAATAGAGCGTGTTGATTAACCCTCAGATGGACCATGGAGCTTAAAGTTGCCTGTTATAATAAGAAGAGTTGATGTTTTTTTATAATTTAGTTTTAAATAATTTTTAATTAAAAATTAGCTTTTGTTTTTCTTTCTGGATAGATATTTTTTTGTTAAGGCTCTTAAATTTAAAATAAATAAAGAACTGCCTCTGCGAGCAAAGCGCTTGAGTTCGAGGGCATAAATAGTTGTTAGTTCGTTGCGATGTAGCAGTCAAGTCAAGTATTATATTAGTCAAGTGTGATACATGGTCGAAACGCGAGCGTCACTATGTCCAAATATTTCAACACCATAAAATAGAGTGGCGATTAGAAGGACTTTAGATTCTAGAGTTTAGAAATCAGAAGTCTTATTTCTTCTGACAAAAATGTTTTGGATGCTGAAAATTGGCGTAACAGACCATAGGTACCTCCCCGCAGTACCAGAAGTAAGCGAAGACAAATGTCAGCTACGCATCATTTAGGCGTTTTTCTCTGGCGCTGCGGAAGCCGAGCAGAACATGAAGTCGACGCATAGTGGGGCCTTTGGCCATTTCAGCTTGCTAAATTAATAACTTCCGAACGAATCAAGATATCTTCATGAAATAAATTGCGTTTAAAAGAAAAAACTTTCAGAATTCAAAAGTACATGGTGCTACAATATCTAGAAGCTTTACAATAAATAGCCAAAATTGAACGTTGTTACCAGTGCATATTTTCCTATGCAAAATGATAAATTCCAAGTTTTTCGGATCGATAACGAATTTTTAATGGCCTATTATACTATAAAAAGTTGTTTGACATTTAATTTTTAACTTAAACAGAATTTACAAAAAAGGGGAAAACAAATTTTTTTAATTGTTCTTATTTTTGGTTTACTATAAAACATACATCTATTTCCGATGGATCGTTAGGAATATCCAATAATCTTAACATTTCTGAAGAACAAATACTTTCGAATTCTTTTCTGGATTTCACATGTCTAATAGATGAAATAAATGGATCTGAAGAGGCTGCCAACATGTTGAAAAGATCCTGGTTTTGCCTTGTTCGTGATATTTTACAAGTATTTATGTACCTGAATTTCTTGTAATCCTTGTTGTTTGATTTCTGGGCCTCCTCTGACATCTCTCCAATTGGAAAGCTCGGATGTTCTATTAAAATTTGACCGTGTGCCTAAATTTTATGAAGCGTTGGAGTAAGCTTCTTTTCTGGATACTTTTCAAAAAACAACTCTGGATTCTTCGAGGCATATTCGCCATTTGCAGGTGTTAGTTTTGTCCTTGCAGTTTAAAATATTAAAAATTACAGCCAATCTTTGGATAATGCCTTCATCCACTCCAGTTATTTTTGCTATAATTTCGTGTTCCTTAAAGAATTTCCGGATGAGTTTCCATCGTTTGTGTTCCCGTATCCATATTTGGGGCAGTCGACCCTCAGTCCAAGTTTCGCAAAGAAATCGTCTTGAATCATTTTTTTTCTGTGTTTATGTTTCTCTTTGGCTGGCATGCTATCGTCAAAAGATTCTTCCGTTCGCGGGATGCTATATGCAAGTTTTAAAATGAACTCCATACATCTTATTCTTGCATGCAATGGGGAAATACCATATTCCAAATTTTCCTCTTCAATTGAGGAGTCATCCAAAAAAGGACTGCAATATATATACATATGCACATACCACCCTTTGGCAAAATAAAAAGCAGGTTAAAAAACTTGGTCAAATTCAGGTCAAATATAACGGCCATCCTGCATATCCAATGCTAAAAAACTTTTGAAAAAGGTAGGTCGAAGTTTAAAAGACTTACCTGCAAATGGATAAATAGCTAACTACATATTTTAGGTACCGAAAACTTAAAAATGGTTAAATTATTGAGTGTACCTGAGTATATAGTTTCATTCGTTCCTTGTTTTTTTTTGTTTTTCAACTTTGACCTGAATTAAAAAAAACTACATTTTTGTATTCCCGAAATATTTTGTATACGGGCTCTTTGCTCTCTTGGAATATGTCGCGGAATGTCGTCCATTCCTTAACGTCGCAAAGTGGGGCCTTTGGCCATTTCAGCTTGCTAAATTAATAACTTCCGAACGAATCAAGATATCTTCATGAAATAACATGCGTTTAAAAGAAAAAACTTTCAGAATTTAGTCTGCAAAAGTACATGGTGCTACAATATCTAGAAGTTTTACAATAAATAGCCAAAATTGAACGTTGTTACCAGTGCATATTTTCCTATGCAAAATGATAAATTCCAAGTTTTTCGGATCGATAACGAATTTTGAATGGCCTATTATACTATAAAAAGTTATTTGACATTTAATTTTTAACTAAACAGAATTTACAAAAAAGGGGAAAACAAATTTTTTTAATTGTTCTTATTTTTGGTTTACTATAAAACATGCATCTATTTCCGATGGATCGTTAGGAATATCCAATAATCTTAACATTTCTGAAGAATAAATACTTTCTAATTCTTTTTTGGATTTACATGTCTAATAGATGAAATAAATAGATCTGAAGAGGCTGCCAACATGTTGAAAAGATCCTGGATTTGCCTTGTTCGTGATATTTTACAAGTGTTCATGTACCTGAATTTCTTGTAATCCTTGTTTCTCGTTTCCTGGGCCTCCTCTGACATCTCTCCAATTGGAAGGCTCTGATGTTCTATTAAAATTTGACCGTGTGCCTAAATTTTATGAAGCGTTGGAGTAAGCTTCTTTTCTGGATACTTTTCAAAAAACAACTCTGCAGTCTTCGAGGCATATTCGCCATTTGCGGGTGTTCAAAATTACAGCCAATCTTTGGATAATGCCTTCACCCACTCCAGTTATTTTTGCTGTAATTTCGTGTTCCTTAAAGACTTTCCGGGATGAGTTTCCATCGTCTGTGTTCCCGCATCCAAATTTGGGGAAGTCGACCCTCAGTCCAAGTTTCGCAAAGAATTCGTCTTGTATAATTTTTTTCCTGTCTTTATGTTTGTCTTTGGCTGGCATGCTATCGTCAAAAGATTCTTCCATTCGCGGGTAGCGTCACTGTTATCGATGTAGAAGCCAAAAAACCCAAAGGTGCACGTATGGACCTTTGATTTAGGTAAAGAAATATGCAAAGAGCCCGTGTACAAAATATTTCGGGAATACAAAAATGTACTTTTTTTTAAATTCAGGTCAAAGTTGAAAAACAAACAAAAAATCAGGTACTTATGTACTAATGAAACTATATACTCAGGTACACTCAATAATTTAACCATTTTTAAGTTTTCGCTATCTAAATTATATTGTTAGCTATTAATCCATTTGAAGGTAGGTTTTTTTAGCTTCGACCTACATTTTTCAAAAGTTAGCATTGCATATGCAGGATGGCCGTTATATTTGACCTGCATTTGACCAAATTTTTTAACCTGCTTTTTATTTTGCCAAAGGTGGTAGATGCATATGTATGTATATATTGCTGTCCTTTTTTGGATGATTCCTTAATTGAAGAGGAAAATTTTGAACATGGCATTTTCCCATTGCATTCAAGAATAAGATGTATGGAGTTTATTTTAAAACTTGCATATAGCATCCCGCGAACGAAAGAATCTTTTGACGATAGCATGCCAGCCAAAGAGAAACATAAACATAGGAAAAAAATGATTCAAGACGAATTCTTTGCGAAACTTGGACTGAGGGTCGACTGACCCAAATATACAAACGATGGAAACTCATCCCGGAAATTCTTTAAGAAACACGAAATTACAGCAAAAATAACTGGAGTGGATGAAGGCATTATCCAAAGATTGGCTGTAATTTTAAATATTTTAAACTGCAAGGACAAAATTAACACCCGCAAATAGATGCATGTTTTATAGTAAACCAAAAATTTTTTTTTTTTTATTATTTTATTTATCGAATCTTCTCTATTAGAGACTGACGACAAGTATGCAAATCTTAGCCTAATACATTTTTTAAATTAATTTCACTTAATTATTTGGAGTACGTCCCTAACTAAGTATTATTGCTGGGTGGGGAGGTCTCTTCGCCGGAGTCGTGTATGGCTAGTGTGCCAAGTTAAGGACTGCGCAAGTCTATTAGGATGGGCCTGTAGCTTGACCTGATACTTTGCTTTCACCTTGGCGATTTCATCTTTAACTGATCCTACATTTAAGTCTTTATGGATATTTTCATTCCGTATGTACCATGGCGCCCCAGTGATAGTTCTTAGTATCTTCGATTGAGCTCTCTGGATTATTTCTAAATTACTAGCGCAAGCATTTCCCCATAGCTCGGAGCCGTATGTCCAGATGGGTTTGAGAACTGCATTGTACAAGAGTACTTTGTACTCCAGTTTTAGTGGTGAGCGGGTGTTTATTAGCCAATGTAGACTATTAGCTTTAAATTTTAATTGATTCCTCTTCGCTTCGATGTGCTTACGCCAAGTAAGCCTTCTATCTAGATGAACGCCGAGGTATGTTACTTCGGTGGTTTGTGGAATGTTGGTGCTGTTCAGATATAGTGGAGGGCAAGTTTGTCTGTTTAGGGTAAAGGTGACATGCTTGCACTTTTGCTCGTTTACATGTATGCGCCAGTCTGCTAGCCATTTTTCTAAGGCCACGAGATGACATGACAAATGTTCCGTTGCTCTTGTTGGGCACTTGGAGCGACTTAGTATGGCAGTGTCATCAGCAAATGTCGAAGTTGTTGTTAGCCTGATTGTCGGTAGATCTGCTGTGAAGATGATATACAATGTCGGTCCGAGTACACCTTGGGGTACACCAGCTTCAATTGGATGATATTCGGAGAGGAAATCTTTGCATCGTACTGCGAAACTTCTTTGCTGTAGGTATGACTCCAATATTCCATGGATGTTCTGTGGAAGTAATATTTTAATTTTGTAGATTAAGCCTTCTAGCCAAACGCGGGCAACATCCAGAAAAACAGCGGAGCAGTACTCTCGTCTTTCGAATGCATTTCTTATCTCAGACGTTATACGGTTTACTTGTTCAATGGTTCCATGTTCCCGGAGCTTTCCTTTGCTTTGAGATTTGGTCTTTAATGACCCTTGTGACTTCTCCTGATTGGAATATGATGGGCGGAGCAACTTCGGGATTGTTGGGTGGTGGGAGCACAAAGTTATTTGTTGCTGGGTGTGGTTTGAAGACGTTTTCCCGATGGATGGCAAATGTATTTGCCTTCTCTTTATTGCTTCGAGCCCACTCTCCTGTTTCTGTACGCAACGGTGATTCACTCTCGATTGGTGGACATACGCCAGATTTAGCTTTCCACAGTGGGAATCGTTTGCTAGTTGGGGACAGTTGCTCCATATAGTATATTTCAGCTTGGTTTCTTTCATCTTCTAGGGCTCTGCGTAATAGGTTGTTGGCTATGTTTAGCCGCTATTTCGAGGCGGGTGATCTGTGGGCTTGCCACTCTCGCCGAAGCCTTCTTTTATCGCGTAGCAGAACTTCAATGTGCCTAGAAACACGACTGTTGTTTCCCACAATATTAGCTGCTAATATTGGTGTAGAGTGTTTTGCCGCCAGTGACATTGCGGGTACTAATTCTTCAACAGAGCTATCAATGTCTTCTTTACAATAAGTGTTTGGGAAGCCATCAATATGGGAGCTTATATACTTCCGGTATTTAAGCCAATCTGTTTTGCTAGATGTTATAAAGTATGGGCGTTCCGAAAGCTGTGGATGATCGTAAAGTTGAAGTAGAATGGGCGAATGATCTGATGATAGATCTGTTAAGTGTTCTACATTATTCTGTGCTTGCAGCACTCTTCGTGTGATTGCAAAATCAATCAAGTCGGGTTGCTTCTTTGGATCTGTGGGCCAATATGTAGACTTGCCCGGAGAAATAAAGTCTAGTTTGGTTCTTGGCGCTATTATAGCGTTATATAGTTGTCTTCCTTTTGGCTTGGTAAGACGAGATCCCCATTGGGTGTGCTGGGCATTGTAGTCACCAGCTGCTATGAATCGGTCACCTAATAGGTCGAAGAATTTTATAAATTCTGATTCGGAAATGCAGAAGCGCGGTGGGCAGTATACTGCGGATAGGTTTATGAGCCGCTCTGAATTTCAATATGAATTGATGTTGCCTGCAGATAAGGTGTAGCAAATGATGGCAACGGATGCCTTATGCGATTCTTGATCAGAGCGCCAGTACCTCCATGTGCCTTACCATCGGGATGATTAGTCGCATAGAAGTTATAGCCATCAAGGTGAAAATAATTTTTATTTGTTAGGTGAGTCTCTGATATGATCATGGCGTCGATGTCGTGTTGAGCGAGGAATTGCAAGAGCTCGCACTTGTGCTATGAAATGCCATTTGCATTCCAGAAAGAAATATTTAGGCAGCCCATTTAAACAGATTTATGTTTGAGTAAGAACTCCAGGAGGAGATTTTGATTGCGCATAAGCTCCTGCATCGTTTGTTGTATTGCTACCATTGTGTTTGTTATAGTTACCAGCATTGGCTCGATTCCACAAGGCAATTGGGACGGATGTGTAGGGGTATGCTGGGCAATAATTTCTGGGATCTGGTTTGAGTCCTGATGCTGCATCATTCCTGCAGTGGTTTGTTGAGGTGTCGGCTTAAAGACTGAGGCGTACGACCCGTTATTGTAACTTAACGCCTGAGCAAAAGAAACTCCTGGAGAACAATAAGAACAATTAAAAAAATTTATTTTTTTCTTTGTTTGTAAATTCTGTTTAAGTTAAAAATTAAATGTAAAATAACTTTTTATAGTATAATAGGCCATTAAAAATTCTTTATCGATCCGAAACACTTGGAATTTATCATTTTGCATAGGAAAATATGCACTGGTAACAAAGTTCAATTTTGGCTATTTATTGTAAAGCTTCTAGATATTGTAGCACCATGTACTTTTGAATTCTGAGTTTTTTCCTTTAAACGCAGTTTATTTCATGAAGATATCTTGATTCGTTAGGAAGTTATTAATTTAGCAAGCTGAAATGGCCAAAGGCCCCACTGTGCGACGTGGAGGTGGCGTCCTCATTGCAGTGGTCTCAAACTTTACGTCGGAAAATTTCATAGTTCAGGCTCAACAAGACCTGGAGTTCTTGTGCGTAAAACTGATTCCCCCAGGCTTTTCCATTTTCATTACTTGCTCGTATATTTCACCTTCCTCGGATATTTTAGTATACGAGCATCACCTGTCCGCTTTAAAATAGTTCTTGGTGATTTCAATTTGCCAGGTACTGTTTGGTCTTCGGTTAACGAGTCGAATAACCTTGTGCCCATTTCACGACATGACTTTATCGACGGCTTGTTGGACCTATCCCTGTCTCAAGTCAACTACGTGAAAAATTCCTTGGGTCGATTGCTTGATCTGTGCTTTGTCTTAGATCCGACCATAGCGTTGCTAACCCGAGCCCTTCCGCTCACTATACCTGAAGACTCCTGCCATCCTACATTCGAAGTGTCGGTCGATATTGGACCTACTGTATTGGATCGAATGGGTAGGCAATCTGAACGTGTTCGTTGCTTTCGTAAAGCCGAGTTTACGAAGCTTAACAACTTCCTTAGGGTTTTGGTTGGTTTTAATTTTTGCTCTGCGTGCCCTCAACTGGGATGCAGCTGTGAGACTGCCATCTTACCCTCGTAGACTGCTTTTAATAAACCTTCCAACCTTATTCGTAGGAAAAGGCTTGGTGTGATTTTTATGCTCAACCTGGTCAAGGATGACGTTGATAGCCCTGTCTTGTTGAGCCGCATAAGCTTTACGATTCCTATTAGATCTACTAGAAACTTTATTCCTTTCACTTTGTAGATCAAATTATTCCTTGCATGAACCGTTTAGGGTCCTATACTCGGACAATAATTATCTTTACCTAATAATATCCACCACTAATTTCCTTCCTCTTCTTAAATCACTAATACTAACATACCTTTCCCTAAGTAGTAATATTTCTGCTATTTCATTTTAGTTGTGTTTAGCTCTGATTTTCCTCGAATATAAGTCTAACCCCTATCTTTCCTGCATCGGTTTGGTAACACGCGTTGCGCGTCATGCGGCAGAGCCCCCTGGTCGGTTGGGCGGGAGGAGGGGTTGCGTTTTTAGCCTGGGTTCCGCGCGTAACAGGTTTCGGCTTGGTGTCGCATGGGCCACTTGAGGGTGCAGTCATTGCATATCAACGTCCAGGTGTATAAAAAACGAGAAGGAACGTGAGTCGCTACTACATCTAAAATGTAGATAATACATCTAGAACAAATATTCTACATCTACCATTTAGATTCTACATCTCCGCCGTGAGAGGGCGCTCGCGCATTGCACAGGGCAGAGTGTGTGCTAGCGAGAAAGAGAATGAATAGCGTCAGCAGCGCTAGAGGAGGTGGGGGAAGCAACTGAAAATTAATTTCTTCATTCTGGCTATAATGATGAGCCGATATGTACTAGATTTGGCAATCTGGTAGATATAGTCATTCTTTACGATACTGCGTTTTTAGTTTTATCGTATCTTTAAAATTGTGAATGTCACAGATTTTCGTCTTTTGTGAAGGCGGAAGGAGGCGGGGAGAAATTTTGAAATACACTTGTAGCAGTGTGATATCACATGAGTCTCGAAACAAAATTTGGTTGCTCTAACTCTTATAGTCTCTGAGATCTAGGCGCTCATCAAGACAGACAGACAGACGGACAGACGGACGGACAGACAGACATGGCTCTATCGACTCGGCTATTGATACTGATCAAGAATATATATACTTTATGGGGTCGGAAAATTTTTAACTCTTTTTGAGTACGGGTATAAAAAAAAACTCTTTTAATAATTAATGGAGTTGCCCTTATGCTCCTGAAGCTTCTGCAGCCTCCGGGCCATTGATCCTGCAAAGTTTTGTAGAGTTGATTACTCAATCTTGGCCCATTCTGCAACGATGGATTTTTTTAAAACTGTCAAGGTATCGTACTGCCTTGTACAGGCATAAACTTTTGATACAATTATACCCCACAGATCCTCAATGGGACTTAAGTCCGGCCACTGCATCAATGGTATATTGTAGGTATATTGTAACCCACTGTAGCCCGGACAACATGAATTGGTGCATTATCCTGCTGAATCCTGCTTCCGGATCGAAACAAATTGGAGACTTGCCTTAGCACTAAAGGCAGCCCATATCATGAGCGATCCACCGCCGCGGTTCCGCTTGTGATAAGTTGGCGTGGATGACGCGGATACCTCCAATATTTATGATGGTCATCACTAAAAATTTTATTTTCAAATTCGACGTCCCAGAACTGTTTTTCATAACAAGACCATGAGCGCATCTTCATGTCGTTTAGTTAAACGGGGTTTGCCAACTTTGTTTTCATATGTGAGTTTAAAATTTTCGTGGTGAATGTTAATCCGAGTTCTGCTTTGATTTGATTGCAGCTCATCATGTCTTCGGTTGCTAACTGACGCAAGTGTCCTGTTGTCCGGTTGCTGATGGTTGGTACTGGACAAAGGCGACGATTTATGCGGTAACCATCTGGATCTTTTAAAAATTTTGAAAAAGTATTTAGATGTCGATTCATTAGTGAAGCGATTCGACCAGTTTTCATGCCGGCTATTTTTATTCCCTTGATCCTTCCTTGTTCTTCCTCAGAAAATTCAGTACCAAGAGCCATTTTCAACTAAAAAGGCATTTTTATGTAATATTTGCGCTGGTTTGATGCAAAATTGAGTTCTTACGCACTAAATCAATCCGATTGTCAGTTTTACTGAAACGATGCTAACACAGCCACTCTCAAAACATGAATACACATGAATTCACCTATTTACATACGAGGGGTGCTATTTATGTTATTGGCCTAGGTCACTTCTAGTCGTATAAGAAACAAACGGTCATTTGAAAAAAAAAATTTGGAGCTTTATTAATTAAACATAGCTACAACTTTTTCATGTACGACCACGTTTGATATCGATTAGCGAAAAATCAAAAATTCATCTCGGCCAAAAAAAAAATGTACACATGAAAATGTCTTTGGCAAGATTTTCTACCAGATTTGAGGTGGATTTTTAAGCCAAGAATGCTTAGATCAGCTTAGTTAAACTTTTATTGAGGAAGCACCATGCATTGCCAATGTAAAAAACTGGTATCGCGAATTCGACCGTGGACGTCCTTCGTTGCAGGACGAATTTCGTGAAGGGAGTCAAAAATTAATTTTTGTTTATTTTACATTTTTTTTGCTACATTTGTTAACTACATTTACATCTAAAATGTAGATTATACATGTAGAACAGATATTCTACATCTACCATTTAGATTCTGCATCTCCTCCGCTAGGGGTTGCTCGCGCATTGCACAGGGCAGAGTGTGTGCGAGCGAGAAAGAGAATGAGTAGCGTCAGCAGCGCCAGAGGAGGTGGGGGAAGCAACTGAAAATTAATTTCTTTATTCTGGCTATAATAATGATCCGATCTGATTCAGATTCGGCAATCTGATAGATATGGTCATTCTCTACGATCCTGCGTTTTTAGTTTTTTCGTATCTTCAAAATTGTGGCTGCCACAGATTTTCGTCTTTTGTGAAGGCGGAGGGGGGCGTGGCACAATTTGGAAAGAAACTTGATTCAGTGTGATGTCACATGAATCTAGAAACAAAATTTGCTCTAGCTTTTATAGTCTCTGAGAACGAGGCGTCAAACAAGACGGACGGACGGACGGACAGACAGACATGGCTCTATCGACTCGGCTATTGATGCTGATCAAGAATATATATACTTTATGGGGTCGGAAAATTTTCCTTCTCTGCGTTACACACATCCACTTTTACCACAAATACAGTATACCCCTTAACTCTTTTTGAGTACAGGTATAATGAGATCAGTTGTGTTTAGCCGTCGACAATGCAAGACCACGCTACGCAGCCTTTTGATTTTACACTGCGCAAAAACATGTTCAACGTAAAATGGGAAAACAATTAATGTGCGCATAGAATTTTTCTCCAGTTTTAAAAGGAATTAAATTTCAATATATAACATTTTTATTTTATTTCATTTCAACTTTTCTTTCAACCGCAACAGTTCAACTTTTGCTACAAATCGTTTGTTGCAGTGCAGCCGCAGCTGCGGCAGGCCTCTTCGGGTTTTTTTACTCACACAAGCGCACTAAAAAAACATGTCAGAGTGTGTGTGCCGAGCCATGGTTCAGAGACATGCGAACGAATCTTGCTGATATTGATTCGCAGTGCTCTGATCCGGTTTTTAAGTGATTCGGGTGATTCGAATCTGACTGAAGGCTTGATTCGTAATGATCGAACGCATTGAAGGGGCATGAGTATGCTGTGATTTAATGAATCATGTGGATTCGTGCAGGTCTCTAGTATGTATGTATGTTACCATTCATTTTTAAAGTGAGAAATTATAAGGGGCACAATCTCAATATCTGACAAACAATGTACTAAATTTAAGTGAAAGCTATTATGATAAAAATAACCTAACTATCAAAACTATCAAAAATTTAAGACGCCTACTGGGTCTTTCGATCCAGCCAAAGCGCCAGTGGAAGATGCATCATGATACATCAAAATTTAATCGAGGGTTTCACTAGGGAAATTCTGAAAGACCTTCTGCCTATTGGAGTCACAATTGGAAGTGCACAGCACGCATAGCTTCTATAGTTCATGAGGCAAAAGATGTCTTTAGAATTTGCTAGACCTAAATTAACAGGTGCCATGGATACCACACCACCCATTAGAGAAAACAAAATCAATTAGTTTATTTATCTCCAAAAAAAAATTATTTTTATTAACTAAATACATAATATTTATAGTTATTTCTTATGCTGTATGTATATTGTATACATTTATTAATTTTGTTGTTTTTGTGTGTATTTTTGATTATCCTTTCCAGCTGCCTGAGCAAATCGTTCAAAGTTCTGTTTAGTCTTAGGCTTAGTCCTGGACAAACGGTTTGTCCCTCCTCTCGCGCTCTCTCTCTCTCGATCCTTCCCATTATATAGTTATCAAAATATATCAGAGCTCGCAAATAACTGTCGACCGTTTGTTGTTGTCCGAAAATAACTGTTATTTCAGAACCTTTTAGCAAAAAGTCAGAGAAGAACCGTTCCCATCGGCTCTCGAAAAAATCGGTCTTTGCTCAACCAAAAACCGGTTTTTTTGCTGCCCTTCTGCTCTGCTCATTCACGGACCGTTCTGTCGCGAGCGAAGAAAATAAAAGTCTTTTGCGTTTGTGTGCGTGTATGTGCGAGTAAGGTGTCTATTTCGGCTTGTCGGTCACAAGCCACACTTGCGCTTCGTACATACGAACATACATACATACATACTTACAGCTGCAGACACAAAAACAAAATATACACAAAAAAGACCGTTTACGCTGACCCTTTCATTTTACTGCTCTTCTGGGGACTCTCAATGAGCGAGCGCCAGTCGGATCGCTCTCTATGAGTTTGTTATTGAATGAGCATAACACGAACAGCTCAACTGAGAACCATCAACCGAAGACCGAAACGAAGAGACACGAAGGGTTCTGCTCGGAGAGAGAGCAAGCGTGCATGGGTTTTTCGGTTATGCTCCTAAGCAGACCGCAAAGGGAAAAACGGTCGACAGTTATTGGCGAGCACTGAAATATATATATATATATAGGTAAATTCACAATGAAACTTCAAGTGTATAAGAGTCATGTGGGGGGGGGGGAGTGGTCCATTTGGCTATTACATTTAAATACTCTCGTTAACGTTGTCGTAGTAGTCATACAAAACAGATAGTGTGGGATTTTGTATGGTGTATACATGTATGTATTTACATGTGTGTTCTCGTTACCTGTATTATTAGGCTATGAAATGGCTGTGTCAGTAGCGTTGGGATTTCTTTTTTCATAATTTGTACTGTACACACATTTCTTTCTATACATACATATACATTATATATATAGAGCTATAGAAAAATATATAGAGTTCCTTAACTAGATTATGAAAAATTAAAAGCAATACAATTACATTTAGTAAATACATGATCATCATATTCATATGTATATATTTATATATATATATATATATCTAGTATATTCCATTTAAAAAATACATTCTTGACTTTGGTCCAGTACTGAAATCTCGGATTTCGTTAGTTCGCCAAAAGTAAAAGTTCTCATATATTGCCCGTCCGAAGGATGAGTATATTGTTACAGATCCAAATAGGATGAGCAATTGTTTGTTTTTTTTTTGTTTCCTTTGTTTTGTTTTATTTGGGTCTACATGGCTAGAGTTTTAATGTGTGGGGGTTCATCATTAAGTTGAGCTTATAGTGTAGTCTGCTGTGGGCACTGGGCAACAAGTTAAAGGTTACTACTGTTGGCTCCTAGTAATCCAGATTTCCCTGGGCCCCAGTGATGATGGCATCTATCCAAATGCGCGCCGCTGAATCGGAGGCTGCCTGAAGGTTGTAGCTCCGCTTCTTGGTCTTCACAATAAACGTGCAGTGTGGTCGTCCGCTCTTCGAGGCATTCAAATGATCCAGATACACCTCGTCGATGGTCTGCAAGGGATATTACGGTTACGCGTAAGTTGGCCATACAATTGTATAAGTCTATTTTTCGCTACTCACTGCAAAGTAGGCACCGCCTCGTGGCTTTCGCTCCGATTTGTCCGAGTAGTATATCAGGGCACTGCGCTTCCTGTCCAGGACAAACCAACGCCTCGACCACGCATGGAACGTGGCCCCCAGCTTGTGTAGATATCTAGAAACAAGAATATAGGCATGATAAAATAAGAAAATCTTTATGCAGCTTCTGTGTGTGTCTTGTGTGTTGGTTTACGAACCCGCGACAACTGTGCGCATCGACAAAAACACGCGGACAAAGATCGATCTGATGGCCAGCGGTCTCAATGTGATGCCTCAGATTGAGGTCTGGCGAGAAGATGGGCAGGTAACGGGTCAGGGGACGCTGATGCTTGGGCAGGGCACGCTTCCGTTCGCTGGCGGTGCTGCCACCGCTACCGCTGTTCCCACTGACACTGCCCGCCGACGCTGTATCCTGGGAATTGCTGTTGCTGCTTGCCCTCTTGTTTTCGATGGCCGTCATTTCCATGCCACCACCACTACTTCCATCGGCAAACTTAAGCGCCTTAATTGTTGCGTCACAATTGTTGGCCTCCGACAGGGGACGCGGACTGCGTGCCATCATCTGGGCTGAGGATCCACTGCCACTTTCAATCCATTTGC
The DNA here is from genome assembly GCA_035043285.1 of Drosophila subsilvestris. NCBI lineage: Eukaryota > Metazoa > Arthropoda > Insecta > Diptera > Drosophilidae > Drosophila > Drosophila subsilvestris. The sequence goes on from JAWNNB010001868.1 coordinate 55,793, forward strand.
AGGTAAGTCTTTTAAACTTCGACCTACCTTTTTCAAAAGTTTTTTTAGCATTGCATATGCAGGATGGCCGTTATATTTGACCTGAATTTGACCAAGTTTTTTAACCTGCTTTTTATTTTGCCAAAGGGTGGTATGTGCATATGTATATATATTGCAGTCCTTTTTTGGATGATTCCTTAATTGAAGAGGAAAATTTGGAATATGGCATTTCCCCATTGCATGCAAGAATAAGATGTATGGAGTTTATTTTAAAACTTGCATATAGCATCCCGGAAGAATCTTTTGACGATAGCATGCCAGCCAAAGAGAAACATAAACACAGGAAAAAAACGAGAAGGAACGTGAGTCGCTTCTAGTCGCGACTCTACTTTTACACCCGTACTCATTCAGTATATAAATTTATGAGATTATGATTAAAATTAAAAAAAATTTTAATATTTTACATTTTACATTTTTTTGCTACATTTGTTAACTACATCTACATGTAAAATGTAGATAATACATCTAGAACAAATATACTACATCTACCATTTAGATTCTACATCTCCTCCGCTAGGGGTTGCTCGCGCATTGCACAGGGCAGAGTGTGTGCGAGCGAGACAGAGAATGAATAGCGACAGCATTTACTGTGGAGGGGGAAGCAACTGAAAATTAATTTCTTCATTCTGGCTATAATAATGATCCGATCTGATTCAGATTCGGCAATCTGATAGATATAGTCATTCTCTACGATACTGCGCTTTTAGTTTTATCGTATCTTCAAAATTGTGGCTGCCACAGATTTTCGTCCTTTGTGGAGGCGGAAGTGGGCATGGCGAAATTTTGAAATACACTGTAGCAGTGTGATATCACATGAGTCTCGAAACAAAATTTGGTTGCTCTAACTCTTATAGTCTCTGAGATCTAGGCGCTCATCAAGACAGACAGACGGACAGACGGACGGACAGACAGACATGGCTCTATCGACTCGGCTATTGATACTGATCAAGAATATATATACTTTATGGGGTCGGAAAATTTTCCTTCTCTGCGTTACACACATCCACTTTCACCACAAATACAGTATACCCCTTAACTCTTTTTGAGTACGGGTATAATTATACAAGACGATTTCTTTGCGAAACTTGGACTGAGGGTCGACTGCCCCAAATATGGATACGGGAACACAAACGATGGAAACTCATCCCGGAAATTCTTTAAGGAACACGAAATTACAGCAAAAATAACTGGAGTGGGTGAAGGCATTATCCAAAGATTGGCTGTAATTTTGAACACCCGCAAATGGCGAATATGCCTCGAAGACTGCAGAGTTGTTTTTTGAAAAGTATCCAGAAAAGAAGCTTACTCCAACGCTTCATAAAATTTAGGCACACGGTCAAATTTTAATAGAACATCAGAGCCTTCCAATTGGAGAGATGTCAGAGGAGGCCCAGGAAACGAGAAACAAGGATTACAAGAAATTCAGTTACATGAACACTTGTAAAATATCACGAACAAGGCAAAACCAGGATCTTTTCAACATGTTGGCAGCCTCTTCAGATCCATTTATTTCATCTATTAGACATGTAAATCCAAAAAAGAATTAGAAAGTGTAACGAACCATGGCTTCGGCCAAGGTTCATCACAATTTGCTAAGCACAGACACCTCGCCCTTTTCACAAGCCCAATACACGCACCACGTGCCGCGCGATCAGCGCTTATAACTTAAGAACAATATTTCCCCTTCCACAAGCCCAATGCACTCTCCACGTGCCGCGCCATCAGCGCTTTCAATCTAAGAGCCAAAACCTTACCCCTTACTAAAACAATGCACTCCCCACGTGCCGCGCCATCAGCGCTTTTAATTAAGAACAAGTCTAGCTCCCCCAGCCACTGCGTTAAGTCGCAATGATATATGCTCGATCAGCTACGTCTCCCTACCTCTTGCACTATTTCGCAACAGGAAGGGACACCACTAGCTTGACCAAAAACAAATATCATTGCATTATTTCACAATAAAATCATGCCACCTAAACGGCTATCTTACCCCCTCCAACATGGTAATTCGAGCCAAAACCAACGCTCTGACCCATTTATGTCCACGCGCCGATTCTCGGGCTGTCCCTCGATTACGATGTTTCGTAATCAGCCGGGACAGTGACCGCTTACATAAATAAGAAATAACATTGTTTACTAATAAGCATACCTTACTCAGCATTGTTAGCAATTAAGCGGGCGAATATTGCCCAATAGTAATAAGTCAGCACATCAGCGGAAAGTATTCCTGGTCACCAGACACCCCGTGGGAGAGAACGGTGTCGCCTTCGCGATCGGCCGCTGCTTTAAAAAGGGCAAGCTCGGCCGAAGAAAGGGCAGACCATCAGCCAGAGACCCAGAGACAATACCTGGGCAGTCCACCAGCCACCGCTTCTGGTTTCAATATAGCAAAGTACACAAAACCCTGAACCAAACGTAAATTAAATAATACAAAACTGAAAACCACAACAACAAGCGTCGAATCATTCTTGACAGTAAAAAGACCAAGATTCTCCAAGTCTAGTTTACTCTCTCTCTCAATTCAAAGGCGGGTCCAAACTTTAAAGTCCTTAACAATTACAAATTACTTGTAAAAGGACCCTGGACAGGACTGACGCATATCCCAGCCTGAAATAGGATCTCACAAGTGGCGCCCGAGCAGGGACTTTAAAGGACATTTGAAAACATAAAAGGACTTCGTGGATTAAAGACCCACTGCCGACCGAAAAGGACGAGAGAGTAAGGAGCAATAACCGTGAGACCTAAAATCGTGCCCCGCGAAAATCCGAACAAGTATACGCGTCGAAAGTGTAAAGTGCAAAGAAAAGAAAAGTGTCACAGTACTCAAAAGTAGGTAAGTCAAGTGCCAAAGTAAAAATACACCATGGACGGCTACAGGATTCCAATCGCCGAAGAAACCGACGATTCATACCCGGCGGGACACCTCTCCAATCCCGGGGTCTCCACCAGCTGGATTTACAAACTCCGGAAAGACGAGCTCGAAGCCCTAGCTGAAGAGTTTGGATTCGGAAATGAAGGCAACGTAGATGACCGACGCAGGAGGTTCGCCACTTTAGTAGGCGGGTCACTCTCGCAGGACGCCTGGGCTCGACTAGGAGACCTGGAACAGCACTACGCCAAAGCAGCACCTCGATCCAGATCACCCATGCCAACCTCGCCTGGGCCCTCAGACAAAAACAGAATGAACACCAGGACATAGTTGCAAGTACCCGAAGCCATATACAACACGCCAGCCCCACCCGTCGCTGTGACAGCCGCCGAATTTCCAAGGCCTCCCATGACTGAGACCAGTCGATCTCCCACGCAGAGGATCGTGCCAATAGTCGCCCCACATCTGGATGGGCAATATCATAGCCACATTGCACCCATAGCGGAACGCATTCGGAAATGGGGAATCCGATTCAACGGGCAAGATGACCCGCTGTCATTCTTAGAGCTACTCGAAGAACGTGCACTTTCATATGGAGTGGACACCAATCAACTGCCTCGGGCCATGGCAGAACTACTTACTGATCGGGCCAGTCGCTGGTACCGCACCAGCCAATTGCAGGGCAGCTGTTGGACGTATTTCCGTCAAGAATTCCTATCATTCTTCTTGCCGCCACGCTACTTTGAGCAGCTAGAAGACCAGATCCGGGCCCGAAAACAAACGGTAGGGGAACTATTCAAAGACTACCTCATCGAGATCCGACTACTGATGCACCACGCCGCGTACGATGCCGCCAAGGAGCTGAGCAGAATCTACGACAACGCCCTGCCGGCCTACCAGATGTACGTACGACGACACGAGCTACAAAGTTTGTCCCAGCTCACTCTGTTGGCCACAGAACTCGAGAGTATCCAAGAGCGGGCCATCCCGACCTTTCTTGCACCCCCGCGGAACATGCCAAACTACGCAAGGCCGGCTACAGAGCAAAGGAGCGGTGACTCGAACTGGACGCCATTCCAGAGACCCCACTGGGAGTCGGGAGACGCACCAGGGAGACCGCCAGCTAATCCAACCAGTACGATGAATCCCGATGTCGCACATCACCTGATCACGACCCCCATTGCCAACCCACGCGCCGCCTGTCGCAGGTGTGGTGAAGCCGGTCATGCGGCATACGACTGCCAAAATCCTTCCATACTATTCTGCTGGGAATGTGGCAAACGCGACACACGAACCGTCGATTGCTTCCGCCAACACCCGTCGGGAAACGACATGCGTCCCCAACTGACACGGGATCAGCCGGGAACGACGCCTCCTCCGACCCGCGACTAAAGAATTACCTACACGTGAACAACGGCCGGATAGTGGCGATGGTGACCATAGGAAAACACACAACGGAAGCCACAATCGACACCGGGGCATCCAGAAGCTTTATCAGTGAAAACCTCGCCCGACAACTAGACAGCAACTCCAACCTGCAAGATACATGCGTCCGCATACGCCTGGCCGATGGCTCGGTCAGAGAGATCACACAAGTTCTACTGGCGCACATCAAGCTGGATCAACGAGAGGTTCAAATCCCGCTCCTGGTCTTGCCAAACATGTTGGGACAAGTAATTCTCGGTATGGACTTCCTATATTCCACCGAAACGACGATCCAATGCGGCACCACGCTGCTACAGCTACGAGACCGCCGTCCCATGCCCACTGTACCCGTGCTTACTACCATCCACGTACAAGACACCGAACCCCGACAGAAGAAACCCGAACAAATCGCAACGAACCTACGTCCACGACCTACCACAATGCATACGACACCCAATGATACAACGCAACACCTGACACCCAAACCAATAACAGCAAACGCGAAGAATTGGCCCATAACGGAGAACACAAATCCGAAGCCAGCACCAGCCAACAGAAAACAAGCAATCGGGAAAACGAGTCCCAAGGTCCCTACGGAGCAACCGCGTCCTAGGCCACCGACAGAGAATACCCTTCCCAACGCGCGGAGGATCTCACCCACGAGAAACACACACTTGCATCTGGCGCTCGACACAGGAAGCCCAGGTGCAAAACAAGTAAACACAAGACCACAGGAACAATTGGGCACAAGGACACCCCCAGCGCCAGCCGCCACCAACAAACAAGAACAACGACAACGCCAGCCGCCATGCGACAGCCCAGCAACACGGGAAACAGCCACGCTGACCCCACGCTGGTCAGGGCCAATCATCGAGCTAATCTCCACAGAGCCTCTCTGCCAGGACACGGAGCCCAGGACGATGATTCCCAGAAACGCTGATCGCCTGCCTGACGCACCACGGGCCGCCGACACACCGATCCTCGCCCACACGATGGAGTACCTTCCGGGTACTGACATAACTCCTAGCGCCATGCACCGAGCCATGCCTAGAGCCACGTCCGAGATCTTCGTCACCCGAGCCAGTCGTTGGACCAACACAAGAGGCGTCATCGAGACTCACCTGTTCATGCACCAGTCTGGAGACAATGTAATCCAAGGATTGCATCAGAGACACGAAATTTCTCCACCCATCACCAGTTACACACCAATCATCGCCCACAAAAGCGATTACTACCGGCGGATCGAACCGCCCAGCGCATTCGACACAACCATCCTGCTGAAAGACTCAAATCAAACCTTTAACCCCGAACCCACCGAACCAGACGAAGACGAACCAGAACAGGCCACGGATCCATGGCCACCCGACATAGCACCGCATATCCGAGAATACCAGTACGAAGAACTACCAAAGCTTGCTAATCTCCACGGGACATCAGACATCGCAGAGCAAACCATCTTCATATGGGATAATCGACCCATCAATCAGCAAAATGCCTGACGAACCCCCCACAGCACGCCAATCGCACTCGCCCATGGAAAACCTAGAGCTAACTAGAACACAGGGTTAACTATCTTGCAAGCACCAGCCTCATTCACGTCCACCCGGAAGAAAGGGGGGGTGTAACGAACCATGGCTTCGGCCAAGGTTCATCACAATTTGCTAAGCACAGACACCTCGCCCTTTTCACAAGCCCAATACACGCACCACGTGCCGCGCGATCAGCGCTTATAACTTAAGAACAATATTTCCCCTTCCACAAGCCCAATGCACTCTCCACGTGCCGCGCCATCAGCGCTTTCAATCTAAGAGCCAAAACCTTACCCCTTACTAAAACAATGCACTCCCCACGTGCCGCGCCATCAGCGCTTTTAATTAAGAACAAGTCTAGCTCCCCCAGCCACTGCGTTAAGTCGCAATGATATATGCTCGATCAGCTACGTCTCCCTACCTCTTGCACTATTTCGCAACAGGAAGGGACAGCACTAGCTTGACCAAAAACAAATATCATTGCATTATTTCACAATAAAATCATGCCACCTAAACGGCTATCTTACCCCCTCCAACATGGTAATTCGAGCCAAAACCAACGCTCTGACCCATTTATGTCCACGCGCCGATTCTCGGGCTGTCCCTCGATTACGATGTTTCGTAATCAGCCGGGACAGTGACCGCTTACATAAATAAGAAATAACATTGTTTACTAATAAGCATACCTTACTCAGCATTGTTAGCAATTAAGCGGGCGAATATTGCCCAATAGTAATAAGTCAGCACATCAGCGGAAAGTATTCCTGGTCACCAGACAGCCCGTGGGAGAGAACGGTGTCGCCTTCGCGATCGGCCGCTGCTTTAAAAAGGGCAAGCTCGGCCGAAGAAAGGGCAGACCATCAGCCAGAGACCCAGAGACAATACCTGGGCAGTCCACCAGCCACCGCTTCTGGTTTCAATATAGCAAAGTACACAAAACCCTGAACCAAACGTAAATTAAATAATACAAAACTTAAAACCACAACAACAAGCGTCGAATCATTCTTGACAGTAAAAAGACCAAGATTCTCCAAGTCTAGTTTACTCTCTCTCTCAATTCAAAGGCGGGTCCAAACTTTAAAGTCCTTAACAATTACAAATTACTTGTAAAAGGACCCTGGACAGGACTGACGCATATCCCAGCCTGAAATAGGATCTCACAATAGTATTTATTCTTCAGAAATGTTAAGATTATTGGATATTCCTAACGATCCATCGGAAATAGATGTATGTTTTATAGTAAACCAAAAATAAGAACAATTAAAAAAATTTGTTTTCCCCTTTTTTGTAAATTCTGTTTAAGTTAAAAATTAAATGTCAAACAACTTTTTATAGTATAATAGGCCATTAAAAATTCGTTATCGATCCGAAAAACTTGGAATTTATCATTTTGCATAGGAAAATATGCACTGGTAACAACGTTCAATTTTGGCTATTTATTGTAAAGCTTCTAGATATTGTAGCACCATGTACTTTTGCAGACTAAATTCTGAAAGTTTTTTCTTTTAAACGCATGTTATTTCATGAAGATATCTTGATTCGTTCGGAAGTTATTAATTTAGCAAGCTGAAATGGCCAAAGGCCCCACTGTGCGACGTTAAGGAATGGACGACATTCCGCGACATATTCCAAGAGATGATACACGATCAAAAGAAAATACATAACACTGAAAAAATGATACGGCTTAGAAACGCATTAAAAGGAGAACCAGCTCGCCTAATTCAGCACTTGCCAACAACAAGTGTCAACTATGAAGTAGCATGGTCAACGCGCAAAAAGAGGTACAACAACAACAGGATGTTATTTACAGCGCAATGGGACAGACTTCTGGATCAATCAGGAATTAAAAGCGACAATGCGGAAGATGTAAGACAACTACTTGATACAACTAATGAATGCATAAATGCCATCAAAGCTTTGGGCATAACTATTAGTGATATTGACCCTTTCATCGGACGAATAATAATCCAGAAGCTCGACAAAGAAGGAATGCGACACTTTGAGCAGGATATTAAAAAACCCAGAGAAATTCAGGAGCTAGCAGATGTGCTACAATTCCTGGAACAGCAGCATCAAACATTAACAGCGGTAGGAGGAAATGATTACGCTACCAGAGAAAGGAATCAACGACAGGAAACGGCGGCCTACTCAAAAACCACAAGGGAGAAATATTGCAAATATTGCAGTCTAGGAGGTCATTGGATACCGGAGTGTCGTAGATTTGAACGGTTAACGCCGGAAAGTGCAAAATATGCTACGGCAATCATAACGAATTGTTACATATTGAAGGCAAAAAAAAACGAGAAGGAACGTGTGAGTCGCTTCTGGACGCGACTCTACTTATATACCCGTACTCAGTCAGTATATAAATTTGTGAGCTTATGATTAAAATTAAAAAAAAAAATTTTAATTTTACATATTTTTGCTACATTTGTTAACTACATCTACATGTAAAATGTAGATAATACATCTAGAACAAATATTCTACATCTACCATTTAGATTCTACATCTCCTCCGCTAGGGGTTGCTCGCGCATTGCACAGGGCAGAGTGTGTGCGAGCGAGAAAGAGAATAAATATCGTCAGAAACGCCAGAGGAGGTGGGGGAAGCAACTGAAAATTAATGTCTTCATTTCGGCCATAATAATGATCCGATCTGTACCAGATTTTGCAGTCTGGTAGATATGGTCATTCCTTACGATACTGCGTTTTATCGTATCTTCAAAATTGTGGCTGCCACAGATTTTCTTTCTTTGTGAAGGCGGAGGGGGCGTGGCACAATTTGGAAAGAAACTTGATTTAGTGTGATATACGGGTATAAAAATACACGGGCTCAGCGAGACGCTAGTTGGTGAATCAAACACACAAAATTAAAATCGAAATAACACCACGATTCCTGAGCAACCATAAAGAAGAAGTAGAAGCTGTCGTCTTGTCGTCATTAACCAGTGCGAAACCAGACAAATCTTTCGAATACGAAATGGAAAACTGGAAAAATTATCATCTGGCTGATCCATTATTCAATAAATCAGATAGAATCGATTTGGTATTAGGGGGAGAAGTGTTTGCAAGAATTTTGGAAAACGATGTAGTAAAAATTGATGGCATTCTCTGACAGTACATCAAGTTTGGTTGGATCATATCAGGCATAGTAAATGTACCAACATCGAAAACCGTCACGTTAGCAGTAACTAATTTGGAATGATTTTGGGAACTGGAAGAAGCAGAAGAGCCCGACGCAAATAAGGACGACGGAGAAAAAGATTCAAACACAGAGGAAAAAGCAACTCTGGAGCCGAACGATGCTTACCAATGCACGTTCACGGAAACCAAACCACTTCCCAACTGGGTGAAGTTAAAAGAGGACAACGACTGGCTCCTCAGAAAGGATAAGAAGAATTTAACCCATACAAAAAGCAAAGAAAATCATCAGATCGTAAAAGACATCCCACAAGAAGAAAGACGTTCTGCAAAAGAAGAAACGACAACAGTACAAAATCATACCCGAAAAGGAAAAAACTCTCGTCCATTTTGTACACCAAGCAAAATAAATGGCAAAGATGTTTTGACATCAGGAAATTTTCGAATTAGCAAGTCTACATTGCTAAAACCAGTTCCAAAAGAAGATGTAGCCATAACATCTCTTCAAAAGTGGAAAGTGGAAAATCCAAGGATAAGCTACAAAAGCTCTTCACACTGATGCGGTATGTACGGAAGAAGGTCAAATTCAAAGACAGTCGCCATAACCCCGTCACACCCCCGGCAAGATGTTCAAACCATAAACAGAACTCTACGCCACACCACACCGCCACAATCTCAACCTTTGCGGACCATGGGCAATATGTTCATAATAATGAACAGGATCTAGCACCAAGCCGCGGTGCAATTATCACAATTCTGGCGTAAGGCGGGCAAGATGTTCATAGACATGAACAGAACCGACAGCAGTTCACTCCGCACACAAATACAGTCCACTTGAAGGAGGCCTACAAGCCCGCAGCTATCTCAACTCTAACAGGAACGATACAGGCCACCCCATAAATAATACAGTCCACTTGAAGGAGGCCACTTGAGAAAAGGGACACCTAAATCTAGGATCGGTTCGACCATAAAGTCATCTACATGGGTCGCGTCGAACCCAAATCTGTCGACACACTTGTCGCACAGTCACACACACTTGTCACTATCAAGGATGATCGTGGGAACAAGTGCCACATATTTGTTCTTTTCTTATCGTTGGTCTTAGTTTAATTATGTTAGAGTTTCCTATATATAGTGCATAAGTTTTGAGAATAAAACAGTTCGAATTTAAAACTCGTCTCAGTAACATCAACATTTGGTCCTTCGAGCCGGATTCATTATTGAGAATAGTCTGGAGAATAGAAGTTGCATCAACAAACCGTGTGCGTGTGTAGCTATTCCTGTGGGTCGAAGGAAGGTTGCCTTAAAATAAGGAATTCTTTATTTTTTGGTTTCAGGGCCTGGGTATTTCAATGTGTGCGTTTATACTTTTTTGTACACATGATAGCTATGTATCTCTGTATGTGTGTTCTCGGACTCTGACGCCCAGCAACGAAAATCTTTTTTGTCATTGCGAGTCATTGCCTAGCTGGATTGCGTTGCTGCAAGTCGATTCCGAACAGCCTATTGCGATATTTCGATTTAATAATATCATCATTTACATACATGCAAAGAGCAGGGCATCAAGTAAGATGTAAGATGTACCGATATAAGTTAGAAGTCGATAGCTGAAGGCGAGAAGAGGTAATCGGTAGTCGGAGTCGGTTGTTGCAAGTAGTCGCAGAAAAGTTGTACGAAAGTGGAAAGAACAATTAATTGAAGTTGACCCTTTTATATTCATGTAACCTATCTGTATTCGAAACCACACACACATAATAAACATTACTATATTAAAAATCTTACATACATATTTATATTGTTCCTATTATTATTACTATACTATTTTTGTTTACTAAATTATCCAATACAAATAAATAACCTATTTACTATTTTATTATAACATATTTACATATGTATATCTTATTCATAATTTATATTCTTCTTTTTATTATTATTCTTAGTATATTATATTATGGAAATACCAAATAAAGACCATAGACCAGCTGGCTCCAGGTCCGTTATAGAGTCGTGCTTGCAAGGGTACAGGAATGGCGCCGAGCATTTTCCGATACGCCTTTTCAAATTTCCCAAAAACGAAAATGTTCGTCGTCTGTGGGTTGCAAAATGTAGCGGAAGTACCTTCCGTCGCCATCGAACCCGTTGATAATAAAATGATTCTATCTGATGAGTCTACCCAAAATGTGGAATTTTGTCCGAACTGCTTAAAGAAGGAACAAAATGAATTATATTACAAAAATAAGTATTGGGAAATGTCTCAAGAACTTAATAAAGAAAAAAAGAGAATTCAATTTTAAAGGAAGAAGGTACATAAGCTGCAAACATCGTTAAGGATCGAAAAATACAAGAAGCTTCGATATTCGAAAGAGTCACGTAAACGGGAAAATATATTTACAATGATAGGCAAGAATAAAATGATATACAAAAATTCCAATTCGGTTTGCAAAATGCTCTTTAAAAATAAAAATTCCTGGCAAGAGAATGAAAAAATAATTGCTCGAAGCATACATTTTTATTCTTCCAAGGCATATGATTTTATGCGAAATGATTTGGGGTTAAATTTTCCGTCTAAATCATCTTTGGGTAGATGGGCTCCTGTGAAATGTTTGGTCCCAGGCCTGAATGAGAGTTTATCAAACACGTTGCTTACAATTTTTTCAAAAATGGATGTAAAAAGTAAGCTTGCTGTTTTAATTTTTGATGAAATCTCAATTAGAAAGGGCCTGCATTATAATTAACACCGAGATGAAGTGGAAGGGTTTGTGGATGATGGTGTGGAAAAAACATCTCAACTGTGCAAGCGAATTTCTGTATTCATGGTCAGGGGGCTCTATGTGAGTTGGAAATAGGTTTTAAGTTACTTTGCAACATCCACTGGGCTGACTTCTCTGAAGTTAAAGGAAAAAATTGATAATAATATTAAAGCTGCTCATAAATTGGGGCTTAATATTAGAGCAATTGTATGTGACCAAGGCTCAAATAACCGCGGTGCCTTTAAAAAATTTGGGGTGAGCTTGAAAAATCCATATTTTAAAGTCGATGATCATAAAATCTTTGCCATCTACGATGTCCCACATATTATAAAATCATTAAAAAATTGTAATCGAAACGCCTGATGGACCAGTATCATGGAAAATAGTTGAAAAACTGTTTGAAATATATACTAATAACTCTTCTACTAGACTATGTCCAAAATTAACACGTAAGCACTTAAGCCCCAATTCAGTTGAAAAGATGAAAGTGAAATATGCTACACAAGTATTTAGCCAAACGGTATCCTCTGCAATCAAAACATTAATTGAAAGTGGCAATTACAATGATTGCACGGATGTAGCATATTCAACTGCTATTTTCTTCGAAAGGGTAAATAAATTGTTTGATTGCTTAAACAGCAATAATCTAAGTGATAAAAACCCAATGAAGTCAGCTCTACAAAAGAATAACAATGTGGAAAAATACATTATGAAAATGAAAGAGTATTTTGAGAAGTGTCGTCATCCCAGCAATGTATATTGTATTGATGGACTTATTCTCTCTATGAATTCAATACTATTGCTTGCACACGACGTATGGAATGAAAATACAGATGTTTACTTCTTGATTTTGTCTCGAAAGAATCAAGATGCATTGGAGAAACTTTTCTATCTAATAAGAAGTAGAGGGGTTACCAACAATAATCCAATGCTCTTCGAATTCAACGCAATCATTTCAAAAATGGTGTCAATGAAAATCATTACTTCAAAAAGTACAACTGGAAACTGTGAGCCGGATGATGACAACATGCTTAAAAATGTGATTGATGAGGCAAAGCGAGAAATTCAAGTCGAAATCTCGGAGAACAAAGAACAGTTCCCTTGCCAAGCTGTTGCCTTAGAAAAATGCAATAATGACCATAACCCTCATATAACCGAGACTATGGATTTTTCTTCCACTAATATTATTAGTGCAAGCAGTGGGAACGCATTGCGTTATTTTACAGGTTTTGTGTTGTATAAGTCGCAACAAAAGTTTAATTGCGACACCTGCGGCGAACTTTTAAAGGACAACATTGTGCACTGCGAAAAATCAGAGCAATTTTTGTTCAATAAAAATTTTTAAAGTATTAATAATAATTTAAAGCTTAAATGCCCCACAGGACGATTTTTTGAATTTAATAAAACTACTTTACAATATATTCCATGATATCTTTAAAAAAAACCACCATATGCGGAATATCAAACAAATTATTTATAACTAATGCATTTTACAAACTGAAAGCGATGTGAGTTACAGCAATTGGTTTTCTGAAACACATGTGTGCAGTGTACATAGAAAACATATTCTGAATTATTTTCTGCTAGTTCTGCTTCGAAAGTATAGTATTTGGCTTTCGGAAAAATTATTAGGTACGTCTGGAAATCCGAGTTCAAATAAGATACAAACATTAAAGTCTTAAACACACAAAAAAATACGGTTCACATGTACATATGTATATATTATATTATTATTATGTACAAATATTTTTATATAAAAACGAACAAAAAAGAAAAAGATTTTCGTTGCTGGGCGTCAGAGTCCGAGAACACACATACAGAATACATAGCTATCATGTGTAAAAATACGTCTAAACGCACACATTGAAATTGGGTATTTCACCACCTGAAACCAAACGAGAAGGAACGTGAGTCGCTTCTAGTCGCGACTCTAGTTTTATACCCGTACTCAGTCAGTATATAAATTTCTGAGCTTATAATTGAAATTAAAAAAAAAAATTTTTAATTTTACATTTTTTTTTCTACATTTGTTAACTACATCTATATCTAAAATGTAGATTATACATGTAGAACAGCTATTCTACATCTACCATTTAGATTCTACATCTCCTCCGCTAGGGGTTGCTCGCGCATTGCACAGGGCAGAGTTTGTGCGAGCGAGACAGAGAATGAGTAGCGTCAGCAGTGCCAGAGGAGGTGGGGGAAGCAACTGAAAATTAATTTCTTTATTCTGGCTATAATAATGATCCGATCTGATTCAGATTCGGCAATCTGATAGATATAATCATTCCTTACGATACTGCGTTTTTAGTTTTATCGTATCTTTAAAATTGTAGATGCCACAGATTTTCGTCCTTTGTGAAGGCGGAAGTGTGATATCACATGAGTCTCGAAACAAAAATTCGTTGCTCTAGCTTTTATAGTCTCTGAGATCTAGGCGCTCATCAAGACGGACAGACGGACAGACGGACGGACAGACAGACATGGCTCTATCGACTCGGCTATTGATACTGATCAAGAATATATATACTTTATGGGGTCGGAAAATTTTCCTTCTCTGCGTTACACACATCCACTTTTACCACAAATACAGTATACCCCTTAACTCTTTTTGAGTACGGGTATAAAAATAAAGAATTCCTTATTTTAAGGTTACCTTCCCTCTAGTACCAGGCAACTAGTTCGGCACCGGTCCCGAACTAGTTACCATTCTCATGTCCCTAGTTCCGCTTCGTTTCCCCGACAATGTAAATCAGCGGAGAATTTGACACATGCATGTCCTAGGGCGGAACCACCCCTGGTTCCCGATCGATTACCCTTCGATTACCAGTAGCCGGTTGCTCAAGCGCTGGGTACGGCCTAGTTACCAGTAGATCGTCAGCAACTAGTTCCCGATCGATTACCCTTCGATTACCAGTAGCCGGTTGCTCAAGCGCTGGGTACGGCCTAGTTACCAGTAGATCGTCAGCAACTAGTTCCCGATCGATTACCCTTCGATTACCAGTAGCTTGTTGCTCAATAAATAAAAATACAAAATCGTTTTATAAAATTTAGTTATAATATCATAGTATTTATTTCATATATATGTATATAATAAATCTTAATGATACCTATAAATTAATTAAATAGAAGGATAAAAAAGAGCGAAAAAGGTCCGAAAACATTGTTCTATTAATCTCCTGTTGTAGAGTTTCTGAAAACATATATTATTTTCGATTTATTTATTCGAGTATTCGTTCTATATTACAAATTCAAATATTTACACTTCTCTTTTTGAAGCTCGTTTCCAATCTCTGAACATTTACACTTGAAATTATTCTCAGAAAAAAATGTATATTACGTTCGCAAATGGCTGTTGATAATCGTATTATTAAAAATATGTAATATATCGATACATACCTTTTTATTACCGTTTATTTGCTGAAATTAAAGTATTTTAAACAACGTTTTCACAAATGCTTCTATCAGGAACTAGAAATTGCACAGAAGTGAAAAGAACAACGCTGAAAGCAAACGCGCGGAGAACAAATGCATTTTGTTTGTGTATTTTTTTGTCTCTTGTATTCCACGAGGGAAAGTACAGTAGGTTTTCGGTTATTTGTCGACTTCGAAAACAAAGGGAGTGTGGCTTTGTTTTTTTGTTTCTCTTTCGACTGGTCGCCGTTCGCTTCCCGCGTAGCTAGTTCCAGAACTAGTTGCGCGGTAATCGACGCAGAGCTAGTTCGAGAGGATCAATTGTCCCCTTTGGTACTACAGGGTTCCTTCGACACACACACACACACAGGCATAACTACACACGCACACGGTTAACATTCGACACAGCTGCACAGACGCTCTCTCTCGGCTCAACCCGGAGAGAGCCGAGTGCCCTGCCGAAGCTATCAGCTCCCGAATCAAAAGCTGGGAGCCAATCGTCCAAAAATTGTATGCAAGCAGTTTTAGTAGATTTGACGCCTCTATGTGTTGTTTGCTTAGTGCTCATAGTCAATTGTTCTATTGGGTCTATATATACATACATATGTGCATCCAATTAAAATTTTCGTATTTACTTTGCATGTGACTTCCAAAAGTATATATTCAATGGGACATTCACTTGGTTGTTTACATTTAAAACGAGAAGGAACGTGTGAGTCGCTTCTAGATGCGACTCTACTAGTCCGTATATTAATTTGTGAGAGTTTTAAACTATTTTGTTGAATATGTAAACTTAAACAACGCACTGTGTCTTCTTAATTTCCTTTTTGTTATGCATTATCCAGCATAAGTACATATGTATGTGTGCGTCGCAATGAAGCGACGTTCTCTCGTCTTCCTTTTTGATTGTAATTCCGTCTGCCTTTGACGGACCTCTTTTTGCTCTTCATTATTTAGTCACAAATAAATACTACAACGAATAGGTTATGGGCCCAGAATTTCTGTCTGCGGCGGTTGAAAGTGATTTTTCTGACTTTCTGAAATTGTGACTGGATCGATTGCGAAAATGGGTTCGTCTTTCCATTCAATCGATAAGCTCGACAATGAGAATTATAGCGCGTGGGTAATCCAAATGAAAAGCGTGCTAATACACTCTGAGTTGTGGTCAGTAGTGTGCGGTCGAGAAGTGAAAAATGAAGAAGATAATGATGCGCAGAAGGCACAGTTTGATTTAAAAGACGAGAAGGCTCTTGCGAGTATTATGCTGTGTATCAAGCCATCGCAGATAAACTATGTGAAAAACTGTACATCTGCAAAAGAAGCATGGAAAGTTCTAGCGGGTATCCATATGCCATCAGGCCCCGCGCGTCGCATAAGCCTGTTAAAGCAGTTGTTGTTCGTAAAAATGAGCGAAAGTGAATCGGTATTAAACCACGTAAATAATTTTTGTGCGATCGTGGAAAAACTGAAAGAAATTGACTTAGCAGTTCCTGAAGAAATTTTGTCCATTCTGTTGCTATCGAGCCTGCCCGAGGCCTACGAAAATGTTGTCGTAGCAATGGAGACACGTGATTGTCTGCCAAATTTGAATTCTCTCAAAGTAAAGCTTCACGAAGAAGGAGACAGGCGCAAGGCAAATCAAGAATGCGCAGAGAAAAGAGAACAACGAGCGTTCGGTTCGGGTGTTAAAAAATGGTCGTCGTCAAAGCAGAAGACGAATAACGAAAACGGACAGAAGAACACGAACGGGCCGAGTGGCATGATTTGCTGGTCGTGTGGTCGTCGTGGACACAAGGCGTCAAAGTTTAGAGCAAAGAACAATCAAGAAAACAAACCGAAAGAGAATAACGAAATCGAAAGAGAGAAATCGTATTCCGTTTTTGCATGCGCTTCTAATACTCTCTTTCCGAAGAGTATGTGGTGTGTCGACAGTGGTGCCACGACTCACTTGTGTTGTGAGCGATCTCGTTTTTTGGAATTCAAAGATCACAAAGAGCGAATTGCATTAGCAGGAAATAGCTACATAGAAGCTGAAGGGCGCGGCACAGTGAATTTGATTTGGGGAAAATAGCCACATAAAACTGGTCGACGTTTTGTATGTGAAGGAATTGCAATGCAATTTTATGTCGGTGTCCAAGGCCATTGAAAATGGTTTCTCTGTTGAATTTACAAAAACAGAAGCGCGTGTGAAAAACAATAAAGGCGTCGCCATAATGGTTGCAAAAAAGCAACACGATTTATTCTTGTTTCAAAATCAAGAAAACAAATGCTTAAATGTACAAGCAAATCCAGTAAACGTATGGCACGATCGTTTCGGACATTTAAACTATGGAAGCCTAAAAAAGATGATGTGTGAGAAAATGGTCAGCGGTATTGAAGCAAGTGCATTAAATGACATCAACGGCCAGGTGTGTGAAACCTGCGCAAAATGCAAAATTTGTGTAATGCAATTCCCAAAAGCTAGTGCAAGCCGTGCCAACAATGTTCTTGGATTGGTGCATAGTGACATTTGCGGACCAATGAATAAAAACTCCTTAGGCGGAGCTCGGTATTTCGTAACATTCATCGATGGCAAATCGCGCTATGTGTTTGTTGACTTTCTGAAGACAAGAGACGAAATCTTAGTCAAGTTCAAACAATTTAAATCATTCGCGGAAAATCAATCTGGAAAGAAGTTGGTACTTTTGAGAAGCGATAACGGTCGCGAATACTTGAGTGACGCGTTTGAATCATTTCTTGTCGACAACGGGGTGAAAAGACAATTAATGGTGCCTCATACCCCCCAACAGAATGGTGTCGCGGAACGAGCCAATCGTACATTGGTAGAAATGGCCCGCAGCATGCTCTTTCATGCAGGATTGGACGAGCGATTCTGGGCAGAAGCAATCAAAACTGCTGCATATTTGCGTAGCCGTGCAGAATCTTCAACTTTACCTGGGATGACACCGTTTGAAGTGTGGACAGGAAGGAAGCCCTGTGTCAGCCATCTGCGGATCTTTGGTGCGAAGGCAATTGTTTTGAATAAAACTCACCATACGAAATTTTTGCCAAAAGGCGAAGAACATTATTTGGTCGGTTATTCTGAAACAGCAAAGGCATAAAGACTGTTTAATCCCGAAAAACAGAAAGTGATTGAGGCACGAGACATTATTTTCATCGAGAACACCCTGTATAGGAATCGCAAAGCTTCGGCGAGTGCTGCAGAGTATGTGCAGCCGCAACTTGTCGAATTCCAGGAGCATTCTATTCCGGACGAAGAGGTCCTGAACGTGGCTAGTGAGGATGAATCCTTAGATGAAATGGACGATATGCGAAACACAGAGGAGCCAGAAGGTTCAGATGGAGTTGACGATGACAGACAGTCGGTCGTCGGACAGCCGATTTCAGAAGGAGCACGAAGGGGTCGCGGGAGACCTAAAAAGGTTTATACGGGTCGGCCTGGACGCCCAGCGAAGGAATATCACATGCTGAACACCGTATCGGCTGAAAATATTGGTGTCCCTGCTAATGCAAATGAGGCATTGAAGAGTAATCATGCAGCGGACTGGCGTGCTTCAATGAAAACGGAAATGAACAGTCTTCTCAAAAATAAGACTTGGTCTCTAGTCGATCTACCAAAGGGTGAAAAACCAATCGGATGTATGTGGGTGTACGCACTAAAGCGTGACAAGGATGGCAACGTCGAGCGCTTTAAAGCCCGACTTGTTGCTAAAGGTTGTGCTCAGCGATATGGAGTCAATTTCACCGAGACTTTTTCACCGGTTGCCAGATACTCAACGATCAGGCTGGTCATGGCGTTGGCTGCAGAACACGGGTGGTATATGCACCAAATGGACGTTTCTTCAGCGTATCTTAATAGCGAGTTACATGATGTCATCTACATGCGTCAGCCGGAAGGATTCATTGATCATCAATATCCTGAGCGTGTGCTGAAGTTGCACAAATCGTTGTATGGGCTGAAGCAGAGCGGCAGGGAATGGAACGAGAAACTCAATTCTACACTCATCAAGCTTGGTTTTCTACCCTGTCCCAGCGAACCGTGTTTGTATTCTAGAAAATTGTCTACTAATATTTGTATTATTGTTGTATACGTAGATGATCTTCTAATAGCCAGTTCCGACAGAGGATATCTCGAAAGCGTCAAGACTGCCATTGCTGACGAGTTCAAAGTGGTCGATGGCGGCCAACTAAAGCATTTCCTAGGCATGGAAGTGGAGAGAGATGGCGAGACCGGAAGCGTGAGGGTTGGCCACAAGCAGTATATAGAGGATCTACTCAGAGATTACTCTATGCAATGCTGCAAGCCAAATGTTACACCACTAGAGGCAGGACATCAAGTAAAATGCGACAAACCGATCTGCCTACGCGTTAATCAGGTGGCCTATCAATCTTTGATTGGGTCACTGATGTATCTGGCTATCACCACTCGTCCCGATGTTCTCCATTCTGTGGCGAAATTGGCGCAACAGAATGCTGATCCCCACACTGAACATGAAGTCGCTGCCAAACGTGTGCTTCGATATCTGAGAGGCACAGCTGATCGGCAGTTGCATTACCATCGTACTGGTCGTGCAATACATTGTTATGTGGACGCCGATTGGGCCAGCGATACAACGGACCGCAAATCATACAGCGGTTGGGCCTTCTTTGCTGCAGGAGCTGCATTTTCATTCGAATCCAAGAAGCAGAGTGTGGTCGCCCTTAGCAGTACGGAGGCGAATATGTTGCACTATCAATGGCGTCTAAAGAAGCGGCCTACATCATTAAGCTGGTTGACGAATTGGATGTTGGCGTTGGAAAGCTCCGTCCAGTGAAGATCTTCAGCGATAATCAGAGCGCTCAACATCTTGTTAAGAATGCGACCTTTCATGCACGAAGCAAACACATAGATATTAAATATCATCATGTTAGGGAAATGTTTAAGAAAAATTTAATTGAAATAGAATATGTTCCCACTGAAGAAATGATATATGATGTTCTAACGAAAAATTTGTCTAAAGTTAAGCACGAGAAATGTATAAAATTAATGGGATTATGCTGATTGTAATTTAAAATGATATTTGTAAAGTCAAACATAATGCGTTGAGAAGGAGTGTTGAATATGTAAACTTAAACAACGCACTGTGTCTTCTTAATTTCCTTTTTGTTATGCATTATCCAGCATAAGTACATATGTATGTGTGCGTCGCAATGAAGCGACGTTCTCTCGTCTTCCTTTTTGATTGTAATTCCGTCTGCCTTTGACGGACCTCTTTTTGCTCTTCATTATTTAGTCACAAATAAATACTACAACGAATATATTTTAAATTTCAAAGTTTTTTGCTACATCTGTTATCTACAATGTCGATTCTACATACATCTAAAATGTATATTCTACATTGTATATGTAATGCAGATTCTACATCTTCTCCGAAACTGTCGCGCACTGCACAGGGCAGAAGCGAGAAAGAGAATAAGTAGCGTCAGCAGCGCCAGAGAAGGTCGGGGAAGCAATTGAATATAATTTGTGTACTCTGGCTATTATATAATCCGACCAGATTTGGCAATCTGGTAGATATGGTCATTCTCTACGAAACTTCGTTTTTAGTTTCATCGTATCTTTAAAATTGTGGCTGCCACAGATTTCCGTTCTTTGTGGGGGCGGAAAAGGTGGGCGAAATTTTAAAATACACTTGTAGCAGTCTAATATCACATGAGTCTGGAAACAAAATTTGGTTGCTCTAGCTCTTATAGTCCCTGAGAACTAAGCGCTCATCAAGACAGACAGACAGACGGACAGACGGACGGACAGACAGACATGGCTCTATCGACTCGGCTATTGATACTGATCAAGAATATATATACTTTATGGGGTCGGAAAATTTTCCTTCTCTGCGTTACACACATCCACTTTTACCACAAATAAAGAATAACCCTTAACTCTTTTTGAGTACGGGTATAAAAAAACTCTTTTAATAATTAATGGAGTTGCCCTTATGCTCCTGAAGCTTCTGCAGCCTCCGGGCCATTGATCCTGCAAAGTTTTGTAGAGTTGATTACTCAATCTTGGCCCATTCTGCAACGATGGATTTTTTTAAAACTGTCAAGGTATCGTACTGCCTTGTACAGGCATAAACTTTTGTTACAAGGATACCCCACAGATCCTCAATGGGAC
Organism: Drosophila subsilvestris; assembly: GCA_035043285.1. Taxonomy (NCBI): domain Eukaryota; kingdom Metazoa; phylum Arthropoda; class Insecta; order Diptera; family Drosophilidae; genus Drosophila; species Drosophila subsilvestris. The sequence continues at coordinate 77,111 of JAWNNB010001868.1, forward strand.
TTAAGTCCGGCCACTGCATCAATGGTATATTGTAGGTATATTGTAACCCACTGTAGCCCGGACAACATGAATTGGTGCATTATCCTGCTGAATCCTGCTGCCGGATCGAAACAAATTGGAGACTTGCCTTAGCACTAAAGGCAGCCCATATCATGAGCGATCCACCGCCGCGGTTCCGCTTGTGATAAGTTGGCGTGGATGACGCGGATACCTCCAATATTTATGATGGTCATCACTAAAAATTTTATTTTCAAATTCGACGTCCCAGAACTGTTTTTCATAACAAGACCATGAGCGCATCTTCATGTCGTTTAGTTAAACGGGGTTTGCCAACTTTGTTTTCATATGTGAGTTTAAAATTTTCGTGGTGAATGTTAATCCGAGTTCTGCTTTGATTTGATTGCAGCTCATCATGTCTTCGGTTGCTAACTGACGCAAGTGTCCTGTTGTCCGGTTGCTGATGGTTGGTACTGGACAAAGGCGACGATTTATGCGGTAACCATCTGGATCTTTTAAAAATTTTGAAAAAGTATTTAGATGTCGATTCATTAGTGAAGCGATTCGACCAGTTTTCATGCCGGCTATTTTTATTCCCTTGATCCTTCCTTGTTCTTCGTCAGAAAATTCAGTACCAAGAGCCATTTTCAACTAAAAAGGCATTTTTATGTAATATTTGGAGCTTTATTAATTAAACATAGCTACAACTTTTTCATGTACGACCACGTTTGATATCGATTAGCGAAAAATCAAAAATTCATCTCGGCCAAAAAAAAAATGTACACATGAAAATGTCTTTGGCAAGATTTTCTACCATATTTGAGGTGGATTTTTAAGCCAAGAATGCTTAGATCAGCTTAGTTAAACTTTTATTGAGGAAGCACCATGCATTGCCAATGTAAAAAACTGGTATCGCGAATTCGACCGTGGACGTCCTTCGTTGCAGGACGAATTTCGTGAAGGGAGTCAAAAATTAATTTTTGTGCCACAAAATATGGATGCTGTGCGCGAAATGATTGAGCAAGATCGCCATGTCACATACTGTGAGATTGGGGTATCCATGGGCATTAGTATGACGACCATTAATAAGATTTTCCATGATCACCTCATGGTAAAAAAGGTGTGATAGCGTGGAACCCACAAAATCTAAAAATCAAAATTTTTACAAAAATACAATCGTGGTGCTTCAGGAGCTGTGTTTAACATCTATACAGATCTATACATCTATCTATAAATACGAAATCGAAACAAAATCAATAATCGACGGTATGGATGTTTTAAAGCAAAAAACCCGGATTAAGGCCACTTTTAGAGATAGTTTTTCTGAGTGCCAAAAGTGTTGAGAAATTAGGTTTAAATGTTTCAAAAAAGGGTTGAAAATTCATGTTGATCAAAATTTAAAAAATATTTCCGACGCCCATGTTGTGTTTTTCATAGTTAGGCCAGAAACTTAAATAGCAACCTACGTATTACCGTTTTCTACGTATATCTCGACTTTGATCTCGTATCTATCTAGCTAACCGTACTACAAATGGAGTTCAATGTCGAGAATTTATAGTAACTGAGCACAAAAATAAGAGATAAGAACTGCATATTCGAAAAAAAACGAGCAGCTATTACTTTTATAGAAAATTGGGAAACAAATTTTGCACATATAGCCGATTTACTAAGGTATGCATTAGAGCCCTGCATGAACGGACAACCGAATCGATTCGCAGTGATTCGCTTCGTCCGATCCAATTGAATCGTCGATTCGGCTTTCTCAGTGATTCGAATCGCACCCCCAAAATGGACCGAACGAAACATGATTCATAATTTTTACTGTGTCAGATCCGAACAGTTCAGTTTTCTCTCTCTTTTACTCTCCACTTGATTTTCAGGTAGAGAGAACGAGAAGGCAATACACAAATTTGTCGTTTTTTTTGCTTTGCCCTCGGGCTAGAAATCAGTAGTTGTGTGAGTGCCTTTCTGTGCCTGTGTGTGTACGTCACACACGCGTACGCGTTGACGTATACATATAGATACTGTACATATGCACGCATACAAAGGAAGATTCTTCGTAGTATGTTTTGAATCAGTTCAGAGCAGGGCTCGGCACGGCCCTATCTTAAAAACATAGGAAAAGGCGCTGCCACGTCGCTGCCGGCACACGTACAATATCAAGAGGCAGCGAGCCTTCGTGTGTCTTCGGCTCTTGCGATCGAGCTTGATACCCAAAGCGAGAACAAAAACGAGAAGGAACGTGAGTCGCTTCTAGTCGCGACTCTACTTTTATACCCGTACTCAGTGAGTATATAAATTTATTGGCTTATGATTGAAAATAAAAAAATAAAATTTTATTTTACATTTTACATTTTTTTTGCTACATTTGTTAACTACATTTACATCTAAAATGTAGATTATACATGTAGAACAGATATTCTACATCTACCATTTAGATTCTGCATCTCCTCCGCTAGGGGTTGCTCGCGCATTGCACAGGGCAGAGTGTGTGCGAGCGAGAAAGAGAATGAGTAGCGTCAGCAGCGCCAGAGGAGGTGGGGGAAGCAACTGAAAATTAATTTCTTTATTCTGGCTATAATAATGATCCGATCTGATTCAGATTCGGCAATCTGATAGATATGGTCATTCTCTACGATCCTGCGTTTTTAGTTTTTTCGTATCTTCAAAATTGTGGCTGCCACAGATTTTCGTCTTTTGTGAAGGCGGAGGGGGGCGTGGCACAATTTGGAAAGAAACTTGATTCAGTGTGATGTCACATGAATCTAGAAACAAAATTTGCTCTAGCTTTTATAGTCTCTGAGAACGAGGCGTCAAACAAGACGGACGGACGGACGGACAGACAGACATGGCTCTATCGACTCGGCTATTGATGCTGATCAAGAATATATATACTTTATGGGGTCGGAAAATTTTCCTTCTCTGCGTTACACACATCCACTTTTACCACAAATACAGTATACCCCTTAACTCTTTTGAGTACAGGTATAATGAGATCAGTTGTGTTTAGCCGTCGACAATGCAAGACCACGCTACGCAGCCTTTTGATTTTACACTGCGCAAAAACATGTTCAACGTAAAATGGGAAAACAATTAATGTGCGCATAGAAATTTTCTCCAGTTTTAAAAGGAATTAAATTTCAATACATAACATTTTTATTTTATTTCATTTCAACTTTTCTTTCAACCGCAACAGTTCAACTTTTGCTACAAATCGTTTGTTGCAGTGCAGCCGCAGCTGCGGAAGGCCTCTTCGGGTTTTTTTACTCACACAAGCGCACTAAAAAAACATGTCAGAGTGTGTGTGCCGAGCCCTGGTTCAGGGACATGCGAACGAATCTTGCTGATATTGATTCGCAGTGCTCTGATCCGGTTTTTAAGTGATTCGGGTGATTCGAATCTGACTGAAGGCCTGATTCGTAATGATCGAACGCATTGAAGGGGCATGAGTATGCTGTGATTTAATGAATCATGTGGATTCGTGCAGGTCTCTAGTATGTATGTATGTTACCATTCATTTTTAAAGTGAGAAATTATAAGGGGCACAATCTCAATATCTGACAAACAATGTACTAAATTTAAGTGAAAGCTATTATGATAAAAATAACCTAACTATCAAAACTATCAAAAATTTAAGACGCCTACGTATAACCGTTTTCTACGTATATCTCGACTTTGATCTCGTATCTATCTAGCTAACCGTACTACAAATGGAGTTCAATGTCGAGAATTTATAGTAACTGAGCACAAAAATAAGAGATAAGAACTGCATATTCGAAAAAAAACGAGCAGCTATTACTTTTATAGAAAATTGGGAAACAAATTTTGCACATATAGCCGATTTACTAAGGTATGCATTAGAGCCCTGCATGAACGGACAACCGAATCGATTCGCAGTGATTCGCTTCGTCCGATCCAATTGAATCGTCGATTCGGCTTTCTCAGTGATTCGAATCGCACCCCCAAAATGGACCGAACGAAACATGATTCATAATTTTTACTGTGTCAGATCCGAACAGTTCAGTTTTCTCTCTCTTTTACTCTCCACTTGATTTTCAGGTAGAGAGAACGAGAAGGCAATACACAAATTTGTCGTTTTTTTTGCTTTGCCCTCGGGCTAGAAATCAGTAGTTGTGTGAGTGCCTTTCTGTGCCTGTGTGTGTACGTCACACACGCGTACGCGTTGACGTATACATATAGATACTGTACATATGCACGCATACAAAGGAAGATTCTTCGTAGTATGTTTTGAATCAGTTCAGAGCAGGGCTCGGCACGGCCCTATCTTAAAAACATAGGAAAAGGCGCTGCCACGTCGCTGCCGGCACACGTACAATATCAAGAGGCAGCGAGCCTTCGTGTGTCTTCGGCTCTTGCGATCGAGCTTGATACCCAAAGCGAGAACAAAAACGAGAAGGAACGTGAGTCGCTTCTAGTCGCGACTCTACTTTTATACCCGTACTCAGTGAGTATATAAATTTATTGGCTTATGATTGAAAATAAAAAAATAAAATTTTATTTTACATTTTACATTTTTTTTGCTACATTTGTTAACTACATTTACATCTAAAATGTAGATTATACATGTAGAACAGATATTCTACATCTACCATTTAGATTCTGCATCTCCTCCGCTAGGGGTTGCTCGCGCATTGCACAGGGCAGAGTGTGTGCGAGCGAGAAAGAGAATGAGTAGCGTCAGCAGCGCCAGAGGAGGTGGGGGAAGCAACTGAAAATTAATTTCTTTATTCTGGCTATAATAATGATCCGATCTGATTCAGATTCGGCAATCTGATAGATATGGTCATTCTCTACGATCCTGCGTTTTTAGTTTTTTCGTATCTTCAAAATTGTGGCTGCCACAGATTTTCGTCTTTTGTGAAGGCGGAGGGGGCGTGGCACAATTTGGAAAGAAACTTGATTCAGTGTGATGTCACATGAATCTAGAAACAAAATTTGCTCTAGCTTTTATAGTCTCTGAGAACGAGGCGTCAAACAAGACGGACGGACGGACGGACAGACAGACATGGCTCTATCGACTCGGCTATTGATGCTGATCAAGAATATATATACTTTATGGGGTCGGAAAATTTTCCTTCTCTGCGTTACACACATCCACTTTTACCACAAATACAGTATACCCCTTAACTCTTTTTGAGTACAGGTATAATGAGATCAGTTGTGTTTAGCCGTCGACAATGCAAGACCACGCTACGCAGCCTTTTGATTTTACACTGCGCAAAAACATATTCAACGTAAAATGGGAAAACAATTAATGTGCGCATAGAATTTTTCTCCAGTTTTAAAAGGAATTAAATTTCAATACATAACATTTTTATTTTATTTCATTTCAACTTTTCTTTCAACCGCAACAGTTCAACTTTTGCTACAAATCGTTTGTTGCAGTGCAGCCGCAGCTGCGGCAGGCCTCTTCGGGTTTTTTTACTCACACAAGCGCACTAAAAAAACATGTCAGAGTGTGTGTGCCGAGCCATGGTTCAGAGACATGCGAACGAATCTTGCTGATATTGATTCGCAGTGCTCTGATCCGGTTTTTAAGTGATTCGGGTGATTCGAATCTGACTGAAGGCCTGATTCGTAATGATCGAACGCATTGAAGGGGCATGAGTATGCTGTGATTTAATGAATCATGTGGATTCGTGCAGGTCTCTAGTATGTATGTATGTTACCATTCATTTTTAAAGTGAGAAATTATAAGGGGCACAATCTCAATATCTGACAAACAATGTACTAAATTTAAGTGAAAGCTATTATGATAAAAATAACCTAACTATCAAAACTATCAAAAATTTAAGACGCCTACTGGGTCTTTCGATCCAGCCAAAGCGCCAGTGGAAGATGCATCATGATACATCAAAATTTAATCGAGGGTTTCACTAGGGAAATTCTGAAAGACCTTCTGCCTATTGGAGTCACAATTGGAAGTGCACAGCACGCATAGCTTCTATAGTTCATGAGGCAAAAGATGTCTTTAGAATTTGCTAGACCTAAATTAACAGGTGCCATGGATACCACACCACCCATTAGAGAAAACAAAATCAATTAGTTTATTTATCTCCAAAAAAAAATTATTTTTATTAACTAAATACATAATATTTATAGTTATTTCTTATGCTGTATGTATATTGTATACATTTATTAATTTTGTTGTTTTTGTGTGTATTTTTGATTATCCTTTCCAGCTGCCTGAGCAAATCGTTCAAAGTTCTGTTTAGTCTTAGGCTTAGTCCTGGACAAACGGTTTGTCCCTCCTCTCGCGCTCTCTCTCTCTCGATCCTTCCCATTATATAGTTATCAAAATATATCAGAGCTCGCAAATAACTGTCGACCGTTTGTTGTTGTCCGAAAATAACTGTTATTTCAGAACCTTTTAGCAAAAAGTCAGAGAAGAACCGTTCCCATCGGCTCTCGAAAAAATCGGTCTTTGCTCAACCAAAAACCGGTTTTTTTGCTGCCCTTCTGCTCTGCTCATTCACGGACCGTTCTGTCGCGAGCGAAGAAAATAAAAGTCTTTTGCGTTTGTGTGCGTGTATGTGCGAGTAAGGTGTCTATTTCGGCTTGTCGGTCACAAGCCACACTTGCGCTTCGTACATACGAACATACATACATACATACTTACAGCTGCAGACACAAAAACAAAATATACACAAAAAAGACCGTTTACGCTGACCCTTTCATTTTACTGCTCTTCTGGGGACTCTCAATGAGCGAGCGCCAGTCGGATCGCTCTCTATGAGTTTGTTATTGAATGAGCATAACACGAACAGCTCAACTGAGAACCATCAACCGAAGACCGAAACGAAGAGACACGAAGGGTTCTGCTCGGAGAGAGCAAGCGTGCATGGGTTTTTCGGTTATGCTCCTAAGCAGACCGCAAAGGGAAAAACGGTCGACAGTTATTGGCGAGCACTGAAATATATATATATATATAGGTAAATTCACAATGAAACTTCAAGTGTATAAGAGTCATGTGGGGGGGGGGGGGGGGGGGAGTGGTCCATTTGGCTATTACATTTAAATACTCTCGTTAACTTTGTCGTAGTAGTCATACAAAACAGATAGTGTGGGATTTTGTATGGTGTATACATGTATGTATTTACATGTGTGTTCTCGTTACCTGTATTATTAGGCTATGAAATGGCTGTGTCAGTAGCGTTGGGATTTCTTTTTTCATAATTTGTACTGTACACACATTTCTTTCTATACATACATATACATTATATATATAGAGCTATAGAAAAATATATAGAGTTCCTTAACTAGATTATGAAAAATTAAAAGCAATACAATTACATTTAGTAAATACATGATCATCATATTCATATGTATATATTTATATATATATATATATATATCTAGTATATTCCATTTAAAAAATACATTCTTGACTTTGGTCCAGTACTGAAATCTCGGATTTCGTTAGTTCGCCAAAAGTAAAAGTTCTCATATATTGCCCGTCCGAAGGATGAGTATATTGTTACAGATCCAAATAGGATGAGCAATTGTTTGTTTTTTTTTTGTTTCCTTTGTTTTGTTTTATTTGGGTCTACATGGCTAGAGTTTTAATGTGTGGGGGTTCATCAGTAAGTTGAGCTTATAGTGTAGTCTGCTGTGGGCACTGGGCAACAAGTTAAAGGTTACTACTGTTGGCTCCTAGTAATCCAGATTTCCCTGGGCCCCAGTGATGATGGCATCTATCCAAATGCGCGCCGCTGAATCGGAGGCTGCCTGAAGGTTGTAGCTCCGCTTCTTGGTCTTCACAATAAACGTGCAGTGTGGTCGTCCGCTCTTCGAGGCATTCAAATGATCCAGATACACCTCGTCGATGGTCTGCAAGGGATATTACGGTTACGCGTAAGTTGGCCATACAATTGTATAAGTCTATTTTTCGCTACTCACTGCAAAGTAGGCACCGCCTCGTGGCTTTCGCTCCGATTTGTCCGAGTAGTATATCAGGGCACTGCGCTTCCTGTCCAGGACAAACCAACGCCTCGACCACGCATGGAACGTGGCCCCCAGCTTGTGTAGATATCTAGAAACAAGAATATAGGCATGATAAAATAAGAAAATCTTTATGCAGCTTCTGTGTGTGTCTTGTGTGTTGGTTTACGAACCCGCGACAACTGTGCGCATCGACAAAAACATGCGGACAAAGATCGATCTGATGGCCAGCGGTCTCAATGTGATGCCTCAGATTGAGGTCTGGCGAGAAGATGGGCAGGTAACGGGTCAGGGGACGCTGATGCTTGGGCAGGGCACGCTTCCGTTCGCTGGCGGTGCTGCCACCGCTACCGCTGTTCCCACTGACACTGCCCGCCGACGCTGTATCCTGGGAATTGCTGTTGCTGCTTGCCCTCTTGTTTTCAATGGCCGTCATTTCCATGCCACCACCACTACTTCCATCGGCAAACTTAAGCGCCTCAATTGTTGCGTCACAATTGTTGGCCTCCGACAGGGGACGCGGACTGCGTGCCATCATCTGGGCTGAGGATCCACTGCCACTTTCAATGCCCACCGCTATGGCATGATGCTCGAGCTCTGGCTGTGAGTGGCGTTGCTGCAATGATAATGTGAAATATGTTAGTAGATTGAATTATCCATAACTCAAAGGTAAGTACTATATTAAATTCCTATATTCTTTCTCCTGCTCTTATCTGAGACAATTAAAAAGTTTAAAATGTTAGCTGCTGCCACAGATCGAAACACAAAAACATATGTAGCTATAATCCCACATATTTATTTACATACATAATAATTTCAAAGCGACTATGCGTGGATGCATGACCTTGACTCTGTCCACCACCATCCCCATGCGAGTATTCCTGCGATTCGATTCCATTCACTCACTAGATAATACAATTCCATGCGTTGTCGTGCATTTGCATCCGTGCGACGATGCTGTACATAAGTCATCCAGACGGACATGTTGGACTATGGATTGCAGAAGCACTTGCTCCTCCACTGGATTTTGGATTGAAACTGCGCGAGTGTGCCGATTGGAGAGATAGCTGGTATATGGTACTGGGTACTGTTGATGCCTCCGCCATTGGCCATTCAAATGAGGCGCGCACGAACATTGTCCAGCAGCAGCAACAAGAAGCGGACAGACTGGCAGCCACACAGGCAGGCAGTTGAGCGGATTGAAATCGAGGTAATTATACTCTCAATGGACCAGAGACTTGTGTGGCCTTTGAACGAGGGATAACGATGGCCAACGATTCAACGTGCACGGACCAATGTGTAAACAAATATGGTGCAAGACAAGGTAAAGGGCAATACGTAAACAACAACAACAAAAAGAAGCGCGTAAAAAAGTTCGTGCCAGAGAAGAGCACAAAACAGGAGAGCAGAGCCTATAGACGAGATACCATTCCGACAAGAGAGTACCCGCTACGCAGAATTATTATCAAGATTATAAAATGATCAGTCGCGAAACATCTAAAATAAAAGAAACGTTTCCCCTTCCCACTATAGAAAAATAGAAATAAAATAGAAAAACCATTTTCATTGCAATTTATTTTCCCTATCCGACAAATATAATAATACTTTCGCGATTATTTTCGTACGATTGAATGCTTGAACCTTTAAATTTGTATTTAAAATAAAAAAGATTTTGATATTGGATTTAGAGAAGCCCAAAAGGACCTCTTTGCACCACAGCCGAGTAGCGGGTATCACAGAGAGCACACACAAAAAACAACAAGTCGTCAGTAGAAAATATAAATATTATTAATAAGTGTAGTCCATTTAGAATCTGGAATTGAGAGCTAAAGCATTTTCCGATCGCCGGAATGGCGAATGCCCCGTGAGCAGTATGGGGCGAAGCGGTATGGTACGGGGCTGTTTTAAAATAAACACAAGCTAAAATAAAATAGCAAACAGAATGCCGAGGCGGAGAGCAGAAACTCGTGACTAACGAGCTGACGATAGATTGCCTCCGACTTTGCGGATGTTTACGACATACAGCAGCATTACAGCATTAACGAATTAACGATGGAACGGACAAAAAACATATCCAAGCACTGCGAACAGGAGGCGCTACAGATAGCTATCTATAGTCGTAGGAGAGTTAGGGTCTGTCTGCCCCAGTGGGTATTTGTTAAGTGAGCGACCCCGGGTACAGCTTTCCTTATACTAATAAACCTTGATCCAAATGAACTTGATTAAGAGAGAGAGAGAGAGAAAGTGAAAAGTGAGAATAGAAATACACTTTTCGCCTTAATCAATGCAATGCTCTACAATTAAGGCTGTTCAGTGCCAGCTTCGATTTTAGGCATACTACTGGGAAATGCCATTCATGACCTTACAATGGATCGCTGGAATGATCCTTATATTCATCTATTTATTTCGTTATCTAGCCTAATATGGTTTAGATGGTATCCAAAATAATGAAAGAGTGAAATAACACTTCGATTGCCGCCGATCCATAAACGAAAGAATTGCCGCATTAATGCAATGTTCCCGGGAATCACAATGCGAATTACAATAATTATGTGTTTATTTTTGGGCAACTCTTTGCTCATGCTATTGTTTATGTAAAGAAAGGAAATTACTCACAGAACGGATAAGTAGGAAGTGGGAGGGCGAAGTGGCTGGAAAATGCGCCTTTCCCAAAACAAGAATTCGCGGAAGCCACAAACAGAAAAAGAGAAACAGAAACCAAAACCGATTCAAAAGCAACAACAAATCCGAGGGGTGCTCTTTATGTTTCTGGCATAGGCCACTTTTAGTCGTACGTATAAGGACTATGGTCATTTGCCTAGATCGTCAATTGTGTTCTGGGGTCGTTCAAGTCGTTCAATCACTCCTACCGCTGACGGTACATATGGACATTTCTCTGAAGTCGAACGGGACAGTCGTATTTTCAAGTGGTAGAAAGGTTAAACAAAGACGGATTTTCAAAATATGTTAACCTTTATGATACACCTCTTGATTAGCCCTATAGGTGGTGCTAAGGTCGATTTTTGGCCACTATTCGTTTTCAATATTTTGTAAAAAGACCGAGCCATTCGCACGGGACAAATATGGAAGTGGTTTTCGCGGCGATCAATTTAAACTCATATTTCAGCGAAAGTTGAGGCATTATGTTAATGCAAATTTCTATACATATTGTGCATTGATGTCTCTTTGAAATGGTAATAGGTAAAGGCAAATATGATTCGTAGTTTTCTTAAAATTGAATTAAGACCATATTCGCACGGGAAAAAAATTCCTAGGTTCATAACAGTTAAAAAGACACAGTTAGCAGTGGTTGAAGCATTTTTTATACCCGTACTCAAAAAGAGTTAAGGGGTATACTGTATTTGTGGTAAAAGTGGATGTGTGTAACGCAGAGAAGGAAAATTTTCCGACCCCATAAAGTATATATATTCTTGATCAGTATCAATAGCCGAGTCGATAGAGCCATGTCTGTCTGTCCGTCCGTCCGTCCGTCCGTCTGTCTGTCCGTCTGTCTGTCCGTCCCGATGAGCGCCTAGATCTCAGAGACTATAAAAGCTAGAGCAACGAAATTTTGGTTCCAGACTCATGTGATATCATACTGTTACAAGTGTATTTCAAAATTTCGCCCCGCCCCCTTCCGCCTTCACAAAGGCACCATATCTATCAGACTGCCGAATCTGAGTCAGATCGGATCTTTATTATAGCCAGAATGAAGATACTAATTTTCAGTTGCTTCCCCCACCTCCTCTGGCGCTGCTGACGCTACTCATTTTCTTTCTCTCTCGCACACACTTCTAAATGATAGATGTAGAATATTTGTTCTAGATGTATTATCTACATTTTACATGTAGATGTAGTTAACAAATGTAGCAAAAAATGTAAAATGTAAAATTAAAAAATTTATTTTTTGTTATTAGTTTCAAATAAGCTTACAAATTTATATACTGACTGAGTACGGGTATAAAAGTAGAGTCGCGACCAGAAGCGACTCACGTTCCTTCTCGTTTCGTATTTTTTAAGATAGTCTAATACGTTAGAAAGATTATGGGGAACAACTTTTCTCAAGAATGTACTTTTTTATATGAGATAATTGTAATAGAAAACATGGCTAAGCCCAAACAAAAAATGCCAAAAAATAATGAAAAAGTGAATTTTTGCTTATTTGAATAGGTTTTTACATAAAAAGTTTTTTAAATTATATGTCCATTTGGTTAATTAGTTGTTCATTAAATTTAGACTATAATATCGCATCAGAATCATATGGAAACGTGTTTTTATAGACCTCGTCAGAGAAATGCCCATATGCATTTATATTTATGAATTTTTGTATACCCTTTCAGAGTATATTGTGAATTTTGTAAAGCCGAGAAAGCAGTCTAACATTCTTAATCAGTCTGACTGCCTGTTTCTATACGATGTTCTACTACCGGCTAAATCTAAATCTATTTAAAAGTGTTAAGTCCTATTCCACATATGTACATATAAGGCTTTCTTTTGGCTTTCCATGCTTGGAATATTATCTTCTACTTTACTAATATTTTTAAAATATCGATGGTTCACTTATGGACTTCAAAGCTCTGAATCCGAATTGTTCACATGTTTTTGGCAACCGATCCACTGTGCACGTCGCAGCAGAAGCAGCAGCAGCTGTCCGTTGTTCTCTTGCTTTCTGGCTCTCTCTTCTGCACTCACCTGCTGGGATGTTGTTGTTGTGGTTGTGGTGGCCGAGAGACTGCTTCCGATTGACTTTTTGATCTGACCGTTATTTTCCTTATCGTTGTTTGTCTTCTGTTCTTGTTCTCTCTGCTTCTGCTTATCCTCTGTAGCATCCTCCCCGACGCCACTGAGCTTTTGCAGTTCCGTTTTCTCAAAAAATTTTGCATCTTTTCCGCCGCTGCAGAAAAAAAGAGACATAAATAAGTGTGCGATCAATGAGTAATTTCCGAGTATTTTGTCGAATAGTCCCCGCGTCCTACCAGCAAGGAATCATCGCATTTATACGGTGCATTTCTCTGAATGGAATGACTCATTCCACCGCCAAACCGATTTGGATTCGTGTTCGCATTCGATTCGCTCGCAGCGCGCGCTCAGTTCCAACCGAAGACTGACTGACTGAATAAGCGGGTGCACACCCCACACCCCAATCAACAGTGGCCATAGACAGACACACAGACACATACTCTTATACACTCTGGCACACACACAAATACACACATACACAAACAAGCAGCTGATAAGCTTATCAGCTCAGCTGAAGCGAATCGTACAGCCCAGGGCGCCAAAGAGTTGCACAGGTGACGTCTTCGTCAATCGTGAATATAAATAAAAGAGCTTCAAAAGCGGAGAAAATACATACTTGTGTGTATGTAGATGGTCATACCCTTTCCAGGGGGCGCATTATATCTCGGTGCAGGCGTATGCAACGAAGAGAAGACTAAATATGTATGACGGGTTCTATTTTGTATTCTTCAAATTAAGATTAATTAAGATCGATGGATCCAATAAATTTATTTATGGTAAGTTCAACTACAAATGCAAGGGTATCTGAAGCCTTTCTTTCTCGTCTAGTCTATTGATTTTGGTGTGTGTTAAGTAGAGTTTGCTTGCTTTTTCAATTCAAAAAAATATTCAAAGTGATTTGGCAACCGGTTTGGATACGACAGCCACCCATAAGACTGAGCAGAGTACCAAAGGGGTGGGGGAGGAGTGAGGCAAGGCAACATATTGTTTGGCTACACTACTCAACACGAAATTTTCCAAAATGACTTTTTCTAATAGATTTCGGGATTTTAAATTTTTTAAAGAATTATGATTTTTTTTTATGGTTTAGTTTTTTTTTACGAATTTTTTAAAATCTGGTGTTTTTTATGTTTGTTTTCAGGGGTAGTGCTTTTATTTTGTACATAACTTAAGTATCTTATATATGGTTTTAAAATTTGCGGGCCCAGCTGCCAATTGGGAACAAAGCAAACGCATTCCAGAAGTTGGGCCCGCAACCGTCAATAAGGTATTTTTGATAATTTTTTTCATTTTTTGGGTTTGGTTAACGAACTGTAGCTCTACCGTTTCTCCATAGATTTAAATAAACAATGCCTTAAACGACGACTAAAAGTTTTTAAAGTCAACATTTCATGAAAAAATACCGCAAAAAATGATCAAATTTTAATTTGAAAGCTTAATATCTTCCAGACGTTAAGCTGCAGCTACAAAGTGTCTGGGTCTGATTTATAGCTGCATTTGTCAGCTTTTCACTGCAATTTAAAATGCAACCAGAAATAAAATACTTAAGTTATGTAAAAAATAGAAGCACTACCTCTGAAAAAATACCAGATTTTAAACAATTCTTAAAAAAAAAACTAAACCATAAAAAAAAACAATGTTGTTTAAAAAATTTTAAATCTCGAAATCTATCAGTAAAATCATTTTGGGCCACGGCCTAAGTAAAAAGTTCAATTTTGTCGAGTAGTGCTATTAGTAATAGCCTAGCCATAGATATAGGTACAACTTTATATGAATTAAAATATAAGTACATATATGAATCTGTATAAACGGCAACAACTTAAATTAATAATTATACCCGTACTCAAAAAGAGTACAGCTTTTCAGAACTGCAATGTAAAATGCAACCAGAAATAAAATAATTAAGTTATGTAAAAAATAGAAGCACTACCTCTGAAAAATATACCAGATTTTAAACAATTCTTAAAAAAAAAAACTAAACCATAAAAAAAAACAATGTTGTTTAAAAAATTTTAAATATCGAAATCTATCAGTAAAATCATTTTGGGCCACGGCCTAGAGTAAAAAGTTCAATTTTGTCGAGTAGTGCTATTAGTAATCACATTTGATTAATTAAAGAGACTGCGACGAGTTCAATGAGCAATCCCCCCCATAAGGCACTTGAGCCTACACTGTACACCAAAACATTTGAGAGTCTCAAGAGAGGAGAGTTTCTAAAAATAGTTAACTATCCTAGCCATAGATATATGTACATAGGGACAACTGTATATGAATTAAAATATAAGTACATATATGAATCTGTATAAACTGCAACAACTTAAATTAATAATTATACCCGTACTCAAAAAGAGTTAAGGGGTATATTGTATTTCTGGTAAAAGTGGATGTGTGTAACGCAGAGAAACGACCCCATAAAGTATATATATTCTTGATCAGCATCAATAGCCGAGTCTTTGTCTGTCTGTCTGTCTGTCCGTCCTGATGAGCGCCTCGTTCTCAGAGATTATAAAAGCTAGAGCAATGAAATTTTGTTTCCAGACTCATGTGATATCACACTGTTACAAGTTTATTTCAAAATTTCGCCCGCCCCTTCCGCCTTCACAAAAAACGAAAATCTGTGGCAGCTACAATTTTGAAGATACGAAAAAACTAAAAACGCAGTATTGTAGAGAATGACCATATATATCAGATTGTCGAATCTGAATCAGATCGGATCATTTTAATAGCCAGAACAAAGAAATTAATTTTTAGTTGCTTCCCTCACCTCCTCTGGCGATGCTGACGATATTAATTCTCTGTCTCGCTCGCACACACGCACCCTAGCGGAGGAGATGTATAATCTAAATGGTAGATGTAGAATATTTGTTCTAGATGTATAATCTACATTTTAGATGTAGATGTAGTTAGCAGATCTAGCAAAAAAAATTAATATGTAAAATTAAAATTAAAATTTTTTTTTTTTAATTTTCATTATAAGCTCACAAATTTGTATACTGACTGAGTACGGGTATAAAAGTAGAGTCGCGACTAGAAGCGACTCACGTTCCTTCTCGTTTTAATCTGATGTCATGTGTCCAACAAAAATAATTGTGATCAATTCTGTGATTCAATCATTTATAAAAACAAAATTTATCTAGGCTATTGTTAATAAATATTAAACAATAATCAAATACACCCAGATACAAAATTATGCCAATTGACCCATAGCAATATACCAATTACACTACTCGACAAAATCGAATTTTTTTTTCTCAAGGATCCAAACCGACTCTTTCTGATAGACATGGGGCTTTAAATTTTTTTAAAGAATTATGGTTTTTTTTCTATGGCAGAACTTTTTGTTATACCCGTACTCAAAAAGAGTTAAGGGGTATACTGTATTTGTGGTAAAAGTGGATGTGTGTAACGCAGAGAAGGAAAATTTTCCGACCCCATAAAGTATATATTTTCTTGATCAGTATCAATAGCCGAGTCGATAGAGCCATGTCTGTCTGTCCGTCCGTCTGTCTGTCTGTCTGTCTGTCTGTCTGTCCGTCTTGATGAGCGCCTAGATCTCAGAGACTATAAAAGCTAGAGCAACGAAATTTTGTTTCCAGACTCATGTGATATCACACTGTTACAAGTGTATTTCAGAATTCCGCCCCGCCCCCTTCCGCCTTCACAAAAGACGAAAATCTGTGGCAGCCACAATTTTGAAGATACGATAAAACTAAAAACGCAGTATCGTAGAGAATGACCATATCTATTAGATTGCCGAATCTGAATCAGATCAGATCATTATTATAGCCAGAATAAAGAAATTAATTTTCAGTTGCTTCCCCCACCTCCTCTGGCGCTGCTGACGATATTCATTCTCTGTCTCGCTCGCACACACTCTGCCCTGTGCAATGCGCGAGCAACCCCTAGCGGAGGAGATGTAGAATCTAAATGGTATATGTAGAATATTTGTTCTAGATGTATAATCTACATTTTACATGTACATGTAGTTAACAAATGTAGCAAAAAAATGTAAAATGTAAAATTAAAAATTTTTTTTTTTAATTTCAATCATAAGCTCATAAATTTATATACTGACTGAGTACGGGTATAAAAGTAGAGTCGCGACTAGAAGCGACTCACGTTCCTTTTCGTTTTTATTTGGTGCTTGCGAACCTAACTCTACTCTTCTTCCACTCTTAATTAAAAAACAAAAGAAAAACATAATACGAGTATAATGCATATAATGCAGGCTAGAAACGCAGCCCCTCCTCCCGCCCAACCGACCAGGGAGCATGACGCGCGACTCGTGTTACCGAACCGATCGCAAACATGCAGGAAAGATAGGGGTTAGACTTATATTCGAGGAAAATCAGAGCTAAACACAACTAAAATGAAATAGCAGAAATATTACTAATTACGGGAAAGGTATGTTAGTATTAGTGATTTAAGAAGAGGAAGGAAATTAGTGGTGGATATTATTAGGTAAAGATAATTATAGTCCGAGTATAGGACCCTAAACGGTTCATGCAAGGAATAATTTGATCTACAAAGTGGAAGGAATAAAGTTTCTAGTAGATCTAATAGGAATCGTAAAGCTTATGCGGCTCAACAAGACACGGCTATCAACGTCATCCTTGACCAGGTAGAGCATAAAAATCACACCAAGCCTTTTCCTACGAATAAGGTTCGAAGGTTTATTAAAAGCAATCTACGAGGGTAAGATGGCAGTCTCACAGCTGCATCCCAGTTGAGAGCACGCAGAGCAAAAATTAAAATTTAAAAAAAACTGATTCTATACGGTCCTGGTTTGCTGGGGGCACCATACACAAGAGCCGTGCTCTAAAATCGGATGAACAAGCGAGATATAGAGAGTCTTCGTCAAATTCCTTTTACCACCTCTTTGTAAACCCAAGCACGCCCATGGCCTTATTTACCATGGTAGAAATGTGTTCAGAAAACTTTAACTTGGGGTCTAGTTTAACATCAAGATCATCAACCAATGTAATTCTCTCAAGAGAACCGCAGAGGGTGTAAGGAGCCAACATGGGGCTGGATCGATGAAATGTCATAACTTTGCATTTCGAGGCATTTAGGTGTAACATATTTGCACAACACCATGACTGAAAGTTATTGAGATCGGATTGCAAGCGAGAGTGAAACGAAATGTCATTGTACTGGACACAGTGTTTAACATCAACCCTCAAAGGTCAACTTTTTTTCTAGAAGGGAGTGGTTTACGAGTCGAATGCTTTACTAAAATCAGTGTAGATAACATCCATCTGAAAGTTACATTGGAAGCATTTAATGATAAAGGAGGTAAACTCCAATAAATTTGTGGTTGTTGATCGTCGCCCTTGTAAATCCGTGCTGAGATGGAGATATAAGTGATTTGCAGAGATGTTGCAAGTGCGGAGTTAACTATTTTCTAAACATTTTAGGAATAGCGGATAACTAAGATATACCTCTATAATTATTTGCATCAGACTTGCTACCTTTCTTATGGAGAGGAATAATAAATAATTCCTTCTAGATCGGGGGAATGATAGGATGGATAGGGTGAATAGTTTAAGCAGGGGTCCACACAGAGCGTCGACACACTACCTGAGTACACAGACGGGAACGGCAGGATCTGTGGAAAACATAGTCTTAACTAGACGAAGTCATGAAGCAGTGAACTTTCATTTAACAAGGGGCTGAAAATGCCATTCGACCTTGGTAAACTGTATGGTATGGCTGACCAGAGTAGCTTTCATGCGAATAGGTTGCTTGGAAAAATTGGGAAAATAGATCAAAAAGATTTGTCTAGCGTTGAGCGTTAAGAACGGAGAAATTTGACCGAGTTATTACATAGCGAAAGAGAGAAGACGGAGAACCAACTTCTTGAAATGTTTTATAGTCTTGATTTTAAGTTTTTATACCCGTACTCAAAAAGAGTTAAGGGGTATACTGTATTTGTGGTAAAAGTGGATGTGTAACGCAGAGAAGGAAAATTTTCCGACCCCATAAAGTATATATATTCTTGATCAGCATCAATAGACGAGTCTCTGTCTGTCTGTCCGTCTTGATGGGCGCCTCGTTCTCAGAGACTATAAAAGCTAGAGCAACGAAATTTTGTTTCCAGACTAATGTAATATCACACTGAATCAAGTTTCTTTCCAAATTGTGCCACGCCCCCTTCCGCCACCACAAAGGACGAAAATCTGTGGCAGCCACAATTTGAAAGATACGATAAAACTAAAAAGCAGTATCGTAGAGAATAACCATATCTGACAGATTGTCAAATCTGGTACAGATCGGACCATTATTATGGCCAAAAGGAAAATGAGATTAATTCAGTGTCTTCCCCACCTCCTCTGGCGGTGCTGACGATATTCATTCTCTGTCTCGCTCACACACTCTGCATGTGCAAAGCGCGAGCAACCCCTAGCGTAAGGGGATGTAGAATCTAAATGGTAGATGTAGAATATTTGTGAGCATGTATTATCTACATTTTACATGTAGATGTAGTTACATATGGAGCAAAATAATGTAAAATTTTAAATTTTTTAAATTTCAATTATAAGCTCAAAAATTTATATACTGATGAGTACGGTAAAAAGTAGAGTCGCGACTAGAAGCGACTCACGTTCCTTCTCGTTTCTACTGGATACCTCTTTGGTAAACCAAGGAGGCTTCCCAGATATAACCGGACAAGAAAGTAAGACACAAGAATCAAAAAGTATGTCAAGTACATTGTAAAATATGTTTGTGCCTTTCATATCGTCAGTGCACAAGTACAGAGCGGACCAACCAAAACCCTAAGGAAGTTGTTAAGCTTCGTAAACTCGGCTTTACGAAAGCAACGAACACGTTCAGATTGCCTACCCATTCGATCCAATACAGTAGGTCCAATATCGACCGACACTTCGAATGTAGGATGGCAGGAGTCTTCAGGTATAGTGAGCGGAAGGGCTCGGGTTAGCAACGCTATGGTCGGATCTAAGACAAAGCACAGATCAAGCAATTGACCCAAGGAATTTTTCACGTAGTTGACTTGAGACAGGGATAGGTCCAACAAGCCGTCGATAAAGTCATGTCGTGAAATGGGCACAAGGTTATTCGACTCGTTAACCGAAGACCAAACAGTACCTGGCAAATTGAAATCACCAAGAACTATCATATGGTCTTTATCTGATAGCGAGGAAGAAACCGTTTTTAAAGCGGACAGGTGATGCTCGTATACTAAGATATCCGAGGAAGGTGAAATATACGAGCAAGTAATGAAAGGATCGCTGCTGGTGAAGCAGATTCGGGACCCGAATGCGTCACTTCGGAGAGTTATCAGTTAGAAATGTCTGTAGCGTCCGTGAAAATGGAAAAGCCTGGGAGAATCAGTTTTACGCACAAGAACTCCAGGTCTTGTTGAGCCTGAACTATGAAATGTTCCGACGCAAAGTTTGAGACCACTGCAAGGAGGACCCCACCTCCACGTCGAGACGAACGGTCATTTCTAAAGATTGTGTACCGACCTGCCAAAACTTCGGAACTAAGGATGTACGGCTTTAACAAGATCTCGTTAAACACAATAACGTGGGATAAGAATGTGAGACTTTCAAGAAAAAGAGTGCTGAGCTTACTTCGCAAGCCTCTAGCATTCTGGTAACTAAAAGAGAGGAAGTTAGTTTTTTGGATGGGTGGAAGGAGAGCGGGAAGATGAGGGTGGAGATGGAGCACTGCCCTGACTACTAGGAATAGTTATGGGGATAGTTAAGGAGTTGGGAGCGGACTCGACGGACACGGACGCTACAGACATTTCTAACTGATAACTCTCCGAAGTGACGCATTCGGTTCCGAATCTGCTTCACCAGCAACTGCTGCACTGAAAGAGTGGTCAGAGTAAGTTTTTCGTATTCGGGCGGACGAGAGGCAGTCAGAACTTGCACCCACGGTTAAGGACTGATTTTAAGTTAATGATATTTAGAAATTTTGTATTAAAAAAACACCGGCTGTTTAAGTAAAATAAAAAGAACAAGCGGAGCACAAAACAAAAACGTCTGGGCACTACGAAAGAGAACAAACGAAAAAAAGTTCCCTACTAATTGAGTGTTATTTGTGAGAATTAAGAATTCTATGCTATCCACCTAATGGTAAATATTACATTTAACATAAGAAAAATTCAAAAAAAAATGTATAGCCAGCCGAAAGCCCAAGCATAAGTTTTATACTAAACTATTTTTTTAAGTGTACAATTAAATAAGAACTCTTCGATGACTATTCTTTGGAAAAATTCATATAACTTTGACGTCTAAAAACCCCTTCGCAGAGTGCTCAAAACTTTGTGGTGTAGTGTTATGTGGGGCAGCATTCCAATTTGCAATTTCGTCGCCAGCTGCTCTGCTAATTAACTCGAAACTTGTGGGGAAGGGGGGTGCCGGAGCCCCTGTCGGCCGATTCAATTAGTTATTGGATGGAGAGAGGGTCAACTCACTTGGCGTCTGTTTCGAGCTGCAGCTGCTGCTGCTGCTCCAGTTGTTTCTGCTCCATCGAGTGCTGGGTGGATAGCAAATATTGGGTGCGTGCCTCTGCGTGGCATTTCTTCTTGAGGTCGTACATCTTTTGTCGCTCATGCTCAATTACCTGATGACCTGAGAGAGAGATACGAGAGATATCAGAATACACTATGAGATTGAAACAAAATATAATGCGCTCCTTTTCGTACCCTGCTGAGCCAGCAAAGTTTCCTGTTTCGTTCAATTTCCTTGAAGCTATCAAAGATCTTGGTACTGGCTCCCTGACTGGTCGAGATTGGTGCATCGTTGGCCACCTTGCATATGCGATCGATGTCATCCTGCGATGGCACGCGACGTTCCAATGGATTAACCTTGAACCGATCGCTTTGAAGCGAAAGATTGTAGCTGATTTGCTCACAGCTGCCACTGTCGGTGCATGTGCCACTGGCAGCCTCAACTGCATCCTCGTACAGCTGCAAGGGCAGACGCTTCGGTGTCCTGGTGGTGGCTTCGATCTTGTGGTTGTAGAACATGTTCTCGTTCACGCTCTTTGACATCAGATCCTCCTGGTGGCGTCGCTTAGGGCAAAGCAGTTCAGCTGATCCGAACAGAGACTGGGACATGACACCGTTGACCAGATTGCTGCTGCTGCCTGGAGAAACCGGGGGTCCCGAACCGATCTTCTTTGGGGAGGTGGGCTGCTGTTCTTCGTCATCGGGGCCCAGCTGAATGCGCAAGGCGGCCAGCTCTGACTCAAGCGTGAGGCGCTGCTCTTGACGCTTGAGCTCTTCATGGCTGGCATGATGCTCGGATTCCTCTTCAAAGTACTGAAACTCCAGATCTTCGAACGTCTTGCGATCACTCTCCAGAGACTCGCACACCAATTGCTGCTCCTCCTTAAGGCAGGCATTGTTCGGCTTCTGTTTGAGCATGGCCCGCAGTCTGTAAATCAATTGAATAAGTTTCTCTCGTTTTCTGTATGTTTCATTCACTCACTTTTTTAGCTGATCCTGTTTCATTTCAATGGATTGCTTTAGCTTCGCCTGCTGATTCTCCTCCATTACGCGGGTGGCATTCCGCTGGGCCTCCAGGCGGCGTATTCGATTCTGCAGCGCCTGAAGTTGCAGTCGAGGCGACATTGGCGTCATCTGCGGCTGCTCGACCTTCTGCGGTTCCATCTGTGCCAAAGGGAAAAGAGAATGTTTTTTATATGGATTTGGTTTGGATGTAAGCAAAATCAACCTCAGGATTATCCAGTGTGCTGGTGCTAGATGGCGGTAGTTCAGCCAGCTCCGTTTTCAGCTGCTTTCGTCGTTGGATAAGCTCTCGGCGATGGCGCTGCTCGAGGTGTATGCTGCGAGGCGCTGGCGCCGGTTTACGGTTAGGCTTGGGTGACGGCGACTCGGCGGGATTCAGATTCAGTGTGAGATTATTGACATTCTTGTTGGTGCGCTTGGCCGGCGGCACCAGGCGGTCCAGCTGTTGTTGCTTGCGCTCAAAGGACTTGAAGAGCTGCTCATAGTCCCGTTGCTGGTTGGGTGCTGGTGGTTTGGGTGCCAGCGGTGGCTTGACCATCGCTTGACTTGCTCCGGCGACACAGGTTGGCGGCGGCGGCGATTGGATGGTGGTTGCTAGGGCAAAGGCGCTGCCAAAGGACACATCCTTTTTGGGGGACATGCAGTTGGTTCGTATCTTGGTTCTGGGGCTCTGTGGCACGTACTTGCCCCCGCCACTGATGTTCCCTAAATTCTCTTGACTCGACCGAACCGCCGGACTGGGGCCAGCTCCTCCGCTTCCCGCTGTGGCTGCGCTTCCCACTGCAGATGCCGGCACATGCAGCTGCCCATTAATCTCCACGCGATTGGGTCCCAGCAGACGTACATTCTCATAGCCCGAGGCGCTGCTCAGCACCGAGAGATTGGTGGTGCTGCTACCACCACTCCCGCCACTGGGCTGCTGTGGGAATGGAGACTTCTTGTCACGCGGCAGGGAGCCATTTGTCTTGATTCGATTCTGGACAATCGGCGATGAGGTGATGCTGGAGGTGCTCGATGTATTGTGGGCACCAGGAGGAGGAGCAACTCCAGCAGATGTATTTCTGTCCGCATACTCCGTGCATATCTTAAGCATATCCTCCAGTTCAGCTCCTCCATTTCCGCTTGGATTTGCGCTGCCATTTTCACTTCCATTGTTAATGTCATTGTTGACACAATTCATGGAGTAGATCTGGAAGCCGCCTGGCTTGGGATATCGATCATAGCGATCGTTGTTCACCTTGGTAAGCAGATCCGGATGCGATTGTTGTTGGGGATGCTGATGCTGCTGGTGCTGTTGCTCTTTGTAGATGGCCGCATTGGTGGGTACGTTCCAGTACCCGGAGTTATTACCAACTCCTGCTCCTTTGGCATATTGATTGTTCATCTGCTTCTCGTTGCGATGGTTCTCGGCCAGATTGCGGGCAAAGCTCGCATACTTCTGACCGAGCACATCCTTGGCGGGCATATTGACGGTGACCAGGTCGGAGGTGAAGACCTTCGGGCACTCCAGCTGCTCATATCCACCAGAGGAGTTGAGTCCCGTGTGTATGATCGGATTGATGATGCTCTCGTAGAAGGACTCTAGCTCCAGCGACTGACTCAGCTCGTGGGCCTGTCGCGCCGACTGTGTGAAGTCGATCTGTGGCATGGAAATCCGTTCGTTGGAGCCGATGGCCGAGCGCATCATCTGCGCCTCTGCGGGATTGTTGAAGCGCAAGTAATTCGAATTGCCGATGGTGATCATTGCCCCCTGGCTGAGCTTTGTCTCCTCCAGTATGGGGGCGCCGTCGATGAGCAGTCGCGCCTCCTGCTCCGGCACCAGATTCACCTCGTTGGCGTCGCTCCTGTAGATGGTGCAGTGCAGCGGCCGGACACCGCTTCCATTCAACGAGATGCTACACGTCCCCGCCGATCCAATAGTCGTATCGCCTAAGTGAAAAGATGACCAAAATAAATCTGATTAGCAACAGCAACAATCCAAAGAAAACGAGAAGGAACGTGAGTCGCTTCTAGTCGCGACTCTACTTTTATACCCGTACTCAGTCAGTATACATATAAATTAGTGAGATTATGATTGAAATTAAAAAAGAAATTTTTAAATTTTACTTTTTTTCATTTTTTTGCTACATTTGTTAACTACATCTTAAATGTATATTATACATTTAGAACAAATATTCTATATCTACCATTTAGATTCTACATCTCCTCCGCGAGGGGGCGCTCGCGCACTGCATAGGGCAGAGTGTGTGCGAGCGAGAAAGAGAATCAATAGCGTCAGCAGCGCCAGAGGAGGTGGGGGAAGCAGCTGAAAATTGATTTTTTTATTCTGGCTATAATAATGCGTCGATCTGACTCAGATTCAGCAATCTGGTAGATATGGTCATTCCTTACTATACTGCGTTTTTAGTTTTTTCGTATCTTCAAAATTGTGGCTGCCACAGATTTTCGTCTTTTGTGAAGGCGGAGGGGGGCGTGGCACAATTTGGAAAGAAACTTGATTCAGTGTGATGTCACATGAATCTAGAAACAAAATTTGGTTGCTCTAGCTTTTATAGTCTCTGAGAACGAGGCGTCAAACAAGACGGACAGACGGACGGACAGACAGACATGGCTCTATCGACTCGGCTATTGATACTGATCAAGAATACGTTACACACATCCACTTTTACCACAAATACAGTATACATACCCCTAAACTCTTTTTGAGTACGGGTATAAAAATGTAAAGTTTTTTGTCCGGAGTTCGATTTGGAAATGTGAGGTTGGAGATCTCTCCATTCCATCCATCAGCTCTTATCGCTCTTGCCATCTTTCTCGCGCTTGCGGTGCCGCGTTTTGCCCCAAGATTAGGCACAGTGGGTGATTCTCGCGAAAGCTCTTAAGATCTGAGCCTTTTCTTATTCGTTTCAGGCAAAGATTCTAAAGTATTTCGATACAGAGCTCCGTACGTATGCGTTTAATAAATTTGTTGTACCTATGTGTATGTATGTATGTATGTATGTATTCTGCCTTTAATCACTTCACAAAATATTCACTTAATTCGGATCAATGCAATATTTTTTGTCATTATTAATATATATTATTATAGGCGCGGCTTTTCGTCGCACTGTAAGCTGCCAAAAAAATTAGAAACAAAAATCACCTTATCAGCATTTGCTTGTGCTGGTTGTTGTCTTTTGTGCGTTTTCTTTCGCAATTCGTATCTTTCAGCACTTCGCTTATCGCTTTACAAGTGACCTTGTAGAGAGACAGGGAGAGAGACAAAGAGAGAGAGAGAGAGAGCGCACGCGTGCGTGCGCGTGTCTGCGCCACGCGCAACCGTAAGACAGGGACAGAGTGTGGAGTAACGGTCCGTGTCCAGTGTGTATTTAATTGCATTTACATTGTTCATTTGTATATACATATGTATGTATATATGTATGTATATATGTACATATGTTGTATGTATATATGTAAATATGTTGTATGTAGATGACTTACCAATGTGTATATAGTGTATAGTCACGGCGGTACTTAAACGACCACCGCCCAGACTAACAAGATGCGGGTCGGAGGCTGCAACACGCAGCGATGGATCCTTTTTCGTCAATGACATCTGCAAAACAAATAAATAGAAGGAAAATTAAATAATGGAAATGTCATTTCATACACACCCAGAAATATATATATAGAGGAGAGAGAGAGACAGAGAGAGAGAGAGACAGAGAGAGAGAGAGACAGAGACAGAGACAGAGAGAGACAGAGAGAGAGAGAGACAGAGAGAGAGAGACAGAGAGAGAGAGAAATAGCGAGAGAGAGAGAAATAGCGAGAGAGAGAGAGAGCGAGAGAGAGAGAGAAAGAGAGAGGGCAGGGCTCGGCACGAATTGGCAAATGGGTTTTAGGGCAGGGCTCGGAGCGAATTGGCAAATGGGTTTTAGGGCAGGGCTCGGCACGAATTGGCAAATGGGTTTTAGGGCAGGGCTCGGCACGGCCCTATCTACATATTGTGCTTAGGGAAAGGCGCTGCTGCTGCACTGCCGCTCACGTACACGTGTATCACAGCCCTGCAGTTCCAAAAGTCACTTTTCACTGGTGATTCATTCTGTGAATCACTCATGCCATGTCCGTAGCCTGTAGTGACTCACTGGTGAAACTCCAGATAAAATTTTATGGACGTGTCCGCATTTTTCACTCATGAAACTTCAAATGAAATTTTCACTGATTTTTCCAGTGACTTCACCAGGGCTTATACGTACATATAAGCGATAAGTGAAATCACTGGGGACATGCCACGAGTGATTTCACGCAGGACATACCACGAGTGATTTCACTCGGGACACTTCCAAATATGTCCTATATGAAATCACTTGGGACACTTTCGAAATGTCCCATATGAAATCACTGGTGAATCGAAACGAAATTTCACGGCTAATTTCATATGTGAAACCCACCCAAAAATTTCTTTAAACACTTCATTCAAATAAAAGTAAATATATTTATTTAACTTAGTTTTCTAGATTGTTTGTTGTTTTAATTATTTTAAATTATCTGTAGGGCCTTCCTTAACCGACTCGATTGGGTTATTAAGCACCAATGCTCCTGAAATGATATAAAAAAACAAATATTTAGCCACGGAATGTAATATTTTTTGAACTAACTTCTGAGTTATGTTCTGTTTTGTATAAAGCAATACACATATGAAATTGGATTTTACCTTTGATAACCGAATATAGTCCGGCGAGGCTATAAAAATATTAATTAATATTAATATTAAATAAACATTTTTTGCCGCAAGTCCCGTCCAGGTTTTACTCCTGGACTACTTTTTCGTCCAGCAGACTTTTGAGTCCTTCTCCAGCAACTTCAGAAATGTTTTGATCTGTAAATGATTAAGTCAAATTGCACATATATATTTTTTTAATTCAAAATGCTGTATTTTCAGTTACATGGGGTTTCTCGAGCAAAAACAAACACGCGCAGCCACGCACTCGGTTAACGAGACCACGCGGCTAGAATGTTCTAGAATCTAGATTCCAGACATATTTTTTCTTGCGAAACCCATGTAACAATTTAATTTAACTAACAACGCGCACTGTAATCACTGTAATCCACTTACCTGACTTTAAAAACACTGAAAACCCACTTTTGAAAGGAATAAACATGTAAATAGACGCGCAACTACAAAAAATCAAAGGCGCTCGAAACAAAATATTGCATTAACTAATCGGTTTTTCTCCCTTCATCCCTTTGAGGAGACGAAATGAGCGACAGTAGAAGAGTCAGGGTCGAATGCAGGTAGAGAAAACTAAAAATATGAGAGAGAGGGAAATCGATGGATATCTGCTTCTCTTTCTTACGCGTCCGTTTCGATCTGCAGCAGTTGAAGCTGGAGAGAATTTCATGCTGACGTCGACGTCGCTGCCTTTGTCGACGTCGAGCCCGAACAATTTTTCCTATGAAAATTTCATGCCGTGACAGGCAGAACTGCAGGGGGGCTTTACTCTCCCTCTCTTCCTCACTCTGACCCATCTTTTAGTTCTGTGTGCGTTTCAGCACGTGCGCTGAAAACGGAAGAGAGGGTGAGAAGTGTGGTGATTTGAGAGAAAGGCAGAAAGAAACCAACAGCTGGCATAGGCGAGCAGCAGTGTTGATATTCTAGCAGTTTTTTAGCTAGCCAGGCAAAAACACAACAAATGTACATATGAAGGTATGTTCATAAACTTGAGCTTCATATCTGGATTTTGTAGGTAAATCCTTGTACTCAGATCCAAAAAAAAAAACACTTCGCGAACAGAATCAGGGTTGATATTCGTATGAAACCAATAAGAAATTTTTTTTTGACAAAATCTGTTTTCTAGGCTCTGTACGGTAGGCAGTACTCAGACAATAAACATGCAGCAGAATTTGCCGCTCCAGGTCCTAATGTCTCAGCTATAGGACCTGAGTCGTTCGGGTCGTGGAAAGCGAGTTTTTTTGCCAGTCGATTGTCAAACGTCGTAGAAAGAGGTTGTGTAGCGCACGACTTTTTCTGCCTTCTTCTTTCTCACGAATAAAATTCTTTCTATTTTTATTTATCTTTTTTTTTTAATTTTTATTTATTTTCTTGAACAATTTTCTGAATTAAAATGTTATTATTTGTTATTAATTATTTCGATTTAATATTATTTATATTTATTTATTAGCGAAAAAATGTTCTCGCCTGTCAGCGGAAAAGTGAAACACTTGCTATCTTTTTCTAGCACGTGTTTGTCTCTGAGTGACGAGATATTAGGGTTGAAAATATTTATGGTCCATTTTGCAGCCATTTTCCGATCCAGGTCCTACGGTCTTTGGCTCGGGGATCTGGGCAATTCGGCATGTATGTGTGTGTGTACACAGACACGACAACATTTTGCCAATGTTTATGTTTCGAAGGTTACGTAAATGTGTGTGTGCCACGTATTCACACATAATGTGCTTGTGTGTGGGTTACATTACATGGAATTGGCTTATATACATATTTACATATGTATGTATAGAATAAGTATATGTTTAAAGTCATTTGTTAATCGCTCGAGCTCGACCTTTGATACCCAATATGAAGTCTATTATGAAATATGTAAAACCTAATATGTACATATATATGTAAATGTACATAAATATAAAAAATAAACATATTTATACGTATTAGTTTATTCTTTCAGGGTATTCAAAATTGTAAACATCGTTCAATTTACTGAACAAGTTCGTTCGTTCATTTTTATTCAGTGAACTAAGTCTTTCTTTTAGTTCGTTCTTTTTTGATCGTTCTTTTTTGTTCGTTTTTTTTCGTTGCTTCATTTTTGTTCGCTCGTTCTTTTTTGTTCGTTCGTTCTTTTTCGTTCGTTCTTTTTAGTTCGGTCGTTCTTTTTTGTTCGTTCTTTTTTGTTCGTTCGTTTTTTTTTGCTCGTTCGTTCTTTTTTGTTCGTTTGTTCTTTGTTTTCTTCGTTATTTTTTTGTTCTTAGCTCAATTTCAAGCTCTGATTTCTATTTGTAAGCGTATGTGTAAAAAATGTACTACAATTTATGGACTGGAACTATCCACAACAAAATGAGAAAAAGTGGTGCCATACCAGCTCAAAAATAACGAACAAAACTAAACAAAAAAAAACAGAGCTGCCATACCGAATCGAAGAAAACGAACAAAAAAGTACGAACGAACAAAAAAGAACGAACGAATAAGCACGAAAGAAAAATAACGATTAAGATGAACTTATTCAGTTCGTTCATTTCAGTGAATAGTTCTTTTTTGTTCGTTCGTTCATGACGACCCAACACTCATACTGTATGGTTAGTGACTCAGATCAACAAAACAGAAGGGTCGGTTTATCCTAGAAAAGTATCCGAAGGTATTTGCTGGTATTGCTGGTATGTTTCTACCCCCCTGTAAAGTTATATCAATTTGATATAGTTTGCCAGCAAACTCGAAGCAAAAATTGCAATATGAGAGCAAAAAACAAAGTAAATATTTAAATAATGAAGAAAAATATAATCTATTAATGCAGAATTATATGGAGGACAATTATATGGATATTATAATTTATTATTTTGCTTAATTTTCATGAATATAAATCATATATGGTTTTCAAAACATGTTGTCTTCACGGTGGTCGGCACGGGGGACGTCGCCATATGGTTCTGCTGATATTCAGACACATTACCTTGGCAATAAAATATTGGAGAGCCCAGGATATGCCTGGGGAAGAGCGATCCCAGGCGAAGTAGTGCATTTCATTAACTTTAAACAAAACCAAGCATCTTTCTGAGCAGTGTAACCGTACGGAATGCAGTGCACACCTCTGATCACATTACTGGCCGCTAGCAGAATAAATGAAATTTGTTTGCCAGCAAACAGTTTTTGGATATGAGTACTAGGCTTAAGCGAGCACATCACGATCATAATTAACATTATGATCATCATCATGCAGCGGAGGATAATAATTATCATTCATCGTTGGGAATTATTATACTCTTAAAGCATAGTATCCAGTATCGCGGAAACGAAAAATTCCTGTCAAACTTCAAATAAAACGAGAAGGAAAGCGACTCACAGCTTTTGGACGCGACTCTTCTTTTAGATCCGTACTCAGTCAGTATATAAATTTGTGAGCTTATGATTTAAATTTTAATAGAATTTTTAAAGATTTTACATTTTACATTTTTTTGCTACATCTGTTAACTACATCTACATATAAAATGTAGATTATACATCCAAAATATATATTCTACATTGTGTATGTTATTCAGATCCTACATCTCCTCCGTTAGAGGGCGCTCGCGCACTGCACAGAGCAGAGTGTGTGCGAGCGAAAAAGAGAATAAGTAGCGTCAACACCGCTAAGAGGAGGTGGGGGAAGCAACTGCAAATTAATTTCTTTACTCTGGCTATAATAATGATCCGATCTGACTCAGATTCGGCAATCTAGTAGATATGGTCATTATCTACGATACTGCGTTCTTTTATCGTATCTTTAAAATTGTGGCTGCCACAGATTTTTGTCCTTTGTCGAGGAGGAAGGGGGCGGGGCGAAATTTTGAAATACACTTGTATCAGTGTGATATCACATGAGTGTTGAGGCTGTCCAGAAGCGACTAACGCGTTCCTTCTCGTTTTTCCTTTGTTTTGCTTTGCTTTTGGAAGTGCCTGGGCAGCACGTCATCCCATGAGGCGGCTAGAGCTGAAGTCTGACTAGGCACAAAAACAACATCAAAATGATCCAAAAGATGTGTAATAAATAACACAAGAAGAAAGGAAAAGAAAAAGAAACATAACGGGGAAGAAACAACGCGAAATTAACTGAACACTGGGATGGATGGAAGGTGATGTGAGCAAACACGAACCGATCACAGAAATGAGCTAGCTGCTACCAGGATGGAGACAGACAGCGGCAGCGGAAGCCCGCCCCGCCCCGTGAGTCAAAAATGCGAGGGGAAGTACATACTACAATATGCAGTGCAGATCCATGCATTATAATGCATATGTATATACATATGTACATATGTATGTATGTAGTAATAGGATTGGTAGAGTGGAAGAGATGGAAACATTCTGGGGATTCCATAGCCATGTTTATCATCTGTAGGTACTTTTGATGAAAAGTTTAAAAGATACATACATACATATGAACATACATTTGTATGCACATATGTACATACATACATAAATACATATGTACACACATACATAAATACATATGTACATGCATACATAAATAGATATGTACATACATGCATAAATACATATGTACATACATACATAAATACATAAGTACATACATATATACAGCTGTGTTCAATGAAATAGTAGTGCCGCACCTCTCTACTTTCAAAACGCTTTTTGAGATATTTCTAGTCTTCCAAATTGAACTAGTGATACCTTTACGGAAAGCCTGGAATGTAAGCAATAATCACTGAAAGAACCCCCCTTACATTTGCATTCCATCTTCTTGTTTTTCACGACTTTAGACAACTACCCATGATTTTTTCTGTTCAATGAAATAGTAGTGCTGGACTAAATAAATTATTTTAAATGAAAAAACAAAGCAATTCATTTAAAGTGTGCACTATCCCTAACCTTAATTCAGATATTGAATAATTTGATGAAAGAAAGATTTGGAAATAGCGGTAATTTTGATTTTTGAGCTTTGGGGAAATCACTGCTCGGTCCAGAAGAGGAGGCCTAAGAGTTAGACTTATAACTTAAGGCAGGAGTTATAATGGAATTGAAAACTAAGTTAAGTGCACTCTCACTATTGTATTTAACCCAATTAACCATAACAAGTAGACACTACATCGATTTTGTATACAAAAAACTTCTCTTTTGGTGGATGGTCGGCGATGGTCGAAGGCAAGACCATAACTTCAATATACTTAAAAATTATGAAACAAATTTTGTATCGCTCTGCCAGTGATGTGACAGTTTTTAGACAGTTGATTTCATATTATTTAAATGAAAAAAGTCCCAGAAAGCTCCGCGTTTGGGTCTGGGAAAACATGGGTGCACGACATCAGTTTTGAAAAACGCATATGGAATGGGCTGTGTCACTGTGACAAAAAGACCTTTGACTGATGACAGTAAAGTTGTATTATATGGCAAGATAGACTCAAAATAATATGTTTGGCATTCACAGAAATCCAATTGCCCCCCAAAATCATGAAAAAAATATCATGGGGCATGCCCAGTATGCCCAGCATGAGCCCTATGAGGCTTGAGTTCTGTGCCTATGTGCTTTATGACAAAACGCACAGCTTTCTGGAACTTTTTTCATTGAAATAATGTGTAATCAATCGTCTAAAAACTGTCACATCACTGGCATAATTTTTTCATAATTTTTGATGATGTTGAAATTATGGTCTTGCCTTCGACTATCGCCGACCATCCTCCAAAGAGAAGTTTTTTGTATACAAAATCGATGTACTGTCTACTTCCTATAGTTAATTGGGTTAAATACAATATTTAGAACGGAGATATCTAAATTTTCAGTTCCATTATACCTCCTGCCTTAAATTTGCAGTCTAACTCTTAGGCCTCCTCTTCTGGGCCGAGCTATGATTCCTTTAAAGCTTCAAAATCAAAATTACCGCTATTTCCAAATCTTTCTTTCATCAAATTATTCAATATCTGAATTGAGCTTAGGGATGGTGCCCACATTAAATGAATTGCTTTGTTTTTTCATTTAAAATAATTTATTTAGTCCAGCACTACTATTTCATTGAACAGAAAAAATCATGGGTAGTTGTCTAAAGTCGTGAAAAACAAGAAGATGGAATGCAAATGTAAGGGGGGTTCTTTCAGTGATTATTGCTTACATTCCAGGCTTTCCGTAAAGGTATCACTAGTTCAATTTGGAAGACTAGAAATATCTCAAAAAGCGTTTTGAAAGTAGTGAGGTGCGGCACTACTATTTCATTGAACACAACTGTAAATACATTTGTACATACATACATAAATACATATGTACATACATACATACATAAATACATATGTACATACATACATAAATACATATGTATTAGAGCCCTGCATGAACGGGCAAATGAATCGATTCGCAGTGATTCGGGATTCACTTCGTCCGATCAAATTGAATCAGCGATTCGGCTTTCTCAGTGATTCGAATCATTTGCCCAAAATGAACCGAACGGATCACGATTCATAATTTTGTACTGTGAGATCCGAACAGTTCAGTTTTTTATCTCTTTTACTCTCCATTTGATTTTCAGGTAGAGAGAACGAGAAAGCAATACACAAATTTGTCGGTTTTTTTGCCTTGCTTTCGGGGTGGAAATCTGTAGTTGTGTGTGTGCCTTTCTGTGCCTGTGTGTGTACGTCAACAGTGCGTGCTACGCATACTTACGTATAAGATCTTGCCTTTGAGCAGGGCTCGCACACACACTCTGACATGTTTTTTTAGTGAGGCCTGCGGAAGAAACCGGTTTGTTGCTTTTACACTGCGACCGCAAGAGCCGAAGTCGCATTGCCGAAGCCACACCACACGAAGGGTCGCTGCCTTTCGGTACGTGTGCCGGCAGCGACGTGGCAGCGCCTGTTCCTTTGAGTAAGAAAACAACAATTTCGGTTACAAATACAGTCAAAAAATGCACAAGTATTTGGTTCTGTGCGTCCGCTTTTTTTCGTAATACTGTACATGTGCACGCATACAAAGGAAGATTCTTCGTAGTATGTTTTGAATCAGTTTTTGAATCATGCGACGAATCTTGCTGATATTGATTCGCAGTACTCTGATCCGGTTTTTTAGTGATTCGGGTGATTCGAATCGGACTGAAGGGGTGATTCGTAATGATCGAACGCATTGAAGGGGCATGAGTATACTGTGATTTTTTGAATCATGTGGATTCGTGCAGGGCTCTAATATGTATGTATATATCTTCACATTTGATGACTACCATTGGGAGCGATATATCGTTTACTATTTGTCAATTGCTATTCGTTTTTTTACGGCCTAAACAACGATTTCAAAAATCAAGAACAACATTTATGGACATGTGTACATATGAACATATGTATGTGTGTATATTTTAATTTTCATTGATATAAGATAAAAGCCTATGAAAATCATAGAAAGGAGCCAGAAATATGTACAAGTACATCGGCGTCCTACCAATGTGTAGGCCCCTCCATTATGTAATGGGTCTACACCAGAGGCCGACAGCGTCGTATGCACTGTGCATAGGACAAATTTTCGGGCAGCGCAGTCGGCACACGTACAAAGTAAAGACTTCGTGTGGTTTCGTTATTCAGCCCGGCTGAAACTTTTCCTTCGTGTGGCCTATGCACAATCGGTTGGCTGACGCAGAGAAGTATTCGTGTGCCCTATGCACAATTGCTCGACTTCCGCAGCGGCAGAGAAATAAGCAACGTATTTGCCTTCGTGTCGGTTGTCTTCGGACACAAACGCACCAAAAAAATGTGCGAGTCTACGTGCCGACCTCTGGTCTACACTCTGTGATAACATAAAAAGACTAACAACAAACAGAACACCGCAACACAACATTCATAAAAATGACACGTGGACGGGGCATAATTGGGATTGGGGAGATCTGCTTAGGTTTCCTAAACTTCTCAAAGTGCAGCTCTTCCCATTAGAATTTCCCCCGTCTCCAGAGCACTCTACCGTGGTGTGGTGCTGACTCCCATAAATGGTTTGTCTTTAGCTTCAGCTACCCCAAACATTTATGAATATTTTTGTTTGCCAATTACAAGTTGACTTTATTTATAGAGGCCAAACACAGCTGGCACTCGTAGAACCCCTTCTTTAGCCGTCGAATATTTCCTAATGGATGGACCGATGGATACGATAGTAGGCCTTTAAATGGGAAACACTGAGCGGAGAGGCTGAGGAGGCTGTGCAAGGTGCATTAGCCCGGGCCCAACTGTCAATATTAGCAATGGGCAAAGTTTGTTTTCGTTTCTGTTGGTGCGGCCCAAAGGGGGAAAAATCCAACGCACGTTTTTGCTAGATTTTGTGAAGGGCGTAGCTAATTGAATTTTTCTGTTTGGAAAAAATAAATCACTGCCAACCAAATGTCTTGCTTTTGGGCTGTATGACACCACAAACGGAAGTTTGCGGCCAAAAAAATTTAAGTTTTGGAAAACGACACAAAAAATTCACTCAAAACCGTTCAGGATCATTGATTTGATAAAAGTCGAACGAACGAACGGAAACAGTACTTTGGAATGACACAAACGAGAACATTCGCTACGAACGATTCTTCGGGGTCATCACTGTATTTAAAAAGCCATTCACAACTTTGAACATGGCATTCAAGTGGAACCCATTTTTTGCTTCGAGTGTGAATGAAAGTAATGGAAGGATGGTATTGGGATTTATTAGAGACTCCTCTAAAAAAAAACCGACATTCCTTCTTGACTAGAAATTTAATTATTTGAGTAGAAATTCAGGCAGACGTCATACGTACACAGCAGTTATCGGTACAGAGCGAACGTGACCTGGACAATGGACTGGTAATGATTAGGGAATGCGAGACACCTTCTCCTTTTTGCAATGTGTAGCGTTGTACCTTATCTTTTGTAAATGCAAAAATGCACTTATTTTTACCGCGACAATACCTTCGCGGGGACATCAAATGCTTGAAGTATTTGTGAAGGGAAAACAAAATACAATAACAAAATGTGGAACACACTTAAAAAAATGGTTTGTACTCGTACCTGGGGCATACATTTGGGGCACAAATACGAGCAAATTTTTGCTGAAACAGACCAGACCCCAGACATAATTACATATGTATGCTAACCGAAATAAACATTATTTTTGGCAAATTGTGAATTTTAAGTTAGATTCACAAAGCGTGGCCAAAATACAAAACAAGACAGATAGAAAGGAGAGATACTCTTTCCATACGATATTTGAGATCTTTGGAGATCTGCATGTATGCATACATTTTCTGCCAGATATTTAAGCTTCGAAATGGAAGAGACAGACTAATCGGAGGAAAATTTTCTCTGCATTGCATCAAAGCCAGAATGCCTTCCCATCAAAGGGTATAAAAGACAGAAATGAAAGCAAAGACAAACAAGAAACAAAAATGTATGAATAATTTTTGACAAAATCGCTGGCGATTTTATTCGTTGTGATGTCATGTGTTGTGTGATGTGGGCGTATTAAAGACAAGGTCAGTCTTGGACATGTATATGCGCCCCTCCCTCCACTGTGTGGCACAGTTACCTGCGTCAGTTGTGGTGTGTTGTGGCTGGTGGGCGTGTGCCTGCCATACATAACAAAATGCAACCCACTTTTGGCAACACTGCACCTTGCGGTATGGCACCGGCATCGCCACCACGCCGCTGCCAGCGGGCGATGCGCTCAATAATGTGTGAAAATTATCATGGGTTTATTTACCTGATATTCACCAAAAACAAACAAACATTAAAAGAGTCGAAAATTGTTAAAGGGGGTGGGCGCTATGTATAGTTAATTCTATTCTGAGTTCCTGATTTTTTAATAATTTTTTACGAACCCCAAAAAAATCAAAAACATTTTTGGAAACAACCTTTTTTTTGGAAAGCAAAGAGTTATAATATCTGCATAAAGATTGACTACTGTATTTTTAACTATCTTACCTTTTTTTATTTAAATGTCTCTTGGGTGTCTATTAACATGTTCAACTTTACCCACACGCCATCAGATTTACACTCCCTTCCCACCGAAAAAAAATGCACATAGACGCTTGAAGCGAACCATGGCTAACGGTAAATTGTGGGCGCCACTTGAAACTGTCAACATTAGATTCAACATCAGCCTCCATAAAGATGGGTGAGTAAGAGAACAGAGCCGTGAAGCGTGGATCATGCAAGTCACGAACCAAACGAACCAACGAACGAACCAACCAAAGAAGGGAATGGGAGATAGGCCTCTCAAGGGTGAGCGAGGGTGTTCGCTACTCTGAGGGAAACACGAAATATTTCCGTTGAAAAAAACTTTCTTCTAATATTATCCAAAATTATATGAGATATACATATTTAACCTTAAAGGTTATGTACACTGCCGATCAATGGAATAGACTCAATGCATTTTTCGTTTTTCTCTTCGATTCCCTCATTTACGGAGTAAGCTTTCGATGAACATTTTGATGTGTTTGTTAGAGCAGTACGGGTGACAGAAGTAGGAGATAAGAGCGGGCTGCAGAAATTTTTTTGAGTTATGATTTATTTCTATTTTACTTTACCCAATGCCAAAAAATTAGCTTTTTAGGCGATCATTCGAATAGACTCAGAGGCTGTAATTTTGGTTTCTGAAAAGCTGTGCTAGGTAAAAGGTGCATTTAATTACCTCTTGCGACTTCTCATTATTTAAATAGAAAATGGGTCGGTGCAAAGTCCTAACAGCTGAGGAAAAAGCAAAAATATTGGCATATAAAGACAGCAACCTTACAACAAGGCAGATAGCCACAAAAATTTCCAGAAGCCAGACTGTTGTGTCTCATTTTTTGCGAAATCCATCAAATTATGGAAAAAACATAAAAACTCCTAATAGAAAAGCTCTCACGACTACAGAAACGCGAAGAATTCTGCGAAAAGCCTCAAATTCCACGTGCTCTGCGGCTCAAATTCGATCAAACTTTGGAGTTACAGCTAGTATTGCAACCGTGCGACGAGTTCTACGCAACGCCAAACATCTAAAGAGATTAAAAATTAAAAAAAAACCACCGCTCACTGAAGCTCGTAAGAAGGCTCGCTCTCTTTTTGCACGAAAGCACATGACATGGAAGACCGAATGGTATCGAACCGTTTTTTCGGATGAAAAACGTTTTAATTTGGATGGACCAGACGGTTTTAATTACTATTTTCACGATTTAAGGAAGAAAGAAAAACATTTAACTCGTCACCATAGTCGTGAGGGGGGAATAATGGTATGGGGTGCCATATCTTATTATGGCACATTTGAAATCCAATTTGTTTCATGCAAGATGAATGCAACTTGCTACAAAGAGCTACTACAAAAGTCATTCCCGCACTTTTCTAACATTTTCGAGTCATTACATTGGACTTTCCAGCAAGATAATGCCCCAATCCATACTGCCAGAGTCGTAAAGAGCTGGATTGAAGACCAAAATGTTGCCTTAATGGAGTGGCCACCTTACTCTCCAGATCTAAATATAATTGAGAACGTATGGGGATGGCTTTCGCGTAAAGTGTATGAGTCGGGAAGACAATTTGAAGATGTTAAATCATTGAAAAATGCCATCAAAAACGCCTGGAGCGAAATATCCTTGATCTATTTGAAGTCCCTTTTTGATTCAATGTCAGATCGACTTTACGAAGTCATTTCTAATAAAGGTGGCTACACTCATTATTAATAAAACTTTCAATATCCTAATAAAACATTTTAATATTAAGATTCTCAAGAAGTTTTTCATTTATATTAATTATAAGTACTTGAGTCTTTCGATAAAAATGTCAATTTTTTCAAGGTTCAAACAAAAAATAAAATATTACAAAAAAACCTTTTGCCCTAGAGCGCTAATTTGTGATTTTTTTAAAAAGGAATAGAATTATGTATGCTGCAAAAATACATTTTTTCCACGTTCATTAGTACTTTGATTTAAAAATTGAAATTTCATACGGAAAATTCCTGAGTCTATTCCATTGATCGGCAGTGTACATACATACAGTGAAGGAAAAAAGTGAACATACACCCCCATTTTTCCGAATTTTCGGGAAACCGCAATGAAAATTAAAAAACTGAGTATGCCATCATTTAGGGGTCTTTAAGTTAACATAATATCAGGAACAAAAGGTATAGTAAAATATAAGGTGTGAAAGTTATTAGGAAAAAACATAAAAAAGAGGGGGAAAAAAGTCTACATACAGGCTTCAAGCCTTTACATTATGGATGGAAATTCATAGAAAAATATCAATTTTTTTTAAATCTAATATTTAGTTGGTCCACCATTAGCATCTATTACAGCCTGCATTCGACGAGGCATTGATTCAACCAAGTTTTCGGTTGTTTGGGGTGGAATTTCAGCCCAAGCTCGGATTAGAGCGCTTTTCATTGTGTCTCGGCTACTAATGTCGTATTTTCGGACCAACCTTTCCAAGGTTTCCCAAAGATGCTCTATTGGGTTTAAGTCCGGCGATTGAGGTGGCGAATTTAGCTGCCTTGGAGCATAATAGAGCAGCCAGTCTCGCACAACATGGGCGGTATGCTTTGGATCATTATCCTGCTGGAAGATCCAGGAGCTTCCTAGGGCCAAGCTATCCACCGATGGTTTCAAATTTTCTTCCAATATCTTCTTATATTGAAAGCGATCCATATTCCCTTCAATAAACACTAAACGGCCGACTCCAGACGACGCCATAGCTCCCCAAACCATCACATTACCGCCTCCATGTTTGACTGTGGGTATCACGTTCTTGGGGTCAAGTGCTGTGTTTGGCTTCCTCCAAACTTTGGCTCGGACATCACTACCAAAAAGATTAAACTTGCTCTCGTCGGTAAATAGAACTCGATTCCAAAAATCCGCATCCTTGCTTATGTGCGTCTTGGCAAATTCTAGGCTTAGAATACGATTCTTTTCCGAAATGTTTGGCTTTTT
This sequence comes from Drosophila subsilvestris, assembly GCA_035043285.1. Classification (NCBI taxonomy): domain Eukaryota; kingdom Metazoa; phylum Arthropoda; class Insecta; order Diptera; family Drosophilidae; genus Drosophila; species Drosophila subsilvestris. Next base: position 116,890 of record JAWNNB010001868.1, read on the forward strand.
TCGGGGTACTCTGCTCATGTAACCTTCGCCGTGCAAGAAATTTCTTATTGTTCTCGGATGAACAATAGTGCCGGAAGATTTCTCTATGTGTTCCGCCAATTTCGGACCACTTATTTTGGGATTTTGGTGGACTTCTTTAAGGATACTCCGTTCATCTCGTTTGGAAAGTGACTTTGGTCTTCCCTGTCTGGGCTTATTTTCGGCAGTATTTGTGTCATTATAGTTTCGAATGATGGTCTGAACAGTGGATCGACTCAATTTGACTATCTTTACAATTTCGCCATATGATTTTTTATCCTTGCGCAGGCTGATAATCAAATTGCGCACAGAAATGTGTATTTCTTTACGTTTTTCCATTTTTGACGAAAGTAACTGCAGCAATATTACGTCTGTTGACTTGGGAAGAGGTACAAGAAAGCAAGTTGTCATCATAGTCGGGGATTTCCTCTTTTGACTTCCATTTTTCACTTAATTTAGCGATTCTCAACACTGTATGTAGACTTTTTCCCCCTCTTTTTTATGTTTTTTCCTAATAACTTTCACACCTTATATTTTACTATACCTTTTGTTCCTGATATTATGTTAACTTAAAGACCCCTAAATGATGGCATACTCAGTTTTTTAATTTTCATTGCGGTTTCCCGAAAATTCGGAAAAATGGGGGTGTATGTTCACTTTTTTCCTTCACTGTATGTATTTATGTATCTACGATTCAAATGTCTAAATCAGGGGTCGGCACGCAGCCTAACACATTTTTTTAGTGCGTTTGTTTGCGAAAACAGACACGAAGGCGAATATGTTACTTATTTCTCTGCCGCTAGGGAAGCCGAGCAATTTTTGATAGGGCACACGAATGCTTCTCTGATGCTGCAAGCAGAATATGAAGCCGTTTGTGCATAGCCCGAAGCTTGGTTCTCTGCAGCTACGTCAGCCGGGCAGAATAACGAAACCAAACGAAGTCTTTACTCTGTACGTGTGCCGACAGCTCTGCCGGTAATTTTTCCTATGCACAGTGCATACGACGCTGCCGGCCTCTGGTCTAAATTCTTTTTCCAGTATACTATACACACTTTTTCATCTTTCACATTTCTACAATTAATAAAAATGTTGAAAGTTAAAAAATTGAGGCGGCAACAGGCTGTACGCCAACACAGATATGTACGTGCCCCCATTCCTCGGTCCTTCTTATATCTAGAACTGGCGTTGGAGGGTATTTGGGTATGAGGGTGGGGTTAGGCGCTGTGTGTCAAGTGGCTTGTTAATTATGCTTACACACTCTGCCCTGTGCAATGCGCGTGCAACACCTAGCGGAGGAGATGTAGAATCTAAATTGTAGATGTAGAATATCTGTTCTACATGTATAATCTACATTTTAGATGTATATGTAGTTAACAGATGTAGCAAAAAATGTAAAATGTAATAATTTTTTTTAAATTTCCATCATAAGCTCATAAATTTATATACTGACTGAGTACGGGTATAAAAGTAGAGTCGCGACTAGAAGCGACTCACGTTCTCTCGTTGTATGTACGATATTGTAAAAAAAACCCGATATTACAATAAAAAATGGAATTAATATCTCATAGAAATTCAAAGAAAAAAGTTGTGAGATTCTGAATGGGAATGGATCTATCCAATCTTTGACCTGGTTATCCAAAGGAATTTCCCATTAGACCACCCAGATATGTACATACATATGTACTTATGTAAGTATTTATCAAGAAAGTAACCATTTCGCGAACTCTATCAATATCAATCGACATATGTATGTACATACATACATATGTTTATATTGATTTGTTTTTAAAGCAATTATCGAAGTAGGCGGCGGCAGGCGACCTCCGGCATTGGTTAATGTTAGCAGACACTTGATTTAGTTTATTGATTCAATTAAATTCAACTCGGCGAAATTCGTTTAATTTGAGGCAAGATGAATGCCATCTCAGTCCCACGCATTGTGCGTACCGTACACCCCCTTCCAACCACCACGGAGCAGGAACTGGAGTCGAAGCCGGCCGGTTTATTGAACTCTTTGCCACAACAAAAAGGGCAGCAGCGAGCAAAGCTCTTATGCCACATGGTATTTGTTCGCAGAAGAATGCGAAAGAGGGCATATTGTGTTCATGTTTGGGTATGCAACAGCCAAAGGGAAGGGCTTTTCTTTCTGCTAGGAATTGTCTAAAGAAGAAACATTAGCAAAACGAATCTGAAAAGTAACGAGAAGGAACGTGAGTCGCTTCTAGTCGCGACTCTACTTTTATACCCGTACTCGAGTCAGTATATAAATTTGTGAGCGTATAATTGAATATAATTAGATTCTACATCTCCTCGGCTAGGGGTTGCTCGCGCATTGCACAGGGCAGAGTGTGTGCGAGCGAGACAGAAAATTTTCCGACCCCATAAAGTATATATATTCTTGATCAGTATCAATAGCCGAGTCGATAGAGCCATGTCTGTCTGTCCGTCCGTCTGTCCGTCTTGTTTGTCGCCTCGTTCTCAGAGACTATAAAAGCTAGAGCAACCAAATTTTGTTTCCAGATTCATGTGATATCACACCGAATCAAGTTTCTTTCAAAATTGTGCCCCCTCCGCCATCACAAAGAACGAAAATCTGTGGCAGCCACAATTTTGAAGATACGATAAAACTAAAAACGCAGTATCGTAAGGAATAACCATATCTACCAGACTGCAAAATCTGGTACAGATCGGATCATTATTATGCCCAAAATGAAGACATTAATTTTCAGGTGCTTCCCCCACCTCCTCTGGCGTTGCTGACGATATTCATTCTGTTTTCTCGCTCGCACACACTCTGCCCTGTGCAATGCGCGAGCCACCCTTAGCGGAGGAGATGTAGAATCTAAATGGTAGATGTAAAATATCTGTTCTACATGTATAATCTACATTTTAGATGTAGATGTAGTTAAAAAATGTAGCAAACAAATTTTAAATGTAAAATTAAAAATTTTTTTTTAATTTTAATCATAAGCTCTTAAATTTATATACTGACTGAGTACGGGTATAAAAGTAGAGTCGCGACTAGAAGCGACTCACGTTCCTTCTCGTTATGTATGTACATATGTACCTGAACCCCCTATTAAAAGGTATCTGGTAGTCGGATTATTCTCTTTTTTGTTTGCACAGAACGGAACACGACGAAGCGAAACACAACTGAGTGGAATGTCTCGTGTTAGTTGGTTCTTTCATGCGTTTGGATGGACTGGACGGATGGATGGATGGCCGGAAAGCGGAAGCGCCTGTTTTGGTATTGTTTATTATTGTCTGCATTTTATGCTGCGCTGCTGCTGTCCATTGTAAAAATTATGAGTGTGCGTTTATGGTTATGTGAATGTGGATGGGTTATGGGAATGTGGAATCCAAGTGGAGATATAGGACAAACACACACAGCCAGAGATAGAGACAAGCAGTAAAATGAGAGCGAAAAAAATGTGTCGTCGTTCGACTATCGCCACAAGTCATGCAGACACACGATCGTACGCCCCAATACATTCCCATGCATACATACATACATATGTTATATGTCATCATTCACACACACACAGCGACAGCATTAAAGATCAGCAGCAACGGTGACAAAGTGCGTCCGGTTTACACAAAAAAAATAGTGTCGGATGCAAATGTGCAAAGCGCTGGACCGCTCGACCGCTCATCGAAATGCAGCCCATTCGTATGGTCTATAATGTAGGGGGTTGGGGGAGAAAACAATATTGACAATACTGCTGTGGGCCCCCCTTTTCACCCAGAAAATGAAACATATGCAGCGGAAGAGCCAGCTGCACCATCGTAAAATAATAAAAACAAAAAATAGAGAGGGAGCAGAGCAAGTGTGAAATGCGGGAAAAACTCATAAAAAGAACAAAGCAAACGCACAACACACCATAATGCAGGCCGGGGCAGGGGAAATCGGGAATGCAAATGAGCCTGGTTCGGTTCTCCCTTCCACAGTGGGCACCACGGGCAGGGCACGCACAGGTCGCAGGTTGACAAAACATGGAAAGAAAACATACCATTTTACCGTAGCAAAGTCCAATCCAATAAGCATAACTAATTGTACCCGTACTAAAACAAAGAGTTAAGGGGTATATTGTATTTGAGGTAAAAGTGGATGTGTGTAACGCAGTCCGTCTTGTTTGACGGCTAGTTCTCAAAGACGATAAAAGCTAGAGCAACCAAATTTTTTTCCAGACTCATGTGATATCACACTGTTACAAGTGTATTTCAAAATTTCGCCCCGCCCCCTTCCGCCACCACAAATGACGAAAATCTGTGCCAGCTACAATTTTAAAGATACGATAAAACTAAAAACGCAGTATCGTAGAGAATGACCATATCTAATAGATTACCGAATCTGAGTTAGATCGGATTATTATTATAGCCAGAGTAAAGAAATTAATTTGCAGTTTCTTCCTCCACTTCCTCTCAGCGCTGCTGACGCTACCTATTCTCTTTCTCGCTCGCACACACTCTGTCCTGTACAGTGCGTAGCCGTTGCGGAGAAGATGAACAATATGCATTACATACACAATGTAGAATATACATTTTAGATGTACAGCTGTGGCATAAATAATAGCACCAAGACACTTACTTTTCTACATCGAATGATTTTGCTTAAGGGGTAACGCCACTGTAACTCAACTTTTTTCGGCGTTTTTTTGAGTGTTTTTTTTTCATGGAAGGGATGGACAGAAATGAACAATTTTTGGATATGTTATAAATCATATATTTAACTACAACAAAATATTTTTGTTATAAAAAAATAATCCAAAATGGCGGCCCTAGAGCCATTCTCCTGCGACGTGTTTTACTGGAAGCACTCCGCGGCAAGCAGCATACTGGTGAAAACTTTAATCGAAAATAAAAATAAAAAATCTACTTAATCTTCATGAGTATAGCTAGAGAAACACGTACGGAATGATAAAAATGACAATTTTTGTGGAATTGACAGAGTTTTTAAAAAAAATTCTCTATTTTGGCCAAAAAAAAGGCAGTTATATGTTAATTAAAAATCTCCTAATTAAGTTATCGTAAATTCCGTACGTGTTTCCCTGCGGAATGGTATTCTAAAGATGTAGTCAAAATTTCAAATGAAAATATTGAAAATTGTTTGAGTTATGCTGTGTGCCGATTTCGAAAACCGTGTTTCGAGAAAAACGCGTTCAAAGTTTTGACATTTGATGTAGGTATGAAATAATGAAAAATTCGGCCATTAAAAAATAGTTATCGGTAATTTGCAATCCAAGGACCATAAAGAGTCCCTTCCACGTCCAAATATTCGCCCTGAATGTCCTTCCTGGACGATTTCGTACTTGAGCGCGCCTCTTTAGCCGCATCAGTCAGGGATCGCTCTGCGTGCTGGATGCGTTTTGCATCCGATTCCTGGCCAAAGTTGTAGGCCTAGATACCAATATCAATGTCAAGGACCTTCATAATATGGATTAAACTAGTTAAACCATCGTTGAAGGTGGATACAGCGATATAAGTTGGTATATCCAAGAAATGTCTATTTAGCACGTGGTAACAAGTCACAAGAACGTAAACTAACGTATTTTCCCTCAAAAATGCTTCTAAAGGATCAGAAATACTTACTAACTATATATATTGATGCCTAAGTGAAGTTAGAAGCCCAAAATCTAAGTTACCGAAAGCAGGTCTCGGCTCGACCCAGGTAGTCCTTCCGAAGCGGCCATAGGCGCTCGGTACAAAAACTTGGAAATGTTGGGAAAAAATTATTGTTTCGGGGATAAAAGTTTTTCTATCGTATTCCAGAGGGTTCAAAGTATTTTTTAAGCCAAAAAAAAAATTTACATTTTGTACATAAATTTACAGTGGCGTTACCCCTTAAACAGTCGTTTTAATGAACGGTTTTAAAACTAAAATATAAAATTTAGAGTGTAATTTTACATTTCCGAATCAATAGTATGCATTGCAGTCTTAAAACTAAAATATGTAAAAAGAAAAGGAATTATTCAGGAATTCAGGCGGCAACAAAAATTGCACTGATTCCCAAAAGGTTAAAAAATGCAAATTTTAAAGAAGTTTTCCAAATTTTTCTTTAAAGTATGTTAATTTAGTTGTATTCAAAAGTTAATATACGAATAATGCATAATACCCCAAAGATACCTTTTATTCTTTGGTTTCGTATAAGAAACATATTTTTAAGCTTTAGCGTAAAGATTTTCCATGGGGTTCACATCTGGGGACTAAGCAGGCCATTTCATTACATTAAATGCACTGGTCTAAAACCACTTGTAAGCTTTCTTCCTGGTCTGTTTTGGATCATTGTCCTGATGGCAGACACAAAACAATAGCATTCTCTAGTCCATATAAGACAGCATCATTGTTTTCGAATATATTAACATAGACATGTGGATCCATTATCTATTTGTGCCATATGTATTGGACCATCTCCATAATACCAAAAGCATGCCCATGCAATGATGCTTATCCCTGAGTGTTTATTAGTTTTATATGTAAGTCAGGGGGTTGTATTAGGCATTAAGTGTCGTGTTATATAAGATCGAAGGCCTTTATCCAAAAAAAAACAATTTGGCTTTCTTCGGACCACTTGATGCGTCTTTGGGACAACTCCAGTGCTATTTGCATACTGAATTCACTTTGTCCCATGGCTTTCTTGCTAAGGTGGATGTTTTCTCGTACTTTTGGCACTGAATTTATGATCTTGTAAGCAAGAACTGACTTTGCTCATCCTTGGCGATTTTTTAAGATCCTTTTTTAGCTCGGTGGACGGTTTATAAGGGTCCTTCTTGCTTTCATCAAACATTAGTTTGACTGGAAATTGCGATATCGCGACCTTTATTCAATGTGTTTCTTGTTGTTTGCATGTTTTAAAGCATTGTGAATCATTTAGGTTGAGAAACCAACAATTTGCTTCACCTTAAGACAGGTGTCTCATTCTGCAATAAAAGTTTTGACCCTTTTGCTTTTTTCTTTCCTAAAGTGCTTTCCAAGATCCATAACCAATTTTATTTTGTAACTTTCTTACTACAATCGAATTAATACCCTCTGCACACTGAGTCCATCCCGGAGGAACGGTGGGAATTTTTGAAATATGTGAAACTCCGATTCACACTGCGACCATCCACCATCCCCCATCCATGAGAAACAGCTGATGCTCATAATTGCGTGCGGAAATTTGTTTACGTCTTTAATTAAAATTAATATTAATAATATTGCAATGGTTGTAAATGTGATTCAACAGCAAAACATATTCTTGACCAAACTAATCATGTTGCTGCACATGGATGATGATGATGTGGACAAGTTTGACGAGGAGGAGATATTAGAATGGATATTTGTTTTGAAAAAACTGAAGCGTGGTCATTTGTGACTTCTTCTACAAAATCCAATCAATGTTTTAAATACAAATATATATGATAGGACTTTTAGAAGCGTTTCGGGACATTTTGGGAGAAAGATGTAGCCGAAAACAAAGATACGCTATTTAACGAAAAATCGGAATTCACTACGAAAATGTTAACAATGACAGATAGGAAAATGGAAAAAAAAAACAACAAAACATCTGATGTCAAAATATTCTCAGGCACAAAAACTCAGAGGTCAGATAGTTTGTGGACTATGCTCTGGGAAATTGTTTATGAGGAGTGTTTTGCAAAACTCATGCAGGAAATTGCCATAGCATTGTATACTTTGGGCTGTTTTTCTGAGTACAGAATAATCAGAGGGCGGCTAACAGCGATTTAAAATTTTCATTAAACAGCATCTTTGTTTTCGGCTAGATCTTTCTACCAAAATTTCCCGAACCGCTTGTAAAAAGTCCTATCATGTATATTTGTATATAAAACATTGATTAGATTTTGTAGAAGCAGTCACAAATGACCACGCTTCAGTTTTTTCAAAACAAATATCCATTCTAATATCTCCTCCTCGTCCACATCCTCATCATCCATGTGCAGCAACATGATTAGTTTGGTCAAGAATACGTTTTGCTGTTGAATCACATTTACAACCATTGCAATATTATTAATATTAATTTTAATTAAAGACGTAAACAAATTTCCGCACGCAATTATGAGCATCAACTGTTTCTCATGGATGGGGGATGGTGGATGGTCGCAGTGTGAATCGGAGTTTCACAAAAATTCCCACCGTTCCTCCGGGATGGGTTCAGTGTGCAGAGGGTATTACATATGGTTATATATGTATGGTTGCATTTGACAACTATCGAAAAAATACCACATGGAAACGTGCGAATTAGGAACATCCCAGATTGATGGTGGAATAACTGGGAAATTTTCGGAACGGCAAAACCTTACGGCCCATCCCAGAAATGGATGGGGGATGGTGGATGGTCGCCAGTGTGAAAAGGCTATTAGCCACCGATTATTAATTAACATCATTATATATCAAAAAGCTCGGAAAACTAAATGTTTTTATAAAGAAAAAATTTTAGTGCTATTTTTGTTGCCGTCCTATTTTGCTTCTTTTTTGGAAAATTGCCTTAATTAATAAGAAACGTGAGGATTTTGCGAGTAAGCACACTTCTATTAGAGAGAAAACATGTAAAGCTAATTAATATTACAGTAGAGTGCAAAATATGTTGTTTAGTAATCAAGTTTTCAAATAATAAAGACTGTGGTACCAAAAAATGCTATTATTTCTGCCGCAACTGTATAATCGACGTTTTAGATATAATCGACATTTAATATGTAGATAACAGATGTAGCAAAAAAATGTAAAATATTTTATATTTATTTATAAAAGTAGAGTCGCGTCCAGAAGCGACTAACACGTTCCTTCTCGTTTTCTCTTTGTTATTTGTTCATTTATTTCTACAGGAAGTCCACTTGAAATCCGAAGACTCGGCTTTAATTTGAGACATTTTGGCAGAAAAGGAATTCAAGGGAATTCCTGTGTATCCCTTTGTTTTTGCAACTAAAATTTGATAATGGAAGCCCCATCCGTCATGCGCTTGAGGCATGGGTTGGTCTGGAGTCAAATTGAACAAAGGATCTGAATATAAAGAAACAGGCGGTGATACATTGACTCATAGATATGTACATAGATTCTGTTTCATCTTCATTTCGCCTGGTCAACAAACTATTTGCTCTAACTGTGTCATGTCCACAGACACATCTGTTTGTGCAATGTGTCTCTCTTGTTGTAATTATTTTTCTATGCTGCGGATGGTCGTTTTCTTTTGGCAATAATAGACTTCTCCGTTTTCAATGTTGATGTTTATACGAGCTGATGTTGGATATGGAATACGACAATGTTGAGTGGTTTTATGGCAAGGCCTCCTCCTGTTTGTGCCACACACACACAAAGAGAGATATCAAATGAAATCAAATATACATATTTTCATGTGTGGGCTGGAGACTCATTTCTGTTGCCCACAACTAACAAAACAAAAGCAATACACATTTTTTAACTGAATAAGTAAGCGGATACCATTTACTCCGAGAGCCGGCTAAAAAAACAAACTAATCTAAGGCAATAGCAACTATCGGTTTTGGAAGCCATGAAAATACCAAGGAAAGGGAACGTTATACACGATATGCCGACTACAAAGATATCCTGTAGGCCAGAAGGGAAACAAAACCTTGTGATCCAATGGTTCTCATGACTTGCGTGATTATTAAACGTCGAACGTGAGAAATTAAAAAATTCTCTCTCGCTTTCATATTGATTCGGGGGTACACTAGCTTCCCTCTGGCTTCATTCGTGAATGGTATACCCTGTAAAACCTACGTACAATTTAATGGGAGCAGAGAGAAGCAGCGAGGCAGCCCCCACAGCCCCATTTTTGCAATATGATGACAAACATTAAAAAACATAGATAAAGAAGAGTGGATAGAAGATAAAAAAGAAGTAGAGATAGGACGAAAAGAGAGCATCAAAGCGAACGGAAATACTCTTTTTAAGCATTGTTCAGGATAGAACAAGTCGAATAGATAATCAATTAGAAATCGTTCAGCTTAAAAATTGTTATAGATACATATAATATTGATAAATATTAGTAGCGAAAGACAGAGAGCAAGAGAGGGTCGGTCTATGGGTCTATTTCATAGCCAAAGTCAAGCATTTATTTAAGCTTGAACTTGGCTTTGCTTTGGTTTTCTTTCCTCTGTCCCCTTGCCCTTTCCATCAAGTTGATTTTCGAAACGTTCCACACAACACACAGCAGAGCAATTATACTCATAAATAAGTATATACATCTGTATGTATGTATGTATGTACATATATTGTGAGTTTTGCCGCGGGAGAACATTTGAAATCGAAATCCCGCATTTGAAATTTCGCTGAAGAGAACAAATGAACAAGTTCTCGAGTGAAGAATTAAATATGTATCTTGATGTGCTTTTTTCGTTGTAGGCATTATATGGTATTTGAATTGTTATTTGTGTTTTAAGCTTGCCTTGCCGTTGCCCTTCCCTTTTGTGTTGCCAATTTATACAATTTACATAATTCAAACGTACAGAGCTATTACGGATCGCCAGTTCCACCACAGCGTATTTTTGTTTGTGGAACGGACACGAACGTAATGGAACTTAAGGTGAGTGTGGTAGTGTGGATTGTAATAACCCTGCAGTACGGGTCATCGACGTGTAAACGACTACACGTCGATGCCAACGTAATGCAGCTCGCTTATGCCAGCGATGACCTCCCATACGATGGACTGCTTACTTTAACCAAGGGATGTCCTAGGAATATAAACGATGACATAGTAAGCGAGAAATAGCCGAAATTAAGACCTTAATAAGTGATCAATTTCCCTTAAAAAGTAAGGCCTTAATAAGTGATGAATTTCCCTTAAAAAGTAAGGCCTTAATAAGCGATGAATTTCCCTTAATAAGTAAGGCCTTCATAAGTGATGTATTTCACTAGAAACTGTCGCTATTTTGAGGAAAAGCATGGGTAAATTTTGTATGAAAATATTCAATTTCTTTTAATTTATTGTTGTATTATTATAAAATGGATTTTCAATTTTGTTTTGAGTGTTATTTTTTGTCACAGAACCTCTTTTTTAAGTGTTGTTGATGTTTTCATGTTCGTGAGGCCACTGAAATAAGATGGGGTAATTAGTATATTTCCATTCGAAATTTATAAAATCTGTTAAATTTGTTAACAATGCTCTCAGTATGCTCTCCATCTATGGTAGATCCAGAAAAAACAAAAACAAAACACCCGCCAAAATACAGTAGGCACACATATTATTCGGACACTCTTGTCACTCTAGTTTAAGCACCCATAACTTTGCGTACGGTTAAGTTAAACAGGAAAAGTTAATTTTATATCAAAGATCAACATTTCTACTATCCGCTCACAAAAAATATTAAAATTATCTGCTATAGTTTTCTTATTAAAATTAACTAAAGAAAAAAAGTCACTTTTTTACGCACATAAATTATTCGGACAGTCGTTAGGTTCTTCAAGTAATATTTGAATATTAAAGCTAAAAAATAATATAGAAATTTTTTTTTGCCACATTCATTCTTTACCATGTCTATAAGTCCTCGGCAAACCATTTCCCCAAAGGTATTAGTGCCCTATGCATTAATATTGACCTACTAAGCAAGCAGAGCCATTTTCAAACATTCTTTCGATCAAATTTTGGGTTTCCGTACCCTTTATTCCAAATTTCTGCAAACATGCTTCATGGAACTTACGTCAGGTAACTGGAGCTGAGTTTTCAGCTGGTTGCAGTGGGAAATGAGCAAGATATGATCAAATAAAGATGCATTTTTTCGGTATTTTTTTGGCTGGTACAAGACTGTCTTCGGATTATGCCAAAATTTAATGGCACATGGATGCAATTTGTCGCTCAAACTATTATTGTTCATATCCTTGCTAATTTTACTAGTAATGAAGACCATTCGTACTGCTCCATTTGCACCTATACACCCACAAACTATTATGTTCGTTCAGCCATGCACTACAGTTGGTATCCCATTTTTCCCATCGATGGCTTAATTTAATTTTCGTAAAGTCCATCAATCCAAAATGTGTCCTATTTGGATTCACCAATTCAATCACATACTCCATAAATGAATTTGGCTTTGTGTTCCTCCAAAAGTCTTGCGAAAAGTAAATTAAGCCATCGTTAAGAAAAATGGTATACCAACTGTAGTGCATGGCTGAAGGAACATAATAGTTTGTGCGTGTATATGTAGGTGCAAATGGAGCAGTACGAATGGTCTTCATTACTAGTAAAATTAGCAAGGATATGAACTATAATAGTTTGAGCGACAAATTGCATCCATGTGCCATTAAATTTTGGCATAATCCGAAGACAGTCTTGTACCAGCCAAAAAAATACCGAAAAAATGCATCTTTATTTGATCATATCTTGCTCATTTCCCACTGCAACCAGCTGAAAACTCAGCTCCAGTTACCTGACGTAAGTTCCATGAAGCATGTGTGCAGAAATTTGGAATAAAGGGTACGGAAACCCAAAATTTGATCGAAAGAATGTTTGAAAATGGCTCTGCTTGTTTAGTAGGTCAATATTAATGCAAAGGCACTAATACCTTTGGGGAAATGGTTTGCCGAGGACTTATAGACATGGTAAAGAATGAATGTGGCAAAAAAAATTTCTATATTATTTTTAGCTTTAATATTCAAATATTACTTGAAGAACCTAACGACTGTCCGAATAATTTATGTGCGTAAAAAAGTGACTTCTTTTCTTTAGTTAATTTTTATAAGAAAACTATAGCAGATAATTTTAATATTTTTTGTGAGCGGATAGTATAAATGTTGATCTTTGATATAAAATTAACTTTTCCTGTTTAACTTAACCGAACGCAAAGTTATGGGTGTTTAAACTAGAGTGACAAGAGTGTCCGAATAATAGTGTGCCTACTGTATGTATCTGCTCGACTCGAGCCTCGCTTTTAGGGTGGGTTTTTCTGTTTTCGTTGTTGGAAATTGAAATTTCGTGCAAAACACTGATAATTTCGCAATTTCCCAGTTTATTCATTTTTTACAACGCCCAATAGACGTATTTTTATTTTAATGAAATACTGCACTTACCTGATAATAATTTTGCCCAAAATAACAAAACCTGCGTTTCACTTTTTACCGCACAATTCTAACAACTTTGTCGACGCCGACGGAAAAACCGAATTCTGCTACAACGCGTACTGTAACAGAAACAAAAGAAAGAAAAAGGGAAATAAAAAGGTACCGACGCGTCGATCGCGACGTCGACTTCATATTCTGCTCGGCTGCCGCAGCGGCAGAGCAAAACGCCTGAATGACGCGTAGTTGACATTTGTCATCGCTCACTTCTGGTACTGCAGGGTAACTATCTTTTTGAGTGTCCCGAAGAGTCCCCACGGAGGCTGTAAGGTAGAAATACAATCTATGCTGCTGTCTTAAGCAGTCTCATTTTTCTCATTGAGTGGGTTTTAATGTGGATTATATTGGTTTGAAGAAAGTTTCTTATTGAATTGACTCTATTTGGAACTCCAATGTGGGAGGTTCAATTCCCAACTTTATGTGAATTCCAATGACATCTCTACGTGGAATGGTTCTGCTTGAGTTAATTCCAATTAATTTCAATTCCAAAGGTTAAGCCCCGGTTCACAGTTAGTTGCAGCCATACCCCAAAAAAAACAGCAACACCACAGCAACGGCACAACAACAGCAAGGAGAGAAACAAAGATAGATCAGGGAGAGAGAGAAAAAGTAACTGCAACTGAACTTTCGCAACTCCTATTCCTCCTGCGTCTTCCGCCTACCGCTTTGCCCACACATAATCCTTCTTGCGCTCACTCCATCAGCGACCCTCCCCCACCCATAGTACAGTTGTAAAGACAAGAGACGTGCTCAAGACATGGACTGGGACAGCGACTGACCCACTCCCTTGAGATCTGTCTGCCAATCCCTCTCTCGCTCTTGCTCTCTCTCCGTCTTCCAGGTCTCCTCTGCTCTCCCTCTTTTACCATTCCACACAAGCTATTCCACAACCATTCCACAGCGTCTGGGCTGCTTTTTATGGAAACCGGCTAAATTCCATTTGATTTGGAAGTCAAGACAGAGTCAAAGCTGTAGCTGATGCGAAAGCCAAGCCGAAAGCCTTCTCTCGCCTTGCCTTTTTTCTGCCTTTCTTTCTTTTTGTTTCTTTTCTCTTCACTAAAGGGTCGCGACGATGCCTTTGCGACTACGACTGGCTGCTGCTCGAGTTTTAGCACTGCTCTCTTCGGCAGTGTCGGCGGAAGCACTGCAACTTCTCGAAGTTGGCAGCTATCAAGGGCGTTTGAGTTTCGTTTCTTGTTGTGGCGGGTGTAAGGGAGGTGGCAGGGGAGAAGGGGTAGGAGATTGGAAAGGGACAGTAAAAACACGGTTGAGAATTCAATTAAAAAAATTAAAATTATTCTAGTCAACGCGGGAAATGGTGTCAAGATATTTATACTCAAATGATAGGCGCATACCATACCTTCTTCCTACGGTTTTTAGCCGCCGCTTCCGCCCTCAACTGTTGCTGCTGTGACACTGCTTCTAGCTGCCCTGCCTACGTTTTCTGTTGTTTATTTCTTTAATTGTTGCTACAATGGAAATTTCAAATGCAATCATAACAAAAAGTTTTTATAAATTTGCATTCAACAATAAAAAAAAGTCGCGCGCAAACAAACGGACACACACACACAAACACAATCGCAGGCAAGAAACAAGTTTATTTGCTGCACCAAAAGGAAACCGCAAAATACGCAGAAAGAAAGCAAAAAGGTGGACGAACAGCATACAAACGCACTTAGAATTCAAGTTGACAGCCCCGGCATGTTAACATAAAAAATAGCGTAAAAGACAATAAACACACAACTCAGACATTGTGCACGGGGATAAATGTAAATAAACAAACACACGGAAACGGATAGACAGACGAAACAAAATTAAAGTGGCCTCTAGTCCAGTGTGACCGCGCACTTATTGTTAGATTATACCGCCTGTTCCTCAGAAATATACCAAAATATACCTTGTCATTATCATAATATACCGTAAATATACTAACTCACATGAGAAGATGCCTTGATATTCCTCGATTTTGATATTCGGTTTAATATTATTAGCTAGTTTCCCCACTTAGCCAAACAAAAAATATTTTATCCAATTCATCAATAAATGTTGTACAAGATTAGCTAGTTTTCAAAAATCCTTTTCATTCGATTGTTTACATAATAGGGTTTAAACAAAAATTGCAAAAGCATACAACGTACATATGTAAGTGTGTACTCCGTTCACATTCCGTCATTGTTGCTGTAAACCAAGTTTCTTCATGCGTATGCACATTTGAATACCTTATAGCCTTTTCACACTGGCGACCATTCATCCATTTCTGGGATGGTCCGTAAGGTTTTGCCGTTCCGAAAATTTCCCGGTTATTCCACCATCCATCTGGGATGTTCCTAATTCGCACGTTTCCATGCGGTATTTTTTCGATAGTTGTCAAATGCAACCATACATATATAACCCTATATAACCATATGTAACCATTCACAACGAAACATCGGAATTCACTACGAAAATGTAAAAAATGACAGACAGGAAAATGAAAAAAAAAACAACAACAAAACATCTGATGTCAAAATATTCTCAGGCACAAAACTCAGAAGTGAGATAGTTTGTGGACTATCCTCTGGGAAATCGTTTGTGATGAGTGTTTTGCAAAACTCATGCAGGAAATTGCGCTGTTGGCTGACAGCCTTCCGACTATTCTTTACTCAGAGAAACAGCCCAAAGTAAACAATGCTATGGCGATAAAAAATTTTCATTAACAAGCGCATCGTCTTTTTCGGCTACATCTTTCTCCCAAAATGTCCCGATCCGAAAGACGTAGCATATATATTTGTATTTAAAACATTGATTGGATTTAGTAGAAACAGTCACAAATTAACACGCTTCAGTGTTTTCCAAACAAATATCCATTATAATATCTATCTATCTATACCTATTCATTTCAATAAAATACGTAAGCAAAATTCCAAAATTATGAGCATTAGCTGGCAGTGTGCATCGAAGTTTCACTTTTTTCAACATCCCGTTCCTCCGGGATGGGCTCAGTGTGCAGAGGGTATAATCAGTAACCATACAGTATATAGATGTGCCAGTTCAGACAACGAAAGTGGCACAGCAGAATTTTCCGTCCCAGGTCCCCAGGACTTCGGCTCGGGGACCTGGGCCAATAAATGAGGAATGGGCAGAGTGGGAAATAAATAAAATATACAAGGGTGCCACAGAAATCCCTTCCGCTGGAAACTTACCTCAACTCCATTCCACCGTGCCACACACCAATTTTTCAGCGCCCTGACCAATTTTGCAGATGCAATTTTAAGGTTGGTTTAAACAAAAATTATTTATAAAAAGGGCACAAGCTGAATTGCCAAGTTAATAGTGTCAAATTCATGTTAATGCATCAATAAGTCGTATATTTTTTTCTTTTGCAATTAAATTTGTTTAGTTGTATAAAAAGACGTTTACTTTTCATTTCGGCGAGGAATTTGTTGCCGTTTTCAAAACGTAAAAGTCATGCATTTCACGTGTGCGGAAGCGCCTAACTTTTCGTTTTGAAAAGTAAATCACATTTTTTTGGTGAAAATGAAAACCGGAGCCTGCGTGAATAAAAAATTTTTGGTAAATCACTGTTCATCACTATGCCACCTTTTTTTAAGCCGAATTCGGAGCAAGATTTTTAATTTTAATTATATTGAAAGTATTCTGTTTTTCATTAATTAAGCATTCAAAAAAATAGCTTATTGCAGTAAAACTTCCTTTACGTTTGCATACTTTTTGTGTATATTGTGAAAACATTGGTGGTAATTGTAGTTCTACCAGGTGGCATCTCTTCAAAATGCCAAAACATAACTAACACACCAATTCTACACATTATTGCCATTGCATTTATTTTAAAAACCCCTGTTCGGCTAAGTGCAGCCCCATAGCAGCACAAACAGAAGCATAGCGATCATTATATCAAAAACTGTTAATTGTAATGAACCAAGTTTGAGAAGATAATCACAAAAACCACATACGTATCGTCTGATCGTAAAAACGAGTCCGTTGCGAATCTGAGAAGCCTGTTCTGCAAGGTTTATATTCTAATATGTATGTTGCCTCCGTTGCTCTTCTATGGTCAACAGTCTCGCTTATAGCATTTTTTATTTAGTTTACCTAACAATTCAGATATTTGTTTTATTTTGAACAGCTGATTGCGCTCATGCACGGAGAGTTGCCAGACAACTGCTAGAGTTGTCAATAATCTTTTTTGTTTGGCGCGCAAGAAATGGGATGTTTTTGCTTTAAAATTTTAAAAGTACAGCTTTGAAAAATCAGGTATTTTATATCATAAAAGAACAAAATTAAAAGCCCATTGTTTTGATATGATAAAATTAATAAAACTGTGGAATGAACCCTATTCGAATTGAATCTTGAAAGGTGTCAGACCTAGCCTTAGTTCGAATTTGGTTTGTGAAAACAATAAAACAATTCTGTGGCACGATTTGCTACGATTTCCGTTTTAAGCCTAGTACTGAGACGCGCTATTTTTGGTCGACCGAAATCAGGGATGATATTCGTATGAAACCGATGAAATCATCCCTGTTTTCGGTCGACCGATTCGCAGAGGCGTTCGCAGATCGGTACTCAGTTCTGCTAAGCCTAGTACTGAGACGCGCTAAATTTTCCGTCGACCGAAATCAGGGATGATATTCGTATGAAACCGATAAGAAATCATCCCTGTTTTTCGGTCGACCGAAAATTTCGCAGAAGGCGTTTCGCAGACCGGTACTCAGTTCCCTGCTAAATGCTATTCGATACATACTAGAAAAGTAACCGATGGTATTTTCCCATCTCGATCGGAAATGTGAAATATTTCCATTTACGTCGTCCAAATGACACACATACACGCACACACACTATAAAAATGGAAAGCCACCCTGCAGTACCAGTCGTCGACTAGTAAGCGACTAGTAAGCGATGCCAATGTAATGCAGCTCGCTTACGTCATCGACGACCTCCCATACGATGGACTGTTTACTTTAACCAAGGGATGTCCTAGGAATATAAGCGATGACATAGTAAGCGAGAAATAGCCGAAAGTAAGAATTTAATAAGTGATAAATTTCCCTTAAAAAGTAAGGCCTTAATAAGTGACGAATTTTCCTTAAAAAGTAAGGCCTTAATAGGCGATGAATTTCCCTTAAAAAGTAAGGCCTTAATAAGCGCTGACTTTTCCTAAAAAGTAAGGACTTAATAAGTGATTACTTTTCCTAAAACGTAAGGTCTTAATAAGCGATCATTTTTCCTAAAAATTAAGGCCTTTATAAGTGATGTATTTCACTAGAAACTGTCGCTATTTTGAGGAAAAGCATGGGTAAATTTTGTATGAAAATATTCAATTTCTTTTTATTTATTGTTGTATTATTATAAACTTGATTTACAATTTTGTTCTATGTGTTCTTTTTTGCCACAGAACCTCCTTTTTAAGTGTTGTTGATGTTTTCATGTTCGTGAGGCCACTGAAATAAGATGGGGTAATTAGTATATTTCCATTCGAAATTTATAAAATTTGTTAATAATGCTCTCAGTAGATCAGCTATGGTAGATCCGGCAAAATAAAAAACAAAACACCCGCCAAAATATGTATCTGCTCGACTCGAGCCTCGCTTTTAGGGTGGGTTTTTTCTGTTTTCGTTGTTGGAAATTGAAATTGAATTGCTACATCTGTTAACTACATCTACATCTAAAATGTAGATTATACATGTAGAACAGATATTCTACATCTACCATTTAGGTTCTACATCTCCTCCGCGAGAAGGCGCTCGCGCACTGCACAGGGCAGAGTGTGTGCTAGCGAGAAAGAGAATGAATAGCGTCAGCATCGCCAGAGGAGGTGGGGGAAGCAACCGAAAATTAATTTCTTTGTTTTGGCTATAATAATAATCCGATCTGATCCAGATTCGGCAATCTGATAGATATGGTCATTCTCTACGATACTGTGTTTTTAGTTTTTTCGTATCTTCAAAATTGTGGCTGCCATAGATTTTCGTCCTTTGTGAAGGCGGAAGGGGGCTGGGCGAAATTTTGAAATACACTTGTAACAGTGTGATATCACATGAGTCTGGAAACAAAATTTGTTTGCTCTAGCTTTTATAGTCTCTGAGAACGAGGCGTCAAACAAGACGGATAGACGGACAGACGGACAGACGGACGGACAGACAGACATGGCTCTATCGACTCGGCTAATGATATTGATCAAGAATATATATACTTAATGGGGTCGGAAAATGTTCCTTCTCTGCTTTACACACATCCACTTTTACCACAAATACAATATCCCCTTAACTCTTTTTGAGTACGGGTATAATTAAAGTTGAGAGCACCCTTAATTCAATTCTAAGCTTAAATTTGTTCTGAATGGGCATTTTTGGTGTGGTCAAAATAATAAGTACACTGGAGGTATTTATAAATTTTTAAGGATTTGATCAGGATTTGGTCAAAGGATTTGTTGGTTTTTATAGGCTCCTTGCATATAAAGGTACATGAAAGTTTAAAAAATTTCGTTTTATGGGCCGTACGTACATACATATTTATATACCAATTCCTTTCATTATATATGTACATATGTATATGGGCATTTCTCTGAAGTCGAACGGGACAGTCGTACGCATTTCAAGTGGTAGAAAGGTTAAACAAAGACGGATTTTCAAAATATGTTAACCTTTATGATACACCTCTTGATTAGCCCTATAAGTGGTGCTAAGGTCGATTTTTAGCCACTATTCGTTTTCGATATTTTTCAAAAGGACCGAGCCATTCGAATGCATTCGCACGGGACAAATATGGAAGTGGTTTTCGCGGCGATCAATTTAAACTCATATTTCAGCGAAAGTTGAGGCACTATGTTCATGCAAATTTCTATACTTATTGTGCATTGATGTCTCTTTGAAATGGTAATAGGTAAAGGCAAATATGATTCGTAGTTTTTATACCCGTACTCAAAAAGAGTTAAGGGGTATACTGTATTTGTGGTAAAAGTGGATGTGTGTAATGCAGAGAAGGAAAATTTTCCGACCCCATAAAGTATATATATTCTTGATCAGTATCAATAGCCGAGTCGATAGAGCCATGTCTGTCTGTCCGTCCGTCTGTCCGTCTTGCTTGACGCCTGGTTCTCAGAGACTATAAAAGCTAGAGCAAACAAATTTTGTTTCCAGACTCATGTGATATCACACTGTTACAAGTGTATTTCAAAATTTCGCCCAGCCCCCTTCCGCCTTCACAAAGGACGAAAATCTATGGCAGCCACAATTTTGAAGATACGAAAAAACTAAAAACACAGTATCGTAGAGAATGACCATATCTATCAGATTGCCGAATCTGGATCAGATCGGATTATTATTATAGCCAAAACAAAGAAATTAATTTTCGGTTGCTTCCCCCACCTCCTCTGGCGATGCTGACGCTATTCATTCTCTTTCTCGCTAGCACACACTCTGCCCTGTGCAGTGCGCGAGCGCCTTCTCGCGGAGGAGATGTAGAACCTAAATGGTAGATGTAGAATATCTGTTCTACATGTATAATCTACATTTTAGATGTAGATGTAGTTAACAGATGTAGCAATTCAATTTCAATTTCCAACAACGAAAACAGAAAAAACCCACCCTAAAAGCGAGGCTCGAGTCGAGCAGATACATATTTTGGCGGGTGTTTTGTTTTTTATTTTGCCGGATCTACCATAGCTGATCTACTGAGAGCATTATTAACAAATTTTATAAATTTCGAATGGAAATATACTAATTACCCCATCTTATTTCAGTGGCCTCACGAACATGAAAACATCAACAACACTTAAAAAGGAGGTTCTGTGGCAAAAAAGAACACATAGAACAAAATTGTAAATCAAGTTTATAATAATACAACAATAAATAAAAAGAAATTGAATATTTTCATACAAAATTTACCCATGCTTTTCCTCAAAACAGCGACAGTTTCTAGTGAAATACATCACTTATGAAGGCCTTAATTTTTAGGAAAAATTATCGCTTATTAAGACCTTACTTTTTAGGAAAAGTAATCACTTATTAAGGCCTTACTTATTAAGGAATATTCATCGCCTATTAAGGCCTTACTTTTTAAGGGAAATTCGTCACTTATTAAGGCCTTACTTTTTAAGGGAAATTGATCACTTATTAAGGTCTTACTTTCGGCTATTTCTCGCTTACTATGTCATCGCTTATATTCCTAGGACATCCCTTGGTTAAAGTAAACAGTCCATCGTATGGGAAGTCGTCGATGACGTAAGCGAGCTGCATTACATTGGCATCGCTTACTAGTCGCTTACTAGTCGACGACTGGTACTGCAGGGTAACACATTCACAGTATGTGAGAACACACACATTTACGTAACCTGGAAACTAAGAAATCAAAAACAGTTCCGAAACATAAACATCGGCAAATATTTTGTGGTGGCGAACGCCTCAGGTCCACGAGCCGAACGTGTCTGGTCCACGACCTGGGACTGCAAATTCTGCTGTGCCACTTTCGTTGTATGAACTGGCACATCTACATATGTATATACTGTACGGTTAGTGTTAGCCACACTGGCTTCTCCAGAGAAATACCAAAAATAGTATGTTTTTAAAAGGCTCTCCAGCTAAAACGTTTAACAGCACTAACAACAAATGGCGCATTTCGCTTAAAATTTACGCACGAAATGCCTCCGAAGCGGCGCAAGAAAGCGACTGTAAGTTTAGTAAATTGTCTATTTGAGGTTCCCCAACACCCAGCATTCCCTTATTTCCAGCAAAAGGTCACAGCTGTGCCTGATCCTGAGGCAGCAGCCCTGAATCCCTCGCGGCCAGTCCTCTACATCGAACACTGCCGCTCCTGATGTGTCTTTCGCCGTCGGGCCGAAGAGCTGCACACGGCTCTGCAAGAGCGTGGCCTTCACAAGCTGCAGCTTCATCTGAACGTCGGAGGGACGTCTCGTCGTGGTGCGTTCGAGCTGCACTTGGCCAGGCAGCCATCAACGGAGGCGAGTGAGCAGCAGTCGCTTTGGTCTGGCCTAAAGCGTACTCCGCGTGCCCAAAAGTTTCCGCTTGTAGAGGATGTGTTCAGGTGGATTGTCCAGATCCTTGGTCAGGTGGCAGAAGAGCAACAGCCGGGACCAACAGAGAACGAGAGGCCCAAGGAGGAGGAACCTGCACCTCAGAAAAAATTGAAGCAGGGAGAGTCTTCGCAGCAGACTCAAAAGCGCAAGCGCTCTGTCAAGACCACTATGCCGGAGCTGGCAAATGTCTCCAATGGAGAGCAGGAGGAATCCGCCAGCCAAGAAAAGCAAAGGAAGTGAATCTTAAAGACTTCTGGCAATAGAGCTCCATGAACGATGATCGGCAAATCCACTCCGGAACCGATTATTGTAAAGCACCCGAATTTGCATTGCCTTTGCCAGAATTATCATTTCCGCCATTACCAGATTCCATTCCCCCCTAAACACACACACGCACAAGTAAAATGGTTATTAAAAATATATTAAACATCTTAGAAACCTAATTCTCTCTTGCCATTTTTGTAAATCATTTCCGATCCAGATCCCGATCCAATCTGTATGCCTCACTTTTATTTTTATTCGAATTTCCATGAATTAATGTCTTTGATTTTCAAAATTTGCACAATTTGATTTCGTTTCGTCGCTTTTGATGCATTTTATTATCCCTTCGTTTAAATTGGTTTTCTTTTCTCTTTTTTTTTTAGCTCTTAAATGTTATGATCCTAGAGAAAAATTTTGGTTTACGAAATCGAGTTGTCGTTAAGCTACATACATATACTAGAGAATACCCTACTATACCATTGCCTAAAATACATTACATATCATCATCAATTTTCAATTCTCATTTTGTCTCCGTTTCAACTTAGATTTCAAATTCGAATATGATTGAAAGTTAAGCAAAACTAAAACAAGGCAAAATAGCTTAAAAAGGATAGAGAACCCGAGATAGTGAGTGAGGAGTGGAGAATAATAGTACTATGTAGTAGTCCTTGGGGAGAGAGACTCTCTAGTACTACGTGTGAGGAGGAGGACACATAATATATAATGTAAAGTGGGACAGACAGACATACATATGTATGGTATCATGCATAAATGTATATGTGTTTATGTGTTTTAACAGTCAATTGGCTATGGGAACGTAAAGTTAAAAATGACGACGACACATTGGAATTGTATTTTCTACGCCCTGTCACTGTCACTAGCTCTGGTTCTGGTCCTGGATCTGGTCCTTTTGATTCTTTCGGTTTTTTTTGGGTTTGGGTTTCTTGTGAAGAGATGAGATACATATGCTGCTGCTGCGCCCAAGTCTGGGGACTCATCTGATCGCATAAGGAACTAATGAGCTACGGACTTAAACTAGATTTAAATTAGGTGCGAAAAATATATGTAGATTAGGCGAGAGATATCAATATAGAAAACAATGCAGAAAACAGATACTTCAACGTGTTAAAAATACACAAAAATAGTTGGGTTGAAGAGCTAGGAAGAAGGATTGTAAGGATTAGGAACAAGGCATGGGATAGGGAGAGGTATGGGGAGCTCTTATTAATCGTCATTCGTTCATTCGTTACAGATATTTGCGATAGTTGCGCAAATGCGCATTCCCATCCTCGACGACGCCGCCGACGCCCACTGCCGCAGCGGCACTCTCAAAGGATGGCGGCTCAATGACCATGCCTGGGCTGTGCGGATTACATGAACTGTGGGGCAGGCCAGAGCCCGAGCCGCCCATGGAGGAGCCACCGACTCCTTTGGTCCGTCGCCGGCCCCGAGTGCCCACTCCCCGGGAACGTCGGCCACCGGCGCCGCCACTGCCTCCGCTGCCACCGCCGTTGTTGCCGATACCGCTGCTGGAAGTGGGCGTCCCGCCACCGCAACCACCGCCATTGCTTCCAGGGACACTGTCGCCCAACTCTATGGCCTCTAAAGAGGCATCCAGAGCGGCATCTGTGGTGGTGATACGGGTACGCATCACGGCACTGCGTCTTCGGGCACTGGAGCCGCCGCTAGAGCCACCGCCACCAACACCGTCGCCACTAGCCGCATTGCATGTGCCCCGCTTGCCGGGACGACGCTTGCGCCTCTTCTTATTGCCATAGCGCGGATCGTAGTCGTACTCGTCGTCTGCCGGTGACTTTGGCTCTTCCAACGAGTCGACATCGTTCATATCCATGTCATCGTAGAACCATTCCTTGGGCAGATCATCCTTGGACTGCATTGACGGCTGCTGCTGGTGTTGCTGTTGGTGGTGTTGGTGCTGCTGCTGTTGGCTATCCTTGCTGTCGGAGGTGTCCCCACCAGCCGCCCCCAGGGAGCTGGACTCCTCCATGCTGAAGGCTCCATTGAAGTCGTGCGTGGTGTCGCTGTGCAGAGCCGCTAAGACCGAAGTCGCCGTTGTGCCGGCCCCTGTTAGCATGTTGAGAGTGAGGGAGGAGGAGCTGCTGCCGCCGCCGCCCAGACTGCTCAGTCCAATGCCGAGATTAACACCGCCAATGCCGCTGGCCACCAGCGCTTCATGCTCCTTGCGCAGCGCCTGGAAGGGTCGCTCAGGAAATCGACTAAAACGATAAGGAAGAGGGAGGAGAATGAGCAACCTTATGGGGCAGCTGGCAGAGTTGGGTTACGGCTACGGAGTGGCCAAAACTCACCTGTACATCTTAGTCAAGTATTGGCGGCGACTCTTTCGCCACCTGGCCGCCGGATACGTGTAGATCTGTCCCTGCCGGAAGCCCGGCATCCGTTGCCGCTTGTCCATGAACAGCTGTGAGTGGTTCTGGGCAACGCCCGTTTGTGGATCTAGGAACGGAAGCCGGAGGCGCCGCTCGATGCACAGGCGTGTGTTGAAATTGGCACTGTACTCGATCGTCTCCCGGTAGCTGACATCCTTCAGGAAGTTCTCGATTTTCGCCAGATTGGGCATCGACACTATCTGTATGTTGACCGCCGAGGACATGGTACTGGGGGGTACCTCCTGATCAGGAGGAGGAACCGGATCTGTGCGGCGTGATTAATCGCTGCTGTGCTTAATCTTCTGCCAAGTTTAAACTTGCGTCTTGGACCCTTGGACTAATCCATCATCCCAGTGGCTGTTGTTGCTTCTGCTGACGACAACTTGGATTTTTTGTATTTTGTTTCTTATCTCGTTCGCCTTTTTTTCTCTTCTCTTCTCTTGTGTTTTTATGTGTGTTTTCACTACGCTTTCACTGTGTGTTCCCGTAGAGCGTTATCTGGATGATTTTTGGTGGCATTTTACATGGTTATGGGGTGGGGCAGAGAGGACGTGTGCCGCATGACTTTCTTATTTGTTTTTATTAAAAAAGAAGCAAATTATTGCTGCGTTCTTGACTTTTGCCAGTGTGACCGCAGACTTGTCGATCAAATATACCGACACTGACCCTCAGAAATACCGATAGCACGTAGCTCGTGCTATCGTTTTTCGTTGCTAGGCTTAAGCCTAGTACTGAGACGCGCTAAATTTTCGGTCGACCGAAAGTGCTGTATATTCCGCTCGGTGCCTAGTGTGACCAAATTGCTCATGCTCTACGGTTACATTGTTTTGGGTTTGTTTACAATCAGAAATCTGTTAAAATTTAATATGTTGTATTAAAGCAAGCAGAAATGTGTTATTTGTGGGCGCTGTGGAGCCGAAGGACGAAAATGCACACTGCAATATTGTCCGATCCTGCAGGACAGATATGCAATCAACATTGTTTTTATTTCCGTTCGATTGATTAAATTGAGTACCGGTTATAAAATTAATAAATAATAATATCCATATAATCTGTATTCGGAATTCGTTTACACTTTGTGCTGTTAAGCGCGAAATTTACTGCTGTTATACCCACGCGTTAGTGCTAGCTCATACAAAAAGGCCTCTGTTATGTTTAACAGAGACTTATCGATAGCCAAATCGGGCTGCCACAGCTTTTCTGTGCAATTCACTATTTATTGTTGCCCTGACCAATTTCTTCAGATACAATTTTTAGGTTGGTTTAAACAAAAATTATTATATCAATTATAAATTATTATAAAAAGGGCACAAGCTCAATTTCCCAGTTAATGGTGTCAAATTCATGTCAATGCATCAATAAGTCATCTATTTTTTTCCTCTTGCAATTAAGATTTGTTTAGTTGTATAAAAAGACGTTTACTTTTCATTTCGGCGAGGAATTCGTTGCCGTTTTGAAAATGTAAAAGTCATGCATTTCACGTGTGCGGGAGCGCCTAACTTTTCGTTTTGAAAAGTAAATCACATTTCTTTGGTGAAAGCGAAAACCGGAGCCCGCCTGTATGTATTGTTTTGTCCCTTGCACATCCTAATACAAACTTTCTGCCCCACATTGCGTGAGTATCAATGCATCAACTTGCCGTTTGCCAGCACTGAAAATATGAATTTATTTACAAATAAATAAAGAAGATTGCACTGTACTTTTTAAACCGAATTGGTGTTATTTTGTTTTCCTCTTGTCAGTTTTTCCTTTTCCCTTGGCCAGCATGGTGGGCTTCTCTTCCGGCGTGGCACGATATGTGCCGTGCCATTTGTCCAACCATCCGATCACACCATAATTATAGTTGAATCTGCGGAGGATATGGGAAATATATGAGACAAGATCTATGGTACAATATAGGGGCAACAATTACTTGGCATGGTGATAGTCGTGGAAGCGGACCGACCCTCCCGACCAGGGAAAACTGTATCCGGTATGGTCGCTCATCGAGTTGACAATGGCCAAGGCAAAGATCAGCCAAGCCAAGGCGACATGGGTGCCCAGAAGGGCTATGGAGAGTGCCACCGGAAGCAGGTTGGCCACCACATGCTCCACGGGATGGGCATACAGCGTGATCGCCGCTATCGGGGCCGTCCACTCGTGATGCTTCTTGTGCACGTACTTGTACACCGCCTTGTGGTGCAGCAGTCGATGTGCGTAGTAGAACATGATCTCCTCCAGCACCACAAACGCCACCAGATCCCGCACCGACCGCTTGAACGTCGGGAGCTCCCGAACATCCTGGCTGTTCTTGTTCTTGTAGGCCAGTTCGAACATCCCCCAGGAGGTAACCAGATTGACAATCGTCAGGTTGAACAGCACCACCTTAATGGCACGCCAAAGCTTGGCCAGATCCAATGGCTCGTTCTGGCCTGGCTGGATTTTGTATTTGCGTATGAGCCGCGGCCAATTCGTGATATCCATAATGGTGAAGAGAGCCGCATACAGCCAGTAGACGGAGAAAATGGTCACAGTGCTGCCCAGCACCCACAGCCGCCAGGGATCATCGCCGATCACGTCGAGCAGCGACAGCCAGCGGTCCTGCATAAACTCCCCAGCCTGTGTCCAGCTCTCTAGTAGGGCCTCCATTGTGCTGTTGGTCTAGTCTCCAACTGAATCTCCGTCCGAGTAGTCGTGGAAATGGCCTCAACCTTTCGAGACTCACGCCATCTGTGCGCTACATTTGGTCCGCTCCCTTAGCTAGCCCATGCCTCTTGGCACACAACCATGCAGCACCATGAAGCCGAATAGGTCTGATGAGTGCAGAAATATATTTACTATATGAACTTCTAGGCTCGCTTTGTGTCCACCCGGCGGCAGGTCATTCCTCGGATCTGATCTGCCTGACCCGATCCGCCAGTTCTTGGGCACTCTCCAATCGCTAAACGAGTATGGGGGCCTAGTGCAGGCTGATTAGCGTTGCGTACAAATTTAGAAATCAGCAAAGCTTATCGGTTTCTGGCTACCTGCTCTTTCTAACATTCTAAGGCAGATAAGAGTATATTATTGTCCAAGCATTAAGCACTATTTACATGAGATTAGGCGTCTTTTTTTGTTCTTTCTCTTTGTTTTTGTTATTATTAATTCTATTTGCTATTTTCTATTTGCGATGTTGGGCTCTGCAAATCTAACCGATTCAAAGTTAAATTCGACGATTCTGATGTATTCTTTGGTCCCTGATGTCCCTTGACCATGTCTTATCTGCAGCTACGAGTATGTTGATTCCCGATAGCGGCCACCTGGTGAATGGATATCCACATAGAAATTTATAAATGGCAGCTGTAAATCTTGTCTTGGTTATCGTCTTTGCCATGGCAGCGAGGGTCTGCTGGTCCGATCCGATTCTTATTAAATTCAATTTGATCAAATAACAATTTCGAATGTTTGAGCGGACTGTTAAAAGGAAGGAAAGATATCCAGAGAGTCTTGTCAGATATTTCCTTTATTATTTTAATAAAAAATTCATCTACTTTTTTGAGGAAAATCTAAGCTAAAGGTATTTATGCGTTCCTTCAAAGTCGCAAGTACTGCTCGAACTGTAAGGACTTACAACTAATTTCCAACTAACTGATCTGATGATGCTATCGTTCCTTTTCTGTATCTACGAGTATGTTCAGTTCGAACCTTTATAAGGTGGGGAGTGCTGATCCTCATCGGCATGGATGTGGGGGCAGGCGACTCCAATCCTGGGATTACCAAACGGATTAAGGTCTGTGGGGCTGCGGTATCGGAAACCTCGCACTGTGCGACCATAGAATTGTATCCATCGACAACTTCTTGATCCGCGATGGCTTGTAGTACCAATCAGTGCTGCTGGTGTTAACATGAATTTCGACCACTAATGGCGCCATTTGGGCTTAATGCAGCGGGAGCTGCCAGCGGACACGGCGATCGTAAAATTTCGTATCTTTGGACGTGGCGATCTGCGCGACTTTCTGGAGAGCGAGCTGAAGCTGAAGAGTCGCGTGCTTTCCCTAGATGAACAGACGCGCATCCTTTGCGAAGCTCCGACCAAAACCTTTTGCGACAGCTGCAATGTGATCCGTGAGATCGTCCGCAAGCAGGGCCGATTAGAGTCTAACGAAATAGACACATAAATATGTATATGCATGTGTATATCTACATTTATTGCTGATTGTTGTTGACGTGTTTGAAATTGTTAGTTGAGCTTGAGAAAATAGGACAGTCGGATAAATATAATGGGGCTAATGCTCCTTCAAATTATACCTTGAAATATTGATTTCGCAAGTTTCATTGTGACCGAAACTGCACTGCCGATGAAGTCCTCAGCGGCAGGGCCTCCGATACATGAAATGGTGTTGGCTGACCGAAACGTGAAGGTTCGCCAAGCTAGCAGATGCCCCAGAGATAGTACTGAGCACACAAGCCATTTTTTGGACAAGATTCTACATATGAAATAGCTATCCTGCCGCAGCGTGCAGCGTTTGCTGACTCAGAACTAAAAACACGAACGCGAGCGGACTTCGAAAGAGTTTTAGGCCAGGCTCCAATTGCTTCTCCATCCACCTTGTTCACCAAAATATTGTAGGGCATTGCCAGGCCTGGGACTGGCACCGTAGATGAAAATGGAAGTATATACATATTTATGTACATATTTATATAAAGTGAGGAATACATAGTATGTACCTGCAACTCTGCATAAGTTCACAGTATTCGTAAAAACACAGCTATACTGATTGCCTCTTTAATGCTTTCGATTATTACGAACGAATCCTTCCTTTAATCAGATTCGAATCACTAAAAACTAAGTGCGAGCACTGCGGATTAATATTGGCAAGTTGCGTACTCATGTCTCTGAAATGACTAAAAACATGCCATACAATTTGTGAGCCTTCGTCTATGCACATTCGGGGTTTTTGCACTAACAAAAATGTAAGTATATCTTATATATTTATTTTATTTGGTATCATGCTAGACAAAGTCTGTTTGCTTCAGAATTCGCCACAAGAGGGGAACGATGGAAGCTTTAAATTTGATTGGATTCCCAAAATTTTAGTTTAGGTTTAGTTTTTTTTAGAGAATTTTTTAAAATCTTTTTTTTTTCAGAGGTAGTGCTTCTTTTTTTCACATGATTTACGTATCTTGCGTCTGGTTGCATGTAACTTATCAGTTTTGAAAAGCTGAAAAATGCAGATATAAATCCAGCCTTGAAGATATAAAGCTTTTAAATTCAAATTTGATACTTTACTTTATAATTTTTTTTCGACTTTTCCTGAGTTTTTAAAGTCAAAATTTCGTAAAAAATACTGCACAAACATCATAATTTTTGCATTTGAATGCTTTTTATTTCCCAGACAGTGAGCTGAAATCACAAAGTGTTCGGGCTTTACTTCTAGCCTTTTAAATTATTTTTCCAGAATAAAAAAGTTCTTCACAACCAGACCACTAACCATACAGTATATAGATGTGCCAGTTCATACAATGAATGTGTTACAGACGAATTTGCAGGTCCAGGTCCCCCGCTCTCATTGCCTGTGCTCTCGGGGACCTGAGAGAGTAAGACTATGCTCTCAGGGGACCTGAGAGAGTAAGAGAGAGAGCACGGCCATGGTGCAATGCCAGTCGTTTGTCAAACGGCATCGAAAGAGGTTGTGTAGCGCACAAATTTTTTATGTCTTCTTTCTCCTGAAAAATAAAATTCTTTTTATTACTATAAATATTTTTTAAAATTTGTTTGTATTTTCTTAAACATTTTTATTAGCGAAAAATGTTCTCGCCTGTCAGCGGAGAAGTAAAACACTTGCTTTCTCTTTCTAGCGCTTGTTTGTCTCTGAGTGGCGAGATATTAGGGTTGAAAATATTTATGGTCCATTTTGCAGCTATTTTCCTCTCCAGGTCCAAAGGTATTTGGCTCGGGGACCGGGACCTGGGCAATTCGACATGTATGTGTGTGTGTACACAGACACGACAAAATTTTGCCAATGTTTACGTTTCGAAAACTCGGTTTTGATTTTTTAGTTTCCTGGTTACGTGTGTAATTGGATTGCACACATTTGAATTTGCACATTTATTTACATATATGTACATATCCCTATTTTATATTTGTTTTGGTTTTTACGATCCATATACAGTTGTGTTCAATGAAATAGTAGTGCCGTGCCTTGCCTTCGACCATCGCCGACCATCCACCAAAAGAGAAGTTTTTTGTATACAAAATCGATGTAGTGTCTACTTCTTATGGTTAATTGGGTTAAATACAATAGTGAGAGTGCACTCAACTTAGTTTTCAATTCCATTATAACTCCTGCCTTAAGTTATAAGTCTAACTCTTAGGCCTCCTCTTCTGGACCGAGCAGTGATTTCCCCAAAGCTCAAAAATCAAAATTACTGCTATTTCCAAATCTTTCTTTCATCAAATTATTCAATATCTGAATTGAGCTTAGGGATGGTGCCCACATTAAATGAATTGCTTTGTTTTTTCATTTAAAATAATTTATTTAGTCCAGCACTACTATTTCATTGAACAGAAAAAATCATGGGTAGTTGTCTAAAGTCGTGAAAAACAAGAAGATGGAATGCAAATGTATGCTTACATGCTTACATTCCAGGCTTTCCGTAAAGGTATCACTAGTTCAATTTGGAAGACTAGAAATATCTCAAAAAGCGTTTTGAAAGTAGTGAGGTGCGGCACTACTATTTCATTGAACACAACTGTATATGGATCGTAAAAACCAAAACAAATATAAAATAGGGATATGTACATATATGTAAATAAATGTGCAAATTCAAATGTGTGCAATTCAATTCACACACGTAACCAGGAAACTAAAAAATCAAAACCGAGTTTTCGAAACGTAAACATTGGCAAAATTTTGGTCGTCTGTGTACACACACACATACATGTCGAATTGCTCAGGTCCCGGTCCCCGAGCCAAAGACCTTTGGACCTGGAGAGGAAAATAGCTGCAAAATGGACCATAAATATTTTCAACCCTAATATCTCGCCACTCAGAGACAAACAAGCGCTAGAAAGAGATAGCAAGTGTTTTACTTCTCCGCTGACAGGCGAGAACATTTTTTCGCTAATAAATAAATAAAAATGAATAATAATAAATCAAAATAATGAAAAACAAATACTGACATTTAATTCGTAATTCAGAAAAATGTTTAAAAAATAAAAAAAAATTTAAAAAAAATATTTATAGTAATAGAAAGAATTTTATTTGTGAGGAAGAAGAAGACAGAAAAGTGTTTTACTTCTCCCCGCTGGCAGGCGAGAACATTTTTCTCTAATAAATAAACATAAATAATAATAAATCGAAATAATGAAAATCAAATACTGACATTTAATTCATAATTCTGAAAAATGTTTAAGAAAATACAAACAAATTTTAAAAAAATATTTATAGTAATAAAAAGAATTTTATTTTTCAGGAAGAAGACATAAAAAAAATCGTGCGCTACACAACCTCTTTCGATGCCGTTTGACAAACGACTGGCATTGCACCATGGCCGTGCTCTCTCTTACTCTCTCAGGTCCCCTGAGAGCATAGTCTTACTCTCTCAGGTCTCCGAGAGCACAGGCAATGAGAGCGGGGGACCTGGACCTGCAAATTTGTCTGTAACACATTCATTGTATGAACTGGCACATCTATATACTGTATGGTTAGTGACCAGACGTAAGATACTTGAGTTATGTGAAAAAAGAAGCGCTACCTCTGAAAAAATACCAGACTTCAAAAATTCTTAAAAAAAAGTTCTGCCATAGAAAAAAACCATAATTCTTTAAAAAATTTTAAAGCCCCATATCTATCAGAAAAAGTCGGTTTTGATCCTTGTAGTGTAATTGACAAAGATTTTGTTTTAATTTTTGTTGTGGAATTCCTTCGTTTATTTTATTTTATTCTCCTTGTATATTTCACTTAAAATGGTTTGTTTCCGTTTGCTTTACAACAATTCAGTTGCTTTTTGGAGATTTATGTATGCATTGAACGCTTTTCAGTTCGCTTTACTGGTTAAATAATTCTATAAATATACGGGGTATATGCACGTACATACATATGTATGTACATACATTTTTACTTATGTACCTACATATGTACTTATGTTGAAACTAGATTGATGATGAATAAGCTAAGCTAAGTGAAATGACTGATGAAAGAGACCCGAAACCAAAAGAGCCAAACGAAACTGAAGTGCCAAATGGATGGACAATGGATTGTATTGTATTGTATTCCGTTCTCTTAATCTACTTCTATATATGTATGTATGTATTTATGTTGCATTATTATGAATACTGTAATCTATAGTATCTAATGCTTAAGCAGATTTTTAAATATTGCCTTGTTCATTGGATTGTTCTATGTCTGTAAACTCGTTTCGCTGCTTATTTATTTTTATTTATTTGATTATTGATTTTTGGTTATTTGATTTTTTCATCTTTTGTGTGCGTCGTGTCGTCTCTATCTGTCTATACGATCCTACGATCCTTGTCTCTTGGCTGTAGTTTGTTTAATTGAAAAGGCACTGCTGCATTCAAACGAGTCCTTTGCGCCCCACACGCTACTGTTCGCTTAGTTTAGTCTTTTGTTAATTTGTTATTATTCGATCTCTCGTTAATATCCACCCGAATGCTTGCACAGTTTTACAAACACTCATACAAACTTTCATATCCCAAAGCATTTTGAGGGGTTTCGTACCTTTGAGTATATCTTCCCGGTTTTTTGTTTGCATGTGTTCGATTTGAATGAATTCTTAAAATTTAATTACAAAACTTGTTTAGGCGTTACATTTCTGTGTGTCTTTCTGTAGGATCAGCTGAATGAATCCGCGAGGAGCTAGAACATACGTGCATACACACATGGTAGGTACTAGCAATAACTATACAATACCAAGATGTTTCATGAGAAGCAAATGCTCGTTAAATTTTTAGTTGACGCTTCATGGTACGAGCGCGCGGAATATTTCTCTCATTCTCCTTTATGTAAGCCTTTGCTCTGCTTTCGCCTTCGTCAATGCCTTGGCCCGCGGCGGGTCGAGCGACAGAATACAGCAACAAAATATGAAATCTGACGACGGGAATAGGTCCAGGGCCGCATTAGCCCTGAGGCAGTTGCCTAGGGTCCCCACTACGGCTAACAGAAAAATTGGTTGAAAAATCAAAACTCCAAATAATGAATAAAAAATATAATATAATTTTATGACACGCATACAAAATAATCAAAAAAACATAAAATTGACAAGGAAAAAAAGGAAAAATAAGAGAACTGGCGTGAAAAAAAGTAGGGCCCCCAGATTAATGGGCCAGCCCTAAACTGTGCACTGCACTGTCTCGAGCATTCTCGCTGAAGAACAGACGAAGCCGATGGGCAGTGGGGGCGCGGTCAGAGACGAGGCATAGCCGTAAAGAGAATTGAAACCGCGCGCTCCCTCTGTCCATAGGGCGGACCGATAAGCCTCGCCATAGAACAGTTTTTTGGTCGCTCATGCAGCATCATGGTATTGTATAGTCTTTGGTACTAGTAATCCCTTTTAAATCTTTTGTGCAACATTTTACAAGTAGTACATACGAGTATAAAAAACAGAAAAGAGACACTAGTATTTAAAAATACATAAGTAGTAATAGTAAAAACAAAAACAAAAAGATGCATTTTTTAATTTAAAAAGAAAGGTATTTTGTTTTTGTTTTTATTTTGTTGTTTTGAGTTTGGAATTAATTGAGGGGTTTGTTGTAAAATTCAAGACACTTGAATTCGAAGACATATGACGTACATAATCGTATTTTGTTTCTTCAAAAATACTCTATTTTCTGAGAAACGTAGGGATGATTGATGTTTAAGGATCCCTAAAAGTAACGCACCTGAATTCCCGACTTTACTGACACCAGATCCCTCCCTCCCTCCGTTACTGGCTTCCCGACCACAGTTTGAACTGTTTTCAAACTAAAAGCGTGCTCCAACACACCATACCTTTAGTGCCGTTATTGGCTCCAGGAAAATCCCCGAAGCGCTTTTTCACTGAGATTTCACATCCGAATCTGAATCGTTTAAAAGCTGAATACTATAAGAGATAACCCAACCTTGAGCTACAACAAACTACAAAGACTGCATCTTCTGCCCTACCATTATTCTTATTATTATTCAAGCTGGCCATTGCGCCGCCGCTTTCCATTTCGATGGTGACGATAGTGCGGCTGACAATTTCTCTGACGTCGATGATCATGGGCCTCCGCTTCTGTCTCTGTCTCCGTTTCGGTGTCCAAGTCCTCGTTGTCATCGTCGATGGCATCCTCGTCGTGCTCGTTGAGCAACAGCGGACTATCGTCGCCCAGCCGATTGGGCGGAAAGGCGCTGCCCGGCGTAGTGGGTGCCGAGCGTGTTATCCAGCCTTTGCGGGCCACGCGCCCTCGGTTAACAAAGAAGCTGGCACCACTCACCACGCTGCTGACGGGGCTCTTGAGCAAACAGCGCTGCGCCGTCCCCATTCCCGCTCCCATGGCGGCCATCGGTATGTACAAGGCCTTGTTGGGAGGGGACGGCGCCTTGTTAGATCCAAAGAACTTTTTACTCTTGCCAGAGGCGGAAACTCCACTGGAGCCAGATTTAGAGGCAGATGAAGAGACAGAGACCGACATCGCTGTGGGCTGTGGGACCTGCGAGGATGAGGGCGTGGATAGCGTGTGCTGTAGCCGTGGCTTCGTTCCCATTCCCGTTGCCGCTCCGCTTAAGAGAATATGCTCGTAGCTGACGCCTGCCTGCAATTGACGAATTTGGTCAAGAATTTCGCGCACCTCTCCGGTTGGACTGGTGGCCTGTGGCGGTGAGCCCGGTGTCCCAGTGTTGGCGAGACTGCTAACGCCCGACGCAGTGCTGGCAGTGCCCACTGGCCCCACACCTGTGGCGGGGCCCCGATCGCCCATACCAACGTTGGAATGCTGGCAGAAGTTCTCCAGGCTGTGTAGAGGATTAGGCTGGATGCAGCCATTGCTGAAGATCACCGGTGTGCCGCCGCCACTGCCTCCGACTGCCAGGCTGCACAGCGAAGCGGCCTGTGTGGCGGCTACACTATCAAGGCTGGGGCCTCCTCCGAGTCCCATTCCGCCACCTGCTGCTCCTCCGAGGCCTGCCACACAGCTGTTGTTCACGAAGATATCACTGAGGCTGCTGCTGCTGTTGGCCATGTAACGAAAGTGTTGGTCGCTCTGCGACTGAAGGTAGCCCACACCAGCACCACTGACTAGGCCACTGACTCTGCCCTCGTGGGAGCCATGCAGCCGCGTGCTGTACATGGCTGCTCCACCACCACCAGGAGCACAGCCCAGGGCCACCGTAGCATAATGCTGGGCGTGCGCTTGGGCCTGAGCCCGTGACTGGGACTGCGACTGAATAGCCCCAGTCTGACGTGGCAGGTACATCTCTGGCTCGACCAACTGGGAGGCGGAGCGTGGCAGACCGTACTGGTGGTCCGCTGCTGCGGTAAGCGGCGGTGGGCCCAGCGGTGGCTGTAGCGCTCCCGGATGATCCGAACTGCGAGTGCCATGAGCCACATGGGCATGCGCCAGGTAGTGGTGCAGACCCAGCTCTGGGCTGGCTGCCCGGGAATATGGCGGCGGAACCATTGTGTTTGCCTCGTTTGCATTGCAGATGAAGCTAGAGCTAAGCGAGTCCACAGTGCTGGCGGCGCTTAAAGAGCCCGCCGGACGCACAATGTAGTTCCGGAAGTACTGGACCATGAGGTAACTGGAGCTGCCATTGCCGTTGCCGTTGCCCTTGCCGTTGCCGTTGCCATTGTCGCTGTTGCAGGTGAAGACAAGCGGGTAGAGATCCGGCTTGGACGTGACCTGCAAGAAGTATCCAATGGAGATTTAGTATTGGTAGTACATATTTCAGACTCAGCTTACCTCTGTGTATGGTGGAGGCGGGTGGTGGAACGAGTTGCAGCGACTGTACTGCGGAGGGGCATAGCAGGACCCGGCCGAGTCGCCCTCTGACTGGGTGTGGTGCTCGTTGAAGCCCCAGCCACACAGAGTGCGGCGCTTCTTCCACAACGAGTAGGCACAGAGTATGGCCAGAATGATGGCAACCACAACGCACCTGCAACGATATATCAGCACAATATGACTGCTTCCGATAGGCTCTGATCTACTCTTCTCTGCTCACTGCTCGCTCTGCAGCTGGCGCGACTGGATGAAGAACCCCATGGCCGCGGCCGTGTCCGTGTCATGCAACGGCTATAATCGAATTCCAACTAAATTTTGTGGGACTTTTTTGTCATTTTGGCTGTGACTTGAGATTGGATTATGTGAGCAAAAGAGCTCGCTGTGGCAAAAGAGCTCGCTGTGGCCCAGCGGGGTCCGAATAAGGTTGCATCAGAAAACAGCTCACAGTTCTGTGCTCTGTGTGTTTCATGAGTTGGCGTTGCCATTTCCATACCCCCTTCTCTCTGGGGAAGGGGAGTGTGCCCGCTGTCTTGCATAAGCCTCTCGACTTGACTTGACGCAAGGCGGCACTGGGCGACGCCGCTTTTGCTGCCAATAACAATAATATCTCGCATGCCACACAAAACCAATCGGCCAGAACAGAGCCCCTTCCCCCCTACAAGAGACGCGCGCCACACGACGAGGCCAGCTTCGTGTGCACAGGCCTCATGGGAGCAGCAGCAGCAGGAACAGGATCCGGGCCATGACCATGATGGCAATGCCTCATGAAGGCAACAACAGAGCAACATAGAGGAAACGGTCGTAGGACTTACCAGAAAAACCAGTGGCTGATGAAGAAGAGATTAAGAACATGCTCCGAGGGGGGGGGCAGCGTTCGGGGTCCGCCCTGGTAGGTGGGACAGCAGCCCTGGGTGCAGCAATCGCGGGGCAGCGAACAGATGTGCCCGCCCTCGCACAGAAAGCGAGCCGTCACCTGTAAATTATACAAATTAGTTTTCTGTCCAGACAGGGTGAAACGGATAAGAACTGTAAAATACGAAAATAAGACAACAGCAAAAACAGGTACACGTGTATGCATGCACATACATATGTAAATTGCAAATGAAAGTATTATTGTCAATATTGCCATTGGATTTGGATTTGGGTATAAAAACCATATATCCATCTATTAACAATAAAGAGAGATATACATACAAGTGTATATATATGTACATGTGTGAGTATGTATGTAAAGTTTTCAGCTTTAGGGTGACCTGCAGCGTAGTTGAGGCCTGTCTTTGTCTTTCTGTGAAGAAAAGCATTCAAACATACATATGTATGTATGTACATGATGCACACAAGAACATACATACATACAGCATAAATAAATGAGAAATACAAATAATTTAAGGACATAGTATGCAATACAAATAAAATCCGTGCAGCATTGTACAAGTCAACAACTTACATGCAGGGGGAGAAAGCTGACCGCCAGGAGGACCAACTGCAGTACCAGCAACGGGCATGGACTTGCATAGGAGGAGGAGGGGAGCAGCGAAGCGTACAGCCACATGGTACTCCCAGCTCTGTCGCTGCTTCTACCGCTGCCCGGACTGGCGCCAAATGTCCGCTCAATGCGATGTGGTGGTGGTGGAGGAGGGAGGATGATGGAGGTAGGTGGTAGGGTAGGTGGAGCAGCCTCCTTTCTGTTCTCCGTTTAGCCTCGTGTGTGATTTTTTCCTTTGTTTTGCTTTAGTGTCTGCTTTCTCTCTGCTGCTTCTGCTTCTCTGCTGCTAATATTTGTGTCACATCACATTCTGTGGTTGTTGGTCTTGTTTTTGTTGCTCCTGCTGCTGATGCCTCGCTCAATGCACACACACACACCAGTAGACTCACTATCTTGCACAGACACATTTACACGCGCGGGGCTACATAGCAGGGCGTTTTGTTTTGTCCTTGACACACGACAATGCAATTCACCGTTGTATACTTTTCTACTTCGCGCTTAGTTTTACATCACTATTTGTTTCCTTTCTGTTTTCTGATATTCTGTGAATGATACAAAAGTATCTGCTTACAAACATATGCACATATGTATATGTCATATACCATACACAAATACATACTATGTACATGCATACATACATATGTATGTATCTTAACGACACGAAAATTTTCTCTTCGTGTGACGGCACTTTATTATTCATGTAAATAGATATGCATATGTATGTAAACACACATGACCATAGTTTCTACATTCTCATTATTTCTCTCTTGTCACTTTTTGGGGAAATCATTGGCGAACTCCGACATTTGTCAGCAAAATAATTCATTGCAATTGTTGTTACCCCGAAAATATTCCGCTCCTCACCATCGAGGCATACACAACAACAGAAGCAGGAGCTGGGACAGAGACTGTGAGCGAGATTTAGAGCAGGAGCATCAGTGGAATTTACAGTTGTCCGGACCGAACATCCAACGTAACGTGGGAGCGAGAAACTGAGCAAACGGCCTGAAAACGGTAGAGTTAGCATTGAAATAGGATTCCAACAACACCGCACAAGCGCCTGTAAGCAGGCAATGCGATTGTCGGCCAGCCTGGCAACCCCCTAGTAACAGCTGTTCGACCAGACCACCACGTACAAAGGAACTTTAAAATAATCGCACAACAAATTTAAATAAATTCATTACATATGTACATCAATTCAGTTTAAGAGTTTTAAGAGAAAGAAAATTCTTTCAAATTCTACTGAGAGAAATAAGTAACCAAGATGGAAAAAACCTTCATAACCATGAACCTAGTGTTCGTTGGATCGCTGGGCGGTCAGATCAAGCAAAAATATTGTTGCGCTTCTTTTTTCACTGTCCTGCCCTGGGTTACCATTGACTTTGATTTCTTGGGGACCAAATCTGGGTATGAAAACTGTTCAAATACATACACCCACGCCACCAGGGGGGATGGTTACCAAGCATACTGATAAGGCCCATAGTACATGCTCCTGACTATTGAAAAAATCTTAGAGACTTAAAGCTAAAGCAACGACTCCTGTGATGTTACAAGTGTATTTTTAAAGAGCGCTCTTTGGTCCACGTAGATTGGATAACAATATTTAACGGTCGGTGCGGTATGGAAAAGGCTAGAATATTACCATTCAGGCAGGCTTCCGTTTTCACTTTCGCCAAAAAAATGTGATTTACCTTTCAAAATGCATGTTATGCATGACTTTTCCGTTTTCAAAACGGCAACAAATTCCTCGCCGAAATGAAAAGTAAACGTCTTTTTATACAACTAAAGTTTAGTTACTAAACAAATCTTAATTGCAAAAGGAAAAAAATAGATGACTTAATGAAGCATTGACATGCATTTGACACCCTTACCAGGGCAATTGAGCTTGTGCTCTTTTTTAAAAAAAATTTTTATTTAAGCCAACCTTAAAATTGGATCTCAAAAATTGGTCAGGGAAAAAACAAACGAGAAGGAACGTGAGTGGCTTCTAAAATTGGTCAGGGCAAAAAAAAAAAGTGAATTGCACCGAACAGCTGTGGCAGCCCGATTGGGCTATCGATAAGTCTCTGTTAAACATAACAGAGGGCTTTTTGTATGAGCTGGCACTAACGCGTGGGTATAACAGCAGTTAATTTCGCGCTTAACAGTACAAAGAGTAGACGAATTCATAAAAGTGGATTCCAGAGAGCCTCGAAATGAAAAGTATGACTTTTTGCTGAAAAGTAAAACGCAAAGTGAATGTGAAAACCGGAGCCTGCCTGATTAGGTGGAAGGGAATAGGCGGAGTGCAAAAAAAAACTATGGAAATTTCCAGCTCGTTCACCGCTTCACCCATCATCCATCGTTGTGTCTTCTCTCATGACAAGTGGAAGGAAAATTCTTGAGATGTGCCGTATGTTCTTTAAATGGCCTACCACTCACACTCCCGACAAATCAATCTATGATAGAGAGAGCGAGAGAGATCATGCGGCACTAATAGGCTCCTAAATCAACGCCGATGTCAGACGTCAACGTATAATTCAGAATAAAATAGGTTACATAAATCATAACCTTACATACATATGTACGTATGTACATATATACTGAGTACGGGGTATGAGTAAAGTCACTAGTTTTTTGTTGTTAGTACTGCCATCTCTTTTCGAATCATGGTAGGAATTTTGATCATTTGCTCTTCGCCTACCAAGTGTTTACCAGGAACCTAACTAATGCGCGTTTCTAACAAGTGCCAGTCTAATCACTTTTATGAAGCATATTCAGTATAATAAAATATAAAATATATTTAAAAAACATTGTACATTAAGTTTAAAATCTATATACTACTTGGCTTTGAAGAAGGATGAAATGCTCTTAGTACCTTTGGCTCCTCTGGCCAGAGCCTTCTCTTTTGCCGTCATGCCACGCTCCTTGAGCGGTTCCATAGTGGGCGGTGATATT
The DNA here is from genome assembly GCA_035043285.1 of Drosophila subsilvestris. Taxonomy (NCBI): domain Eukaryota; kingdom Metazoa; phylum Arthropoda; class Insecta; order Diptera; family Drosophilidae; genus Drosophila; species Drosophila subsilvestris. The sequence continues at coordinate 158,031 of JAWNNB010001868.1, forward strand.
TTACACTCCTTGCCATCATCGCAGTCCAGCAGACCACTGGTCTTTAGCTTTGATGCGACATCGCTGTCATGGCTATTCAGTTTGATTTTTTTGCTGTTTCTGGCCTCCTGTCCCACCTTTGACTTTCGCTTCTGAGCGGCAGTTTTCTCTTCGACAATAGACTGGATCTCGCTGGTTATATGCAGATAGCCGATCAGTTGATCGTGTAGGTCGGCATCCAGGTAGCGGCCAACAATGTTACAGGCCATACGCTTGAAGTCCATCTCGTTGACAACAGTGTCCCCCGCCAGCTTTTCGCTCCGAACAAAGTTCTGTGACAGTGCAGTGTGGCCGCAGTGGATCTGTTTTTTCTTTAGCACCTCGGCTACTTGTCGTGTCTTTAGGGCCAGCCAGGCGAGCGTCCGCTCCTGATTGTATTTGTAGAATGTCAAGTCGCTAGACACCTTAACATCGGCAACACACCTAAGACCGTCCGAGCTAACAAACTGCGTTAGGAAGCGACTCGTGTTGGATTCATGCACAGCGATATTATCCAGCGATATTGCTCCTGGCGGGGTTTAGATACATATGTATAATTGCAAGTGAATGCGTTTCAGCAAATCTAGCACCTACTTACTCTGCGCACAGTGTTTCTTCAAGTGGTGTATCGCCAGTAGCGTGGCATCCAAGGGCATGGTCATATAGACTCTGCCATTGGAGCAAATCTCGCTGTTGATTAGCCAGCTGCGCCGCGGCTCCGCATACTCCAGAAGCTCCATAATTTGGCCATTTGGGTGCGTTACAAACATTGCATATTTTCCCTTGCCTGGATGGTAGAAGCGATCCAAGCGCAACCGCTGATCATCATCCGGTAGCAATTTTTCGGATATGTAGAGCACTTTCTTCAATGCAGTCGCGGTGGACTGCATATCTGCGACTGAATCTGGCTTTGGTTTCGATAATCGCGTTGTCTTCTTACTCATTTTAAAATAACTAAATTGGACTGTTCTTGGTTCCACTGCGAGAATGTGTGATGATGTGATTGCCTTGATAATTCACGATTTTTTAATTCGGCTAGGGATTACTAGTTATATAGCACCCTCAGCACTGATCATATAATTTTATTCGATAAACTAATACATTTTCTACAAGATTTACTCATTTTAGGTCCACATTTGTATTTGATTATTTATAAAATAAGGTTTTATCATCCAGATTTCCAAACAAAATAAAAAAAACAATCTCTTCCCGCGTTTGTTAGTGACCTGAGGTTTCTGGCTCAATTTCTGGCTCAATTCTAGTGACAACAGCTAGTATCGATAAATTTGTCTTTAGTGGGTTTACCAGCACTCACCTCACAGCTGTTTTAAATCCAAATCTAAAGTTCCATATGATTGATGGTGAAATAAATATTTTGGTTATATGAAGTAATGGATATAGCAACCAGCATTAAGTTTTGTGATGTCTGCGAGCTGTTCGAAAAGATCAAGGCAGCAAAGAAGGTTCAGGACAAGGAGGATGTGCTGCAATGCTACTACGAGTCATTCTGCCGACATCGGGAGGCATTTCGTCAGGCGGCTGGCCTAGACGAACCGATGGAAAATGGCTCCAGCAGCTTTCTTTCGGTCCTGCGTCTCCTGTTGCCCAGTGCAGACACTGGAAGGGACAACTACGGCCTGCAAATTACTGCTCTGGGCCGTCTCTACACCAGAGTGCTGCAGCTGACGAGAGATTGTGGGTGATAAAATCAAAATATCGAACGATAGAACGTTACTACTAACTTTTCGCAACTGCAGCTCGCGATGCCATAATGCTGCAGCATCGAAGCGGAACCTCGTATCGTGACTACGGAGATGTGGTCTATGCCGTTCTCGTGTCCCGTTGCTTTAATCCACCCAGCGATTTGCGCCTCAACACCATCCACGAAATGCTAGATACAATTGCCAATGAGGATACAACAGGTGGGAGCAGAAAATGGCAAGGCTTGATATGGCTTGCCATGTATCTACTAATATTCGTAATATTCGTGTTACCCACAGTTAAGGAGCAAGAACTGATACGTTTCACAGAACAAGCCTCGGCCAAGGAGCAGAAGTGGCTAATCCGAATTCTCCTAAAGTCTCTGGGACTGGGTATAGGCGAGCAGCGTATTTTCGGAGTTCTGCATCCGAATGCTAAGGAAATTTACCAGCGCTGCTCAGATCTGAGTCACGTCTGTAATTTAGTTGCCGATAAGGTATCTGACCTGGAAATAAGCGACACAGAGATCAAAAGCAAAACAAAAATCCAATCATCGAGTGTGAACCTCAACGCAGTCATTAGGCCCTTCTATCAAATCCGTCCCATGCTTTGCGAGCGTTTTCCCGGCGACATTCAGGAGCTAATGCAATCCGATGTTCTGTATCTGGAGACCAAAATGGATGGCGAGCGTTTCCAGCTGCATATTGATGGCGGTCGCTTCATGTACCTATCCCGCAACGGAGTGGACTATACTAACAATTTCGGCGATGGCTATAGCCGGGGAACGTTGACGCCACAACTGCGTGGTCTCTTGCCGCTCGGCCTGCAGTCGATCATTCTTGATGGCGAGATGATGGTGTGGGATACAAACCAAAAGAGGTATCGCGAAAAGGGCGAAAACACGGATGTAAAAAATCTAAAGCTCGATCGAAGCTGGCGGCCCTGCTTTGTAGTTTACGATCTGCTGTACTTCAATGGCCAGAGTCTGCTCGATTTGACGTACATCCAGCGATCTTACAAGCTCCAAAAGTTAATCGGCGAACAGCAAGGAGTGCTGCAGCTGATGCGCGGCACCAAGGTTGGATCAATCGGGGAATTCAACGAGCTCTTCCAGCGAGCCCTCGACTCCAATGCCGAAGGCATTGTTTTGAAAAAGCAGAGCTCCATCTACCAGCCGGGAGTTCGCGTCGGCGGTGGATGGTACAAGGATAAGGCGGATGTGAGTCCCCCAGCTTCCCTATTCACTCTTACCGTATGCATAGAGTATAGTTTTTGTTTGCTTGAAATCAACAGTACATCAAGGGTCTCATAACCGAGTTTGATGTTCTCATCATTGGAGCCTTCTACAATCGCAAGCGTACGTTTATCGATTCGTTTCTGCTGGGCGTTCTCCAGCCAACGGCTAACAGCGACAGCCGTCATGAGGTTTACAGCATTGGCTGCGTTACCAACAACACGAGACAGGCAGTGGTGCTGAATCATACTCTTAAGCCACACTGGCACGATGCCACCAAGGAGCCGCCGCCACTGTGGTATCATTACATGGCCAGCGTGAAGATTGGCTCCCCGGATCTGTGGATCGATCCACACAATTCGATTATATTGCAGGTTAAGGCGGCGGACCTGACGCCCAATAGTGCCTTCTACACGTGCAAAGCTTTGCACTTTCCACGCATCGAACTGAAGCGGGATGATAAAGCCTGGAATGAATGCATGACGCTACAGGAGTTTAACCAACTATGTGAGGTATTGTGCCAAGCATTCGTAAATAAATACATACCAAAATGGGGACAGTTCTCACTACTACATCGAATTTTTCATTCCAGGGCTCTGGACCGATTAAGAAGCTGAACAAGCGTCACCTGTGCTTGGATGATTTGACTACGAAACGAAAACGTTTACGCACGACGCCCGCTGAGCTCAGTCGTCTTGGTCTGACCATATACGAGAAGCGCTACAATGTGGGTGCGAGTTCCAGTTGCTCGAAACTTTTCCAAGGCCTTAGTTTCTGCATCTTGAGTGGTGCGCCAGGCCATACCAAGCACAAACTGCAGGAACTGGCAGCCAAGAATGGCGGCAGTATTGTGGAGAATCCGCTGCCCAACGATCCGAAATGCTTCTGTATAGCAGGCGATCAGACGTTCCTGGTAAAGCGACTAATGAAGCTCCAACCGCGCACCAGCGATATTGTGCGTATGGAGTGGCTGGTACGCGTCTGCCAGAAGCAAGAGCTCGAGCTACGTCCAAAAGATTTGCTGTCTGCAACCGAGCCACTACAGGATGATTTGGCCGAATGGTTTGACAAATTAGGGGACAACTACACAAAGGATTTTGCGAGCGTTGACGAACTGCTCGAACTACTACAGGACATTAGCAACGATGACATTGACGGCAACCATGTCTCACAGTCCGAAATTAATGCCTTCGAAGACGAGTTGTTGGGCCAGGTCACACAGAACTTATTCCGTGACCTTCATGCCTACTTCTACGATCCAGAGGGCGACGAACTGGGCAAAGTTTTGTTCCAGCAGAATGGCGGCACGCTTGCAAGCGAATCCGACCCCCATATAAACATTTCATTCGTATGCATGTCCTCTGATAAAGACGATAATCACTACGAATCGTGGCTACAGAATCAATTAAGCTCGCATTCAGGCGAAGTTCTTAACTCTGCATGGATCCATCAATCACACCGTGAACACCGCCTTCTAACAATGAGTGGTTTTTCCTGCAAAAAAGACATTTTTAAATGCTGGTGAACATATGTTTATATAGTCGTTATTAAATGTTTTAAAAAAGCGAAAAATTTATGTTGGTGGTCGGTAAGCTCATCGGTTCTTAATTCAATGCAATTAATAGTCCATAATAGAGCCCTGCATGAAACCAAAGTAAACGCAAAAGTCATGGGCCACTGCCCGATGACGAACACTCTATGTGAAGGTCATTAGTTTTTCGTATGGCGTGTTATGGGAAAGGTCACTACTACATTTAAACATTGTATTACAATCTAGAAAGCAGAAGTATTGAAAGTATTCGCCAATCTAAGAAATCTCTAAACTTTAACTTGGTCCAAATTTGCTTGGGTCGTAAGAAAACCCTGGGCTGAGCTAATTTTAATGGTTTTATCTGTTCGTGTAACATCGAGCTTAAATTTAAAGTTGTCTGTTTAGTCCTTTTTTTTCGATATTTTTGTAAAAATTTGTTATACCCATAAGTTAAAATGTACCCCGTTTTTTGTATACCCGTACTCGAAGAGTTAAGAGGGTATATTTTATTTGTGGTAAAAGTGGATGTTTGTAACGCAGAGAAGGAAACGTTTCCGACCCTATAAGGTATATATGTATGTTCTTGATCAGCATCAAAAGATAAGTCGATATAGCCATGACTGCCTGACCGTCCGTCTTGATGTACGCCTAGATCTCAGAGACTATAAAAGCTAGAGCAACCAAATTTGTTCTAGACGTCTGTGTTAAAAAAAATGTTTAAAATATTTTAAATTTTTTCGCTACATCTGCTATCTACGTTTACATCTAAAATGTCAATTATACATCTAAAATGTAGATTCTACATACACAATGTAGATTCTACATCTTCTCCGCATAGGTCGCGCATTGCACAGGGCAGAATGTGTGCGAGCGAGAAAGAGTAACGTAAACAACTGAAAATTAATTTCTTTATTCTGGCTATAATAATGATCCGATCTGATTCAGACAATCTGGTAGATATGGTCTCTCCCTACGATACTTCGTTTTTAATTATATGGTATCTTTAAAATTGTGGCTGCCACAGATTTTCATCCTTTGTGGGGTCGGAAGGGGGCGGGGCGAAATTTCGAAACAATCCTGATTCAGTGTGATATCACATGAGTCTTGAAACAAAATTTGGTCGCTCTAGCTCTTATAGTCTCTGAGAACTAGGCGTCACACAAGACGGACGGACGGACGGACGGACAGACAGGCATGGCTATATCGACTCGGCCATTGATGCTGATCAGGAACATATACTTTATGGGGTCGGAAACGTTTCCTTCCCTGCATTGCACACGTCCACTTTCACCACAAATACAATATACCCCTTAACTCTTTGAGTACGGGTATAATTATCATTAGGCATTTTAAAATTATCCTGGGGCATTAACTGGCGCGAGTTCAATTTAGATTGCTTTTTTTGGGACCCCATATTATGTATGTATGTACATACATATGTATGTATGTATTTTTTTGCAAAACTCCCAATTCAATCAAGCTGTTCGTTTTTGTTTCTTCTTTTAAAAGATTTAGTATTTTTATTTCACATAAAAAGAGATAACGAGCAGATAAACGTTTGATAGGGAGGTTATATTTGAAAGTGACACCTAATATGTATGTATGTTTTTGTGTGGATTTTTTTTACATTCTTCCTTCATCAATTGATACGTTTTAAATGTCAGTTACATTTGTTGCTGTGTTTTCTTCAAGATTTTCAGTTTCCTCTGTTTCGGATTCAGGTTTTGCCCTGTGGCAATAAGGACATCAAAAAATACACTAATTTTTATTTATTATAAAGTTAGATACTCTTATATAAATTATGTATATGTGTATAACACTTAACATTAACAATTCTTAACCGCTGGCTCTCTATATTTCTCTCTCTTTCTTTCATTCTCCATCTCATTCTTTTTTATTCGGTGTAAAATCTAATGAGGAATTTGCAATCTCTGAGATTGTTTAACACATTTATGGACTTCTGTAACATATATGTATATAGATTACGTATCTCAATTAAATTTTTCAAAGTGAATCTAATTTTCTATTTAGGATTAACAAACAAATTCTTCAATAGTAGCAGGTGTTTCATTCTTTCTGTTTTCAGTTTGCTTCATTGTTCAAATATTCTTGGGAGTGGGGGGAAATTCGTGCGCATTATAGATAGAATAAATATATGGGTATACATGTATTTATATTTATATAAATAAGGGTATACAAATGCACATTTCGTTCGTTTTTTTTATTTTAGGTTTGGGTAACGCTTGTTAATAAGACTAACTGCTACAACTAAATTTTCCGTTCGCGTTCTTCCTACTTTCTGTTTTTGTATGGTTTTTGTATGGTAACACAATAGAAATAATTTGCATTTATAGCACATGACATACATACATACCCGTACGTGATTTTTTTTGCATTTTAAACAATCTAGGATAACACCGACATCTGGCTTACAGCGCTACTCATATTATATATCAACATTAATTGTACTTGTAACATTAATAGTTTTATAATTATAATAATAGTAATAACATTAGTTTCATTTTTCTTTGTGTTTGTGTTTTCGTCCATACATGTAATTAAAGAATAAAAAAAAATTCCCATAAACAGATAGTTGCGTTTTCATTAAATCGTTAAAAAAGTCTTTGAATTTCCCGCATATTCTTCGTATTTGTAACTTAAATTGTATGTATATGTATATAAATATAAATAACTTTTTAATCATTAGTTCTTTCTTTCTTCTTTTCTTGGATTTAATTTAGTATCTGTCCAAAAAAAAATAATCGTAACGTTAGCTCCCAAAAATGTATATTTTATTTATGCATGCAAATTCTTTTAAATTTAAAATAAACAAAAAATAAATTTAAAATTCAGACAACGAAAAATGTGTGATTACAGCAACAAAAGGAGATTAATAGTGGATGTTTTCATAAGGCGAATGCGATGGGCTGTAAGAGGAGAAGCCTCTGGTAATATCTTCGTCCCAATCCAAATACAAGGTTTGAGCTGAATGGGCATATAATGTGGCTTCTGCTCAGAGATTTCGGTCTCTATTGTTTAGCTACTGCTTCTGGATGATATCTACTGTTGCCTATGCTCTATAATTTTTTGGGAAACTTTCCTTTTTTACATTCTTGTATGTCTGTATTCAATATATCGTTTTTCGATTCCTATTGATCCTGGGGAGCTGCTTCTTCCAGTTCTTTTATTTCGTATGTATATGGCAGTTGTAAATCATTTTATCTATTTAACTTTTTGAGATGATTTGACTTTCATTTTCTTAACTAACACAAAATATATGAAAAAATGTGTTTATCGCTACTGCTTGAATAAAGCGATAAACATTTTGTGCGTGTATGGGTTCTGTTTTAATTTTTAATGGGGTGGGGCAACAGACATATTTTGTTAGCTGTCGCTTGGTCAAAGTTGGTCCACACTGAAACCTTGAATCCGTATAGGTTTAAATCCTTAGTATTAAGTCTGTGTATTAATATATTAATTTTTAATAATAAAAACAAGTCCACGTAATTTAATTTGTTGATCTCAAGCCGTTTACACTGCAAAAAAAGTAATTAAGTACAATTTATTATAAGTATTATAAAACATAAAATGAGAGTGTTGAAATGATAAGTTATTCCACAAATAGCAATATGACGAAATTTAAAATATTTTTTGCCAAAATTTGTATCAGTTAATGGGTGCAATATTAATAATCTATACAGGCATCATGTACACATACATTAATAGCTACTATATATGTAAATGCTAATTTCTAACACCGATAGAAGGAATCATGGAAATTCCACATCAAAAATGTAATTTCTTGAATCATTTGAAGAATCAATAGATGTTGTGCAGGAATCTCAAACAGTCCATTGAGTGGGCATGCCAGCGACTTGTCTTGTAGCAAGGAATTTATTCAAAATATACGAAATTTTAGCAATTAAATCGGAAACATCCGAAAATAGTAGAGGTTGAGAAATAAGTTTAAAGTAATTGAAATTAATAAAGGAATTTATTTAAAATGGCACCCTCCAACACTCCCATCAAGCCCATCAACCCCATACTCACGCTGATCGAAGGTGCTTGGATTTATGTAGCTGATCAGGTCCTGATCAGACATCGTGGTCAGCTCCTGGGGTATGGGTGGCTGGACAGCTACGGCCGCAGCAGCAGCGACGGCTCCGACAGCCGCTGGCAAAATGCTTCCCGCCGTAGTTGGGGCCGAGGCCTGTTGGGTCATCACGGCCCCATTGGTGGTGACGGCGGCGGTGGCCACGGACTTCTGCAGCGCATTCTCGCTGGCCAATGCAACGATCAGAGATTCTTGTGGTGAGGCCGCTACAACGGGCAAGTGGGTGTGGCCGTGCGAGTGAACATGGCCGTGGCTGTGGCCATGACTGTGGCTGTGGCTGTGACTGTGGCTGTGGCTATGACTATGGCTATGACCGTGGCCGTGGCCTGAAAGCGACTGAAAGCTGGCAGCCTCCGCGGCTACGGCTGCAGCAGCTGCGGCTGCCGTCTCCGGTGGGGTTGAGTGACTCAGAAGGAGATTGACCAATGGATCCTCGCCAGCCTCAACGGGATTGTTAGCCACTGGAACGCCAGACTGCGGCGAGCGTGTATGCGAGTGTGTATGTGAATGGGTGTGGGTACGTGTGTGGGCTGGTGATGGTAGTTGTGCTGCTCCTGCTCCTGGGTGGTGATGAAGTCAGCGGCCGCCTTGATGATCATGTTGCTAACCGCTGTCGAAGTGGCCGTGGCAGCCACTTCCGGCTGCAAGGCAGCCGGTGTCGGTGGAAGAGTATCTACTACCCCACCAGCTGACGTCGGCGGACTCATCATTATCAGCGCTAGGGCAGCCACGGCTGCATCTTGCTGCGTCGGTTCCGGCTGCATGGCTATATCGTTCAGTATGGAGTTTGCCATGGTAACTTGGTGGGGCGCTAGTATGTTAGGCACCATTGCAGTGGCTGCCCCGTTGGCCGAACAAAGTATTGTAGATGGCGAGACGGCGGGGTTCATGATGATATCGGTGGAGAGGCCAGCGCCAACATCGACGGGAGACGGAGCGAGGCCGGCGGCACCGGCCAGAGCAGCGGCCGGCTCCGAGTTCAGTATGATGTCCTGTGTGAGCGGCGAGCTGTTTGGGGAGGACTCGCTGCCGCTCAACGAGCTGCTCGAGTTGGTCGATCCGAGAGACAGACTCCGCTCGAGCACAACGTTGGGTGGGCCTCCCGTTTGGTGGCTGCCGTGGGTCAGCACGCCCACCTTCGACTGCAGAATGTCGGTAAGAGCGTGATCAATCACTGCCACACTGGTAAAGAGTGCTGGCTCTGTGGTTCCATTGCTCGTTACCATCGATGTGGACTTTGTCAGCTCGTCGATGAACTTGTGCACGCTAGCTGCTGCCGCCGCTGCGGCCTGCTGCTGCTGTGGCTGCTGCTGCTGTTGTTGTTGCTGTTGTTGTTGCTGTTGCTGCTGTTGTTGCTGCTGCTGATGCTGCTGCACCACGTGCTTGACAATCTCGTTCTTTACGGCCAGCTCCACAGCCACCGCTACAGCAGCGGAGTCAATATCAACGCCTGTGACGGGGAACCCGGGTAAACTGTTCGACTGATCGAACATGATCGTGTCGAGGCTGGACTTGCGGGCAAAGTGCGTCTGATGGTGGCACTGCATGCCGTTGGGGCTATCCGGGGTGGGCTCCGCTGTGAGTGGGCTGTGAGTGCTGCTGTCGTCGAGTAGCTCGCTCTTCAAGACCTCGGCACTGGCCACGGCCACAGCATTCAGGTGGACGAGCTGCTGATCCGTGATCATGGGTGAGGCGCTGGGCAGCGACGAGCGGCGCACAACGCCCATCGGTATCTGGTTGGTGATCGGTGGGGGCATCATGCCCGAGTCTATCTCGTGCTTGGTCTCCACCACCCCTTCGGCACTGGATGCTACCGAACCGGATCCAGATGCCTGCGAATTTGTCGACCAGTTCGATCCGCTGGTCGATGGCGCTGCTGTGGTGTCCATAAAGTTGTTCACATCTACAAAATATATGTGAGTGGAGAGTTTTAGTTTGCAACGTTTTGTTGGCACTTCAATAAGGGGGAGTACGGGGTCGGGACGGGTTCTAAAAAATAAAGAAACTAGCAAAACAAAAACAAATAAAAAACAGGGTAAACAAATTAAAAGAATAAATTACGAGAGCGAGTGGGTGTGGGCGTGAGGGTGGGGGAAGGTAAGGGGTAAGGGCTTTGGATGGAGTATATATGTATATCTATAGAGAGGCAGAGAGTCTGAGAATTCGGGTAGATCCATTATTAGGTGGAGCAGTAAAGTCCGGGAACATTTTATTGCAACTAAAACTTGGACACTACAGAAAACTTAGGCTAGGAATCATTTCCGGACTTGACCGCCGAATCGGGACGATTCGGGGGCTCTGGGTGTGGTCAGGGTCAGGGTCAAGGGGTCTTGTTGTGTTTGGTTTTGGTTCAAATATGGTTAATCTTTACATGCTAGTTTTGCTTATTTTATGCTTATTTTATATGAAGATTTATGAACTAATAGTTTTTATTGCCTGGAATATGCCTGGGCCGGGAAATGCTAATCGAGTCACACACCCAATCATTCAAAGGGGACGGAGAGCATCTGAAAAAAATGTCCCATAGTCCCATAGCAGAAAGAACACCAAGACAACTCAAGTCTAGATATAAAACGATCAAGTGATCGGACACAATACATATCAAGGATCAGCAGACATATCAATACACACTCAATACATACAGCCGGCAGAATAGTCGGCCATTCAGGTAGGTAGAAATCCTCGTTTCTTCATATTGCAATGAATCCATCAATCAATCATTGGAATCAACCCATCAGGAAGTGATCAGACAAAGGGAAAACACAACACGCTCACAGAATCACTGCATGGATTCCTGATCCCATAATCACTCAATCACAGAAACACACGCACACACACAAATACGCCAAGCAATTTCCATCTCTACTTAATAGATGAACTTAATGCTAGTCCTTAAACTTCAAGATTTCACTTAGTAATTATTATATTTATGTAGGCATAGGAAAAGAGCTGAGTGTGAATTAGTACTGGGGAATCGCTATGGTGAACTCTGTTACCCATGAACCTCACCCTTACACTACACATATGTATGTATGCATGTATGTATGTATGTATGTATGTATGTATATAGACTATAGACTCCGTTCCACTCCTTGTCAGCCTCCAGGGCAGATACTTTTGCTGGCGGGATGCATGGTCGAAAGCTGCTTGCATTATCTAGGCGTAATGTTAAGGCTCTGAAGTCCAGCGATGCTTAAAATTCGACTCGTTCTAGACGAGTCCCATCACTACCAAACCTTCGATAGGTTCTTTCAAAACAAGTATCCGCGCCTCATGTGTCACCTCATCTGTTGCAGTTAATTTGAGGTTGGGTTGAAGCCAAGCCTATTGCTGTCGTTCCCTATTTGCAGCTGATTTACTTTGTTGCACATGAACAGAGAGCACTAATATGTGCTCAGAAATGTGGCATTATCTCCCCTGCAAATCGATTTACAAACTCGATGATTCTTTATATTAAGGCTCCAGGTTAGGTGGGTTCCACTGAAATTTGGCTTAACATTAGCATTATATTTTTTTATATTTGGAGTGCAACTGAAACGGAACTGAAAATGGATGATGGTACTCGTAATTTCTAGAACAGACGAATATTTTTCTTTAAATCGTTCTTCAAGAGATTTGTCGTTTGTTAGTACAGTTGGTACAGTTACATATGGGCATTTCTCTGACGAGGTCCAACGAGACCAAAAAATTGAATGTCTATAAAAACACATTTCCATATGATTCTGATGCGATATTATAGTCTAAATTTAATGAACGACACGACTAATTCACCCAATGGACATTTAATTAACTCTGATGTAAAAACCTATTCAAACAAGCAAAAATTCACTTTTTCATTATATTTTGGCATTTTTTGTTTGAGCTTAGCCATGTTTTCTGTTACAATTATCTCATATAAATAAGTACATTCATGAGAAAAGTTGTTCCCCATAATCTTTCTAACGTATTAGCCTATCTTAAAAAAATACGAGAAAAATTCTTCAACCACTGCTAATGGTATCTTTTTCAATGTTATGAACCTAGGAATTTTTGTCCCGTGCGACATGTCCCGTGCGAATATGGTCTTAATTCAATTTTAAACGAGAAGGAACGTCGGTCGCTTCTAGTCGCGACTCTTCTTTTATACCCGTACTCAGTCAGTATATAAATTTGTCAGCTTATGATTGAAATTTAAAAAAAATTTAAAATTTTACATTTTTTGCTACATTTGTTAACTACATGTACATCTAAAATGTAGATTCTACAGCTCCTCCGCTAGGGTTGCTCGTGCATTGCACAGGGCAGAGTGTGTGCGAGCGAGACAGAGAATGAATAGCGTCAGCAGCGCCAGAGGAGGTGGGGGAAGCAACTGAAAATTAATTTCTTCATTCTGGCTATAATAATAATTCGATCTGTACCAGATTTGGCAATCTGGTAGACATGGTCATTCTCTACGATACTGCGTTTTTAGTTTTATCGTATCTTCAAAATTGTAGCTGCCACAGATTTTCGTTCTTTGTGTGGGCGGAAGGGGCGGGGCGAAATTTTGAAATACACTTGTAACAGTGTGATATTACATGAGTCTGGAAACAAAATTTCGTTGCTCTAGCTTTTATAGTCTCTGAGATCTAGGCGCTCATCAAGACGGACAGACGGACAGACGGACGGACAGACAGACATGGCTCTATCGACTCGGCTATTGATACTGATGAAGAATATATATACTTTATGGGGTCGGAAAATTGTCCTTCTCTGCGTTACACACATCGACTTTTACCACAAACACAGTATACCCCTTAACTCTTTTTGAGTACGGGTATAAAAACTACGAATCATATTTGCCTTTACCTATTACCATTTTTAAGAAACAGCAATGCACAATACGTATAGAAATTTGCATGAACATAGTGCCTCAACTTTCGCTGAAATATAAGTTTAAATTGATCGCCGCGAGAACCACTTCCATATTTTTCCCGTGCGAATGGCTCGGTCGAAAACGAATAGTGGCCAAAAATCGACCTTAGCACCACTTCTAGGGCTAATCAAGAGGTGTATCATAAAGGTTAACATATTTTAAAAAATCCGTCTTTGTTTAACCTTTCTACCACTTGCAATGCGTACGACTGTCCCGTTCGACTTCAGAGAAATGCCCATATGTATTTATGAATCGATAATAATGAAACATTTTTCAATACGAGTAAATAAACGGTATGAGTATTTCGAAAAGTCATTCAGACAAAGAACAATTTTCCAGCATATTCCGTGATCAAGCGAAACAATTTTTTCCCGTTTGAACTATAACCTCAATGTGAGAGAAAAACTATAGCTGTTCAAACTTTTGGAAATGATATCGGAGTACAATGATCTTTAGATCTCCAAGCCAGAGAACAGGACAGGAAAAACGCAGGAGGCTTTTATGTATGAGTTTTTGTTAGCTGTATAAATGTGGGTAATATATACGTATGTTTTTATGCATGTATATTGAAAAATGTTTATGTGTAATTCTTATAGGTTTTATGTATGTACGTATATTTTATATGTATGTATGTAAGGTGGGTTTCATTAAGACTATCTCGAGTTGATTTTAATGGTATGTGGTTGTGGGGGCGGGATAAAGTGTTTTTTCAATAATAGATATATAGAAAATGTAGTACGAAATGGCAAAGAAAAATTTGTTCTTTGGTCAAGTGGTAAAATTTTTATTTTATGGTTTTTTTTTTTGTGTTTTGTTTAACCAGTACCCTAGGCATCCTTGAAGTTGCTGTTGTCGTAGTTGAGGTTAGAGTTGAGAAGTGGTCGCTGTCGCTCGCCATGGTTCGGTATGAAGTGCTTCGTGTTCCGCTGATGATCATCTCGGCGAATGCGCCTTGGTGTCGCTTGCCTGTATTTGTGTATGTGTATGAGTGGCTGGGTGTATGGGTGTGTTTGTGTTTTTATCAGCGTTGAGCTATTCTATTGATTGAGTGTTATGCATTCACTCGGTTCAGTCGAGGATCGTGGATCGTATGCATCCAGCGTTGCTTTCCAGGCAAGCTTTCTCAGCATTTCCTCAGGTCTTTTCCTTAGCTGGGCATGGCTTTGTTTTTTGCTATAGTTATATGTGTATATATAGAGATACAGGATATATCGGTGTCTATATATTTATTTTATATCGACCTTCGATTAATTACTTAATTTTGATTTAATTTTGGCTTTGGTTTGGTTTTTGGTTTTGCATTTTATAGCACTCAAAATTTATACATATTTGACTATATAGTTAGATTGAGCACCTAAATTGCTAAGAGAAGGGGAAGGAGGAAGAATATAAAGTAAAAATATATATATGCATATTTTTTTGTGGTTTGGGGGGGGGGGGCGGGAGGAGGCAGTTTTTGTTTTTGTGGAGGGGGAAGATCTTTTAAGTGTTGCAAAAAATATATATATTATATTTGGATGTTTGCTGTCCTGGATTTTCATATTTCTTTTGCCTGAATTGAGAAAAGTATTTCTGCTTTTGTTAGAGTCTGCCTTGATCTTCATCTTTATCATCTTCTTCTTCTGTTTTTTATCGTCCTGATATTCTGATCTTCTGATATGCTGCTTCTTGTGTGTGTTCAATATCGGTTTATCTTAGGGTTCGCCTTTGTCTTTGGCAGATCGTTCCTTTGAGAGGTTTCTTGGTGATAACATGATCAAGAAAACTCTGCACCTCATTCATTCACTCACTCACAGCAAGTCCTGAGACCACTCACACCCCCAGATACACTCAAGCACCCAGCACACTCTCTCAATAAGACCCACACTCATTTACAAATACCCGCACGCACAACCAAACAAGTAGATAATTAGCTCAGAAGACCCAAAAGGAAAGGCTATGGTTAGGTAAAGAAAAAA
Source organism: Drosophila subsilvestris (assembly GCA_035043285.1). NCBI lineage: Eukaryota > Metazoa > Arthropoda > Insecta > Diptera > Drosophilidae > Drosophila > Drosophila subsilvestris. The sequence continues at coordinate 173,481 of JAWNNB010001868.1, forward strand.
TATGAAACCAATTTCAATGTACGATTACGAGTATAGTAGGAGTATATACCACCGGTAAGAGTTCTCCGAATTACTTCTATCCATCAATATTTATATATATGGATGTACTATAATGCTTCCTGGGATCGTTTCCAATGATAATTAGCCATTCGATTCAGCGGAGTTGTTTCGATCAGTTCCCAAGAGAAATTCCCGATTTTTTGTCCTTCCTTAAGGAGTAAGCGGCAGAGACACAAGCAGAGGGGGAGAGAAGGAGGGCGATAGAGGATTTGGAGGTGTTCTTTCTCCGAGAGGCTTCAATCGCCAGTTATTGCACGACTTTGTTTGTGACTTATTCATTTATGATTGTTTTGTTTACTTGGTAATTGGTTGATTGTTGATCGTACTTATAAATTAAATTATATATTATTTTATTTTATATTGCCGTTGGTTTCGTTCTTCGTTTCATTTCCCACTTACAGATTATGTGTAATTTATTTTTATTTGGTTATAGATATTTTTATGCGTTACTCTGTGTAAAAAACTAAGAGATCGAATATGAAATATGGCAGGCAAGAGTTGGTCGTGGTTTAATAGAAATTGCATTCAGTTTGTATTGAATGGTATGAATATAATGCGCTGTGCGGTATCGTTGGTTAATCTTCGGGCAAAATGTATGACAAAATGTATGAGGGAATAGAAAAACAGTTAAAAAGCTAACTTGTTGTTTTGTCAAGTGATTAAAGCTACCCTCGACTGGTACCTAATGTACATATATTGTAGCTTTTGCTACTAGGGTGAAAAGCAAAGACCTCCACCTCTTCCTTTAAATATTCTGAGCATTTCCGTTCTCACCTTTGTGTTGGTCTTGAAAAGATTGGGAAACAAAGAAGAAAAAAAAGGAAATATAGAATTTTGCCTTTATTTGTAATAACCTTGAGGGTTTTGAGATTCGCGGAACTTTCTCATTAAGGTCAAGAGAATTTGTTTGCATTTTTCTTTCGTTTCGATGTGTGTACTTGTGGACCATACGCCAGAGGTGCTAATTGTTAAATATGTACCTACATATGCATAGTTAATAATACGTTTGGGTTATAGCAAGCGGGAGGATGGGTGAAAACGCACGTAAAAATGCAGACAGAGGGTGACAGAGATAGGGAAAGATGAGCAGAGAGAGAGAGAAAGGAGAGGGGAAAAATAGGAACAGAATAACGCATGAAGATATGTGTATAATTGTTTTATCGATCGATTATCGAATTATGTTTTCCTCAATTATTTTCTACGGAATGTTCCCAATTTATCTAATACATATATATTATAAATGTATGCATGTGAAAGCAGCCTCGAATTTAGTTTTTGATAGTGAAATACTATAAAAGAAATATTTTGAAAATATAAAGTTATTTTTATGTTTTTCTATGTGCAAAATTAAAGCTGTTATAGCAGGTGTAAACTACATACATATGTATATACATATGTATATTTATAGCTGAACGTGTGCATAGTACGATAACATATGGTATGTACTTGTGCTAGGATCTGTCTAGGACTGGCGGCTAGGCTACCTCACAGTGTGTATTAGTTTCTTGTTTTCTGGCCTCGAATGTGGTGTATATGTGGTGTCATGTTCGATTCGCGGCTCGATTGTATCGTACGCTGCTGCCCGTCGCCAGGGTGAACCAGAGCCGGGCAGCACCGACACCAGCCTCGGATTGCTGGCAGTCGGGGGGTGGGGAAAGGGCAATACTTAGTCAACAAATAGATACCTTGTTCGTGAATTGTGCTACTTAACGTGCTGGCAGCCGCTAGTGTCGAATACTGGCCCTTCGGAGAGTATGTGAAGGTGTGCGGCTCGCTCTTCTTGCCGCTCGATATGATCGACACCTGGACGCTGACCGGCTTGATCACGTTCTGGTGATACGGTGGTACTGTGCATATGAGATGCGTCTGCAGAGAAAGAGAGAAATGAGAGAGTTAATTTTGTTATATTTTGAGCAAATCTACAGTGCCTCCAAAGAGGCACAGAAAAGTCACGCCAAATTGTAACATTTCTTCGTAGCTTCGAACTGAGTACGGGTACTAAAGTAGAGTCACGGTCACTGCGACTCAAACGATCCCTCTCGTTTTTTTATTTTAGGATTTTAGCTTCGCTTGCCTGTATGCATTTCCCGATGTCTAGCATTTCTGTTTCATTTTGGTTTTCCGAAACCCTTTACTTTAGAATTTCTAGATTGTTGACATTTCTTGAAAAAGCTTTCCCACAATATTATAAATGTTATTTTGTATATCCTTTCAATGCTAATACTAGGGGGCAAGCCTCGTGCGCACTCGCTTCGCTCGTTTGCCCACTGACGCGGCAAACAATTTTCAGCAGTATTGAGAACAGTATTGGAAAAATGAATTGCATGTGCGTTATCAATTTTCTATTTTAAGAGCAAGTTTTTATGTTTTTCTTCGCGATTTAGTGCGTGTTTTAGTCCATAAGTCAGATTGTACTATTTTCACGATCCATTTCTGAAAATCTGATGCATGAATTTATGCATCATTCAGGCAGACTCCGGTTTTCACTTTCACCAAAAAATGTGATTTACTTTTCAAAACGAAAAGTTAGGCGCTCCCGCACACGTGAAATGCATGACTTTTACGTTTTGAAAACGGAAACAAATTCCTCGCCGAAATGAAAAGTAAACGTCTTTTTATACAACTAAGAAAATCTTAATTGCAAAAGGAAAAAAATAGATGACCTGTTGATGCATTGACATGAATTTGAAACTTTTAACTGGGCAATTGAGCTTGTGCCCTTTTTATAAATAATTTTTGTTTAAACCAACCTCAATATTGCATCTGCAAAATTGGTCAGGGCAAAAACAAAAAAGTGAGTGCTACGAACAACTGTGGCAGCCGATTTGGCTATCGATAAGTCTCTGTTAAACATAACAGAAGCCTTTTTGTATGAACTAGCACTAAAGCGTACGTATAACAGCAGTTAATTTCGCGCTTAACAGTAAAAAGTGTAAAAGAATTCACAAAAGTTGATTCCAGAGTGCGTCGGAATGAAATGTCATACTTTTTGCTGAAAAGTAAAACGCAAAGTGAATGTGAAAACCGGAGCCTGCCTGATTATCTCTAATCATGTGCGTTCACCACAAGAAATCGTAAGAAATCCATAACTGACGTTTTCGCAATAAATGTAGCACTTATTAAGTTTTTAAAAGTTTTCAGAAGTAACAGTAGGAACCGTTGTGAGTAGGAAGTCGGTTATCCTAGTGGATTGTGTAGTATTTAGTTGTGCTCTAATCCCATTTAAAAAGCTCTCACATGCAAAGCTCTTATTCTCACGCAATAAAACTTAATATTGTGCCACCGGCCGACGGACAAGAGATCCCGCTACCCACCTGGTGTAAATATTCCTTGTCGGGCATCACGCTCTGTTCCCATAGAGCGGCTGTGCCGCCAATCAGCTGATGTCGCATAGCGATCTCAGTCGCGGGATCGTCGCCGTTGACGCTGTCGTAGGTCTCCTGAAACACCACGTGGGTGTCCTTAAGGAAATTCTTGCCGATGATGAAGAGCTCGAGGCCACCATCGACGGGGCATGAATTGAGCGATTTTTTGCATATTTCGGGCACACCTGGGGGTTGAGCTTTGGCAGGAAAGAGAGAAATCCATTTTTAAAATTAGCTATGGGAACAAAGGGGTAGTAAAGTGGAAAATACTTACTGCAAATAATGGGATTGGAGCAGACCTGGAGGGTCTCGGTGGTGCCATCTACACGAGTCAGCTGAGTGCGGAACACCATCCGGCAGCGAGTCGATTTTTTCTTGTTCTTCTGTGCCAAGTGCTCGGGAAAGCGGTGCTCCACATCAACATTGCGTTCCTGTACAGAAGGTAAAAACCAATGCCAAATGAAAGCATGAAGAGATTCATGTGCAACCTGTTTGTACCTATGACAATAACGTGCATGATCCTGGATCCCATGTCCCCTTCACCCCACTCACCTTCAAAATGCCAACGCAATCGCAGGTGATGGTCATGTCCGTCTCTGGCTTGAAATCTATCTCGATGACCATGGTTCCGTCGACCTTCTTCTCGTTGCACTGGGTCGAGTTCTTGCCAGCCACCTTGCAAGCCTGATAGAACATATGCGGCGCCACACGGCCAATGTCCGTTCCAATAAAGACCTGCAGCACGGCGCCCTTGTCGTAGCCTGTCAGCCGGACAATGGGGAACCCGTTGCCGCTGCGATCCTTGACCGCCCCGCGACTGCCCTCGGTCTGGTAGCGGGCCCGGTGCTGTTGCTCCGGCTGCGAGACGATCTCTAGTTGCACGTGGCCGTCGTTCGAGCTGGCAACGCTGTTCAGCGGCGTCGTGGGCTGACGCTTGTTGGCCACCCTAGTGACAGTCCGGGCTGATATGAACCTGACAAATCGAAAGGAAATAGAGAGAGAGCAGAGAACATGAATAACATGACGCAGAACTTAAGATGCTGAGATGCAAGATTGTTGAGTTTTTCCATTACATTCCTTTCAATATCAAAGGGAACATTTCCATTCGTAAATATCAAATGTATGTGGCAGGCATTTTCCGGTCTCTGTGCTTGCGTTTATTTGTCTAAGGATCGTTAAATATATTGTATCTTGTACTTGAACTTTGGCCAGTTCCCACATACATATCTATGTATGTATGTACATATGGATATTTACTACATGTATGGATGATGGAACATTTTTTTAAAATGATTTACGGCCAAGAGGCCGTAAGACCAGGCCTGCCTACATGTGTTTGCCAAAGGAATGTTTAGCCATGGGGCGAGATACGTATGTATGTAAGTTCGAAATGGGAATTAATCGTGTAAAATTAATGTATACGAGAAAATGCCAATGATATACGATTTTTGTATTTTATTAATTACAATGCACGCACATAAACACACAAACACACACACGCACCCGAACACATAAATTCGCAAAACCAAAAACATAAAAAGCCAAAAAAGCCAAATTCATCAATATTCGAAATTTCATTGCAGCTATTTTTTTGTTCTTCTTTGCTTTTTGTTTAGATAAATCTTTGTGTTTGTTCACTTTGAATTCGTTTTCTTATTTTTAATCGTTTGTTTGTTACAATTGTTAAAATATAATGCTTTTGTTTTTTAACACACACACACACACAAACAAGCACGGAGAGAGAGATAGAGGGTGAGAGGGTGAGAGAGAGAGAGAGAGAGAGAGAGAGGAACAAGCATGCATTCCGCAGTTTTGTTCCGACTTCGAATAAAACAGTTTCAGTCGCGAATGTAAATGTGTTGCTTGTAAAACCAGTCAGCATTTGTTTGTAAGCTAGTGAATAATACAAAAATCCATATTTGTTCAATAATACAGATCACAGCATGAGCTTGATTTACAAAGATTATTTTTAAAAATTGTGTGTTTAGAATAGAGGTTTTTTCCGTTTGTCTCTGCTTTTGCGTTTCTGTAGGTGAGTGCTGAGCATTACCAGGAGTTTTGTAGAGTTCTTACATTCTGAATGCTTCTAAAGAACAGATTTATACGAGTATGACAGTATCAATTTTATTCTAAGTTTTAGGAACGTTTTCCAAAATTATTGCAGGACAATTTTTGAAAGTAAAAGAGGAAATATTTGTAAATAATAAATCTTTCTAGTATGTGTGCCTTTTTAATGATAAGATCTGGAGTTTGCATTTGATTTAAAAACGAGAAGGAACGTGAGTCGCTTCTAGTCGCGACTCTACTTTTATACCCGTACTCAGTTAGCATATAAATTTGTGAGATTATGATTGAAATTTAAAAACAAATTTTAAATATTACATTTTACATTTTTTGCTACATCTGCTAACTACATCTACATCTTAAATGTAGATTATACATCTAGAACAAATATTCTACATCTACCATTTAGATTTTACATCTGCTCCGCGAGATGGCGCTCGCGCATTACACAGGGCTGAGTGTGTGCGAGCGAGAAGAGAATAGGTAGCGTCAGCAGCGCCAGAGGAGGTGGGGAAGCAACTGAAAATTAATTTTTCATTCTGGCTAAATAATGATCCGATCTGTACTAGATTTGGCAATCTGGTAGATATGATCATTCTCTACGATACTGCGTTTTTAGTTTTATCGTATCTTTAAAATTGTCGATGCCACAGATTTTCGTCCTTTGTGAGGGCGGAAGGGGCGGAGCGAAATTTTGAAATACACTTGTAACAGTGTGATATCACATGACTCTTTTTGAGTACGGGTATAATAATTATATGAGAAAAGATTTTGATATTGTTGGTAGAAATTGTTTTTGTATTTGATTTTCTGCTTTAGATTGATCTGTAAAGAAAACTCCGCTTACTTTGTCTCATGGCCGTTGCGTGGCAGCACACTAGTCATGGCAGGCAGAGGCCGAGCGGCCACCACATTAGCCGCCTCCCCAGATGAGAAAGACACAGCGTTGGCCGCATTGGCTATCTTGCGAATGAACTCGTCTTCGCTACAGGCGTCGTCGTTGTCCAGCTCCAGCTCGTTGCACTCGAGCTTCTTGCGCTTAATGTGCTTGCCCCCGCTCCGAGCCACGTTCCGCTGTTGCTGGTGCTGCTGTTGCACGCCCATTCCAGGATACTGAAATTGCTGTTGCATTTGCTGCTGCTGTTGTTGTTGCGGAAGGGGCTGCTGATGCTGGACATTAAATGCTGACACGGCGGCTGCCACAGCTGCCTCGGTGGCCTGGAAGACGCCATCAAATGGATCCGAGCTGTTGCGAGAGGTCGCGGTGTGATTGACGAGGCCAGTGTCCGCATCCGGGCTGGGCGTCGCCGAGCAAGAAAGGGAAGTTGAGGCCGTCGATTCCTCCGGGTTAGAGTTGGCCAGATCCAAGTCGTCCAGAAAAGCGTTCAGCATTTTCTTGGTGTGCCGCGATCTATACATACACATATACATATTTACATTTACATATATACATAGCTTCACAGCAACACACACCCATTGAGAGCGCACATTATTTCAATTTATCGACTTCGATTCAAGTTTCTCCATATACATATGTATGTAAATCTCTTAATTGTTTCCCCAACACGTTAGCAACATAAAAAAAGATATTCGGTATATAATTCTGCCCTAAAATACTACAGATCAGACATACATATCTATGTATGTATAGTATGGATATAATTCTGTACTCGCCCAGAGACCAAAGCAATACAAATTGAAATTGACATCGGCTTTGGCATAGGCAATAAATGTCTGGATGAAATGAACTGACCTCAATTCCAAGCATATTGAACTGAATCTGTCTAATCGGAACCAGTAAACAGTCGTCAACAGTCAGTAGTGCACTATATAGTGTGGGAATGGATCGTTATAATATTAAAATGAGAAGGAACGTGAGTCGCTTCTAGTCTGTTAACTACATCTACATCTGAAATGTATATAATACATCTAGAACAAATATTCTACATCTACCATTTAGATTCTACATCTCCTCGGAGAGGGGGCGCTCGCGCATTACACAGGGCAGAGTGTGTGCGAGCGAAAGACAATGAATAGCGTCAGCATCGCCAGAGTAGGTGGGGGAAGCAACTGAAAATTTTTTCATTTCTAATGATCCGATCTGATTCAGATTGGGCAATCTGATAGATATGGTAATTTTCTACGATACTGCGTTTTTAGTTTTATCGTATCTCTAAAATTGTGGATGCCACAGATTTTCGTTCATTGTGGGGGCGGAATTTCCAAATTTGGAAATACACTTGTAAGAGTGTGATATCACACGAGTGTGGAAACAAAATTTCGTTGCTCTAGCTTTTACAGTCTCTAAGATCTAGGCGCTCATCGGTACGGGCAGACGGACGGACGGACGGACGGACAGACAGACATGGCTCTATCGACTCGGATATTGATGCTGATCAAGAATATATATACTTTATGGGGTCGGAAAATTTCCCTTCTCTGCGTTACACACATCCACTTTTACCACAAATACAGTATACCCCTTAAGGGGTAACGCCACTGTAACTCAACTTTTTTCGGCGATTTTTTGAGTGTTTTTTTTCATGGAAGCAGCATAACTGGTGAAAACTTTAATCTAAAATAAATATAAAAACTCTACTTAATCTTCATGAGTATAGCTAGAGAAACACGTACGGAATGACAAAAATGACAATTTTTGTGGAATTGACGGAGTTTTTAAAAAAATTCTCTATTTTGGCCAAAAAAAAGGCAGTTATATGTTAATTACAAATCTCCTAATTAAGTTATCGTAAATTCCGTACGTGTTTCCCTGCGGAATGGTATTCTAAAGATGTAGTCAAAATTTCAAATTAAAATATTGAAAATTGTTTGAGTTATGCTGCTTGCCGATTTCGAAACCCGTGTTTCGAGAAAAACGCGTTCAAAGTTTTGACATGTGATATTGGTATGAAATAATGATAAAATCGGCCATTAAAAAATAGTTATCGTTAATCTGCAATCCCAGGACCATAAAGAGTCCCTTTCACGTCCAAATATTCGCCCTCCATGTCCTTCCTGGACGATTTCGAACTTCAGCGCGCCTCTTTGGACGCATCAGTCAGAGATCGCTCTGCGTGCTGGCTGCGTTTTGCATCCGATTCCTGGCCAAAGTTGTAGGCCTAGATACCAATATCAATGTCAAGAAGCTTCATAATGTGAAGGAAACATGTTAAACCATCGTTGAAGGTGGATACAGCGATATAAGTTGCTATATCCAAGAAATGTCTATTTAGCACGTGTTAACAAGTCACAAACACGTAAACTAACGTATTTTCCTTAAAAAATGCTTCTAAAGGATCAGAAATACTCACTAACTATATCTTTTGATGCCTAAGTGAAGTAAGAAGCCCAAAATCTAAGTTATCGAGAGCAGGTATCGGCTCGACCCAGGTAGTCCTTCCGAGGCGGCCAGAGGCGCTCGGTACAATAACTTGGAAATGTTGGGGAAAAAATATTGTTTCAGGGATAAAAGTGTTTCTATCGTATTCTAGAGGGTTCAAAGTATTTTTTAAGCCAAAAAAAAAATTTACATTTTTACATAAATTTACAGTGGCGTTACACCTTAACCTTTGAGAACGGGTATAAAAAGAGCTGGAACGTTGTGAGCCGCGGCAAGGGCAGCCACTCTACTTTTTATACCCGATACACAGTCGGTATATAATGTATCCTTTGCGTATCCTTTACAATATATTTTATAGGTAATTCTTCGTAATTGACGGAATTGCTATCGGGGCCAATGACTGCCACATGCTTTCTCTCTCTCTTGGTCTTTTGGTATGGTTTGTTTAGGGATGAATTGATATTTCAGCGATTTCTATCAATTTTGTTCGCACTTGTCATGAAAAATGGGGGAAAAACATACAGATAAAGAGAGGAAGCACGATACGACTGTTAATATTTAATTTAAATTCTTCATCCTATCCACTTAATGACCCATCCTATCCACTTTAATTGGATTCTATACATATTTGAACTGTTTCCATTTTTTCGCTACAATTTTTGTATTCCACTAGATCTGACATATCCCTTCTCATACTAACATCCGCCGTTACTGCACAATGCTCGAGGAAGAGGGTGTGAAAGGGCGAGAATATTTATGCAAGTTCGAGGAAGGGGTTTAGCGGAGACACAGTGAAAATTTATTTGTTTGCTATGGTAATATTCCAATATAAGCCAAATTCTGGTAGAGTGGTTCATCTTCTATGGAAGTACCTTTTCGGTTTTCCCGCATCTCCAAAATTGTGTACTTTGTGATTTGTGTACTTTGTGGGGGAGGTCGGGCGAAATTTTGAATTAGACTTGTGGTAGTGTGATATCACAGGGATCTAAAAACAAAGTTGGCTGCTATCGCTCTTATAGTGTCTGAGGTCTAGGTGGTCATCGGGACGGACGGACGGACATGATCAAGAATAGAGGGGTCGGAAACGCTTTTTTCTGGGTGTTCCACACATCCATATTTACCAAAAAACTAATAAAAATATCCCTAATCCCCTAAGTTTAATTGGAAATAGACAAATTCTTGTTCCTTAAAAACAAAACAAAAATTGCGTGCATCTGTGTCAAGAATGGTAGATTCATGGAAAATATAGTCAATTAAATCAAGTGTGTACAAACAAATGACATATACATACATATATGTATATGGTGACTTTAGTATGTATGTACCTTATAAGTTCGGACTATAATCAATGCTAAATTGGGTGCAATCGAATGCAGCGCTCGAGCTGATTGATAATTACACTACTCGACAAAATCGAACTTTTGTTTTCCTCAAAGATCCAAAGCGACTTTTTCTGGTAGATATGAGGCTTTCGATTTTTTTTCAGAATTTTGGTTTTTTTCTATGGCAGAACATTTTTTGAAGAATTTTTGAAGTATTTTTTTTAAAGCTTTTTTCAGAGGTAGCGCTTCTTTTTTTCACATAACTTAAGTACCTTACGTCTGGTTGTAAAGAACTTTTTTATTCTGGAAAGATAATTTAAACAGCTAGAAGTGAAGCCCAAATAATTTGTAATTTCTGCTTACCGTCTGGGAAATATAAAGCATTCAAATGCAAAAATTATTATTTTTAGGCAGTATTTTTACGAAATTTTGACTTTAAAAAGTCAGGAAAAGTCGAAAATAATATATCCTGTGTTGTTTATCAGGTACCAAAAAATACAAGTCGTTTTCGTTTGCTTTGTTCCCAATTGGCAGTTGGGCCCGCAACCTTCAAAAAGGTATTTTTTGCTCATTTTCTTCATTTTTAGGTTCGGTAAACGAATTTTAGCTCCAAAAGTTTTAGATTTTAATGAGCAATACCTTAAACGACGCCTTAATAATTCACCTACATATAAACAAAAAATAAAAAACACAGGATATAATTTTTTTCGACTTTTCCTGACTTTTTGAAGTCAAAATTTCGTAAAATATACTGCACAAAAAAGCTTTAAAAAAAGTACCAGTTTAACAAAATTCTTAAAAAAAGTTCTGCCATAGAAAAAAAAATATATCATCAAACCATTTCTAAGCCCCAAATCTTTAAGAAAAATTTGGTTTCTCTCCTTGAGGAAAAGTCGTGTCGGATAGTGTTATCAATCATCAGAGCAGAGCACGGAGCCAAGCCGAGCAAGGGCAACAGTGCTTAAAAGCACTCTCGTCGAACAGTCAACAATTATAATCCCAAGAAAGCAACCAAAAGTCATTGCCCAAGGCAATGCCCAACGAATTTTGTGTGACGCCGAGAGAAAAATATGTTTTCATGGAACTCTGCCAAATATATGCAAATTTAATTAAGCGCCAAAGAATGTGCGAATCAATCGGATAAACAAACGAATGCAGGCAGCCCCCGTCACGTCGTACCGAAATTTTTAGTACTCTAGATTCTTGGATTCTGACACACACTTTTTTCGCGTTGAATGCATTGTTCTTGAATGATCGTTCCTGTTTCTTGGTATCGTACGTACGTAAACCAGTTATTTGATTAGAACGAAATAATTTGGACAAAATACGCTTTATTTCCGCCCAAGAGAGATGATCTGTATATGGTCCGTGCACGTCAAATTTTCCTGTATACGAGTACAGTGGTTACGATAGTTACTTCAAACCATGTAAAAGTATTCAAATTCTAAAAGTAAATCCTTTTTTAAAATTTAAACTGGAACATAGACTCCCGATGATCACACTGCCCTACCGATTTTCCCTGCAATTAACTAATGCAAAGCCAAACAACAAACGAGAAGGAACGTTATACCCGTACTCAGTCAGTATACAAATTTGTGAAAATTTTTAAAATATTTTTCATTTTATATTTTTTTGCTACATCTGTTATCTACATCTATATCTGCAATGTCGATTATACATCTAAAATGTATATTCTACATTGTGTATGTAATTTAGATTGTACATCTTCTCCGCAACGGTCGCGCACTGCACAGGGCAAAGTGTGAGCAGCAGCTCCAGAGGAGGTGGCGGAAGCAACTGAAAATTAATTTCTTTACTCTGGCTATAATAGTTATCCGACCTGACTCAGATTCGGCAATCTGGTAGATATGTTAATTCTCTACGATACTGCTTTTTTTCTCGTATCTTTAAAATTGTAGCTTCCACAGATTTTCGTCTTTTGTGGGGGCAGAAGGGGGCGGGGCGAAATTTTGAAATACACTTGTAGCAGTGTGATATTACATGAGTCTCGAAACGAAAATTGTTGCGCTAGCTCTTGTAGTCTCTGAAAACTAGGCGACAAACAAGACGGACAGACGAACGGACGGACAGACGGACGGAAAGACATGGCTTTATTGACTCGGCTATTGATGCTGATCAAGAATATATATACTTTATGGGGTCGGAAACGTTTCCTTCTCTGCCTTACACACATCCACTTTTACCACAAATACACTATACCCCTTAACTTTTGAGAACGGGTATAAAAAGCTCATACAAATGACAGCGTTTGTGTTTTGTTTTTAAATGCTCAAAAGATAGAAGGGACAACCTCAAAGCGGCCAATTGTTCGTTCGGCGCCTGCCCGCAGTTGCAGATTCCAAACTGAAATTTGCAATGGGAGGAGAGTTCATAAAACTGATAAGATAATAAAGCAGACAGGCATGCAATTACAGCAGCTACAAAAACCAAACAAAACCGAGACACTAAGTAAACACACACGCTTTAAGCCAGCCGAATATCAAATAAAAAAAAACAACATTAAGTCGAAATCCGATTTGAGTCGAATCAAACTGAAAACACATTCACCATGACCTACAAAGGCCTGGTGGCAAAGACCTGTACAAGTACAAGTCCAAATCGGAGAAGGCCTTGAGGCTGCGCGGTAGATGCCAAAAGAATAAATTAGAAACCTAGGATTCCAACCGGATGGTACTTCATTGGTACGAATTTTTCATGTAAATTGTTTGCTAAAACTACCAATGCCAAGACTGGGTTCTTGTTTCATTTGTGTACGTTAAAAACTGACATTTTATGAGCTTTCCGTGCTGATATCGAGCTATATTGAATGCTTTCTGCAGCTTCTAAACAATAATAGTTGATAGGAAAGCGAACGACTACATTGGATTACGTTTAGTTACTTTTTTTATTCCCGAACAGACCTGCAGACGGTGTTTCGAATTGGAAGATATTTGCAGAGAAGGAAGCATCTTACATACATAGATGCATAGATACCGATATCATACATAAAGACGAAGAGTAAAGGGGTATATTAGAAGGGTAGAAAAGGAAACGTTTCCGACCCCATAAAGTATATATATTCTGGATCAGCATCAATAGCCGAGTCGATATAGCCATGTCCGTCCGTCTGTCTGTCTTGATGAGCGCCTAGATCTCAGAGACTATAAGAGCTAGAGTAACCAAACTTTGTTTCGAGACTTATGTGATATCACTGTTACAAGTGTATTTCAAAATTTCGCCCCGCCCCCACAAAGGACAAAAATCTGAGGCAGCCACAATTTTAAAGATACCAGAAAACTAAAAATGCAGTATCGTAGAGAATTAACATATCTACCAGATGGCCGAATCTTAGTCAGGTCATTATTGTAGCCAGAGTAAAGAGATTAATTTTCAGTTGCTTCCCCCACCTCCTCTCAGCGCTGTTGACGCTACCTATTCTCTTTTTCGCTCTACACTTTTGCCCTGTGCAGTGCGCGATCGTTGCGGAGAATATGTAGAGTCTGAATTACATTCAGAATGTAAAATATACATTTTTATGTATAATCGACATTTTAGATGTAGATAACAGATGTAGCAAAAAAATTAAAAATGTAAAATATTTTAAAATTCTCACAAATTTATATACTGACTGAGTATAAAAGTAGAGTCGCGTCCAGAAGCGACTCACACATTCCTTCTCGTTTTACAGTAAAATGTTGATCTTTAGGGTTCTTGTCATTAAATTAAAATCTTGAACGCTTCTTCTAATAGTTTTAATACTAGTTTCAAAATTAAACATTTTTTAAGGTGAAGCAGAAGCTTTGCTAGGAATATCTAAATTGACCATTGTAAAAGTGAAGGAATATTTTATTTTCTAACGAGTCCAAAATTATTTTTTGTAGCCTCTCGTTGGTATCTAAGACGACCAAAATTATCTGAATTTTCCACAAAATAAAGTGTATAAACTATTAAACTCTAAAAACTGCGGCACCGTAAGCAATGGTTTGGCCGAGATTTTCCAGCTACGGAGCTTGACCATTATATGTGTTAAAAACGTATTGAATCGTCATTTATACGTTCAGATATCGACCAATTTGATGCTAACTTATGCATCTGAGTATATGTAACTTATTTGAATGTCCCAGGATGACAATAATCCAAAGGACAGACTCAATGTTACCAAAGAGTGGTTCGCTGCCAATAGACTTAATTCATTGGAGTGTTCGGATCGATCCCCCAATCTCACTCTAAAAGAGAATTTATAATGTTATGTGAGAAGAGAAGTCTCATAAATAACACAATCAACTTTGGGACGTTTTACAAAGGTCCTGGAGGACGATTTCATTATAAAGGTACCAACATTTACGAAACTACTACAGAACACGCTCAGACCGTAGTTTCTTCTGAAAATTTTCACTACTATTATTTTGACCGACCCGTTTTTGAGGTACTTCAACATTTTAATTTTTTTCCTGAAAATGTGGATGGTTATTCTGAGTTTTTTTCTATTATTATAAGCTGCAATTAAGGTAGTCTCTAAAAAAACTAAAATTATTTTGGGGAAGTGCTTGTAAGTCCTTTTTTTTGAGGATATATAAAAAGTCAAATTGGCACTACTATTATTTTGACCGCAGCTGTACATATGTACAAATGTGTATTGTTATGAATATTCATAGTTTCAATAGCTTGCTTTTATTTCTTGGCTCTTGGTTTTCTGTAATCCTGAGCACATGGAAGATCCTTATCGCACCACGATAAAACGGTTAAACTAAATTTGGTTATCGAATTAAGTTCGCGTTTGAAAACCCTTTTCTAAAGAAAGTAAAAACTTGTGAAATTTTTGGATAATCGACGGTATCAACAAAAAAAAAACATATCCTATGGTCATTTAATGAATATATGTATGTATGTACTTCAGCCTCACTCACATGAAAGACATGGTGTCAAAACTATGATTCGATTCAACTCAACAGATCTGCTATGCTCCGAGGGCCGAGCTGTACTGAGGGAAGTGCGACTTACGAGCGAGCATGAGGTACAACAAATTCTGAGAATCTGGCGAAACAATATCCATACTTCATTAATAAGCCGGGATACTCTACTATCCGCAGCCCCATTTCCCTTGCCATTCCCATCTGGCATTTCCTCCTGCACGATAGGCTGGTCGGCCATTGGATCCGTAGAGCAAGCACCTTTGCTCATGTTTCTTTCTATTCATGCTAAGTAGTTGTGTAGACAAAAAAAGGCCCTTAACTGCATAGAGTATAAAAATACGAGTTTGTATACTTTTAAAAATACACGTAATTGCGTGGACATAAGCATATGGTTTTACATATTAACATTGTTTACTAATCCTAATCAAAGTTCGCCAATCGGATCAAATTAAAATAATGAATAAAACGTTTAAAACGCATCCAGTTAGTCCATCCATAGTCAAAAATAATCTAGATAGCTATTATTATTTGATTGCTATTTCTGTCGATTTAGGTTTAAGTTCTGTATGGAAATTAACAATCCTCGAACAAGAAATAGAGCATTCCGCAATTTCTGTGTTGTGTGTGTGTTGTTTAGGCTGCCCGTTGGTTATGTGAGCAACAAATTCATTCACTCCAATCGAAATCAAAAGTCAAACACAACAAAATGAAGTCATGAACTGGCAATTATCTCGAATTTCGCTTGCGCATGAACCAATGGAGAGAATAGGGTAATGTGAGATAGAAACAGGGAGAGGGAGAGAGAGAGAGTGAGAAAGAGTGGGAGATCACGACTCACCTTGATACAGGTATCGCCCGAATTAAATGCTGCTGCGGTGAATGTTGCTGTTGCTGTTGATGTTGCTGCTGCTGCTGTTGGTGCTGCTGATGCTGTTGGTGATGTTGCTGCAACGTATTACTTGCCACTGAAGCTGCAGCTGCCGCCGCCGCAACAGCCACCGTGTTCGTAAGGGAGCTGTTCACCAGCAGATTCGATCGCTGGACGGCAACCATGCCAATGCCGCTTCCATTAACACTACCGGGATCGGCTACTCCTGGCCCCGATGGGGATCGCAGCTCCGTGTGTTGGTCGAAGCCCAGCCCACTGTCGTTAGAGTTGTCGCAAGGCGGCGGATGCGGTCGCTGTGGTATTCGCTTTCCGGGTACTATCTTGCCAGGACCGGCCTGCAAAGCAACAAACGATAAAGAGATAAGCAACCCAAGTTATCCTTTGCAAAAAAGTTCCTTCAGGTCATGTTCCTCATTCTATACCATTTTAAAACTGTTGGCTCAATTATGCATTTATATCTATATATAACAATAACTGTCTTAAAAAAAATCAAAAAAGCTTGCATATCGCAGACCATCGAGATGCATAGTGTCAACTGCATTTATCCAGTCGCTCACAGCTTTAATAAACCAGAGCACTTGTCAAACCTAAGCTTTCCACATAAAAACTTTTCAGTAAAAATCCTATGTACAGTAGCGGACAATGAAATTAGGACACTCAAAAACAAGTGATTTTTCTGTTTTAGAAAGTTTTGGTATGTGTCCAAAGAAAACGAAAAGGAACGTGAGTCGCTTCTAGTCGTGACTCTACTTTTATACCCGTAGTCAGTCAGTATATCAATTTGTGAGCTTATGATTGAAATTTTAATAGATAATTTAAATATTTTACATTTTTAATTTTTTTGATACATCTTTTAACTACATCTACATCTAAAATGTAGATAATACATCTAGAACAAATATTCTACATATACCATTTAGATTCTACATCTCCTCCC
Source organism: Drosophila subsilvestris (assembly GCA_035043285.1). Classification (NCBI taxonomy): domain Eukaryota; kingdom Metazoa; phylum Arthropoda; class Insecta; order Diptera; family Drosophilidae; genus Drosophila; species Drosophila subsilvestris. The sequence goes on from JAWNNB010001868.1 coordinate 190,371, forward strand.
CGAGAAGGCGCTCGCGCACTGCACAGGGCAGAGTGTGTGCTAGCGAGAAAGAGAATGAATAGCATCAGCGTCATTCTGGCTATAATAATGATTCCTTACTGAAGATGGAGGGGGCGTGACAAAATTTTGAAAGAAACTTGATTCAGTGTGATATCACATGAGTCTGGAAACAAAATTTGGTTGCTCTAGCTTTTATTGTCTCTGAGAACGAGGCGTCAAACAAGACGGACAGACGGACGGACGGACGGATAGACAGACATGGCTCTATTGACTCGGCTATTGATGCTGATCAAGAATATATATACTTTATGGGGTCGGAAACTTTTCCTTCTCTGCGTTGCACTAATCCACTTTTACCACAAATACAATATACCCCTTAACTCTTTGAGTACGGGTATAATTAGTATTTGGCTTGCTCTTCGTCTTTATGTATGATATCGGTATCTATGCATCTATGTGTATGATGCTTCCTTCTCTGCAAATATCTTCTAATTCAAAACACCGTCTGCAGGCGAAAAGATCGTTCCATGTTAACCATGATATGATATAGGGATATGACGAATCATGAAAGAACAGGCATTCAACATGTAGGACGGGGTATGACGGGGTAACGACTCCCGGGATGAGAGCAATTTCGTTCTCTGTTTCACAGCTTACCCTAGTTATTGTGTGCAGTTTGCCTGGCAAGCCCTTTCCCGGCTGTCTCTTCGAGGGTATACGAAATCCCTTGCGATGTATTCGGGAACTCATTGTGGAATTGGTGGACATGGTCATCCTCATCCCTATGGAAAAGAATAAGAGAAAAATATCTATTGAAAACAAATCTGTATTTTATGCCAAAACATAAATTTATCATTAAGATTTACATATAAATATATAGTAGGTATATACATATACAGCTGTGTTCAATGAAATAGTAGTGCCGCACCTCACTACTTTCAAAACACCTTTTGAGATATTTCTAGTCTTCCAAATTGAACAAGTGATACCTTTACGGAAAGCCTGGAATGTAAGCATTAATAACTGAAAGAACCCCCCTTACATTTGCATTCCATCTTCTTGTTTTTCACGACCTTAGACAACTACCCATGATTTTTTCTGTTCAATGAAATAGTAGTGCTGGACTAAATAAATTATTTTAAATGAAAAACAAAGCAATTCATTTAATGTGGGCACCATCCCTAAGCTCAATTCAGATATTGAATAATTTGATGAAAGAAAGATTTGGAAATAGCGGTAATTTTGATTTTTGAGCTTTGGGGAAATCACTGCTCGGTCCAGAAGAGGAGGCCTAAGAGTTAGACTTATAACTTAAGGCAGGAGTTATAATGGAATTGAAAACTAAGTTGAGTGCACTCTCACTATTGTATTTAACCCAATTAACCATAAGAAGTAGACACTACATCGATTTTGTGTACAAAAAATGTAACTTTTGAAGGATGGTCGGCGAGGGTCGTTGAGGAGACCAAAACTTCAATATACTAAAAAATTATGAAAAAAATGTTATATCGCTCTGCCAGCGATGTGACAGTTTTTAGACGATTGATTACACATTATTTCAATGAAAAAAGTCCCAGAAAGCTATGCGTTTTGTCATAAAGCACATAGGCGCAGAACTCAAGCCTCATAGGGCTCATGCTGGGCATACTGGGCATGCCCCATGCTATTTTTTATACCCGTACTCAAAAAGAGTTAAGGGGTATACTGTATTTGACCGGTAAAAGTGGATGTGTGTAACGCAGAGAAGGAAAATTTTCCGACCCCATAAAGTGTATATATTTCTTGATCAGTATCAATAGCCGGAGTCGATAGAGCCATGCCTGTCTGTCCGTCGCGTCCGTCCGTCTGTCCGTCTGTCCGTCTGTCCGACTGTCCGTCCGTCTGTCCGTCCGTCTGTCCGTCCCGATGAGCGCCTGGATCTCAGAGACTATAAAAAGCTAGAAGTAACCAAATTTTGTTTCCAGACTCATGTGATATCACACTGCTCCAAGTGTATTTCAGAAATTTGCCCCACCGCCCCCTTCCGCCTTCACAAAGGACGAAAATCTGTGGCATCCACAATTTTGAAGAGCCGATAAAACTAAAAACGCAGTATCGTAGAAGAATGACCATATCTATCTAGATTGGCGAATCTGAACTAGATCGGATCATTGTTATAGCCAGAATAAAGAAATTAATTTTTCAGTTGCTCCCCCACCACCTCTGGCGTTGCTGACGCTATTCATTCTCTCGTCTCGCTCGCACACACTCTGCCCTGTGCAATGCGCGAGCAACCCCCTAGCGGAGGGAGATGTAGAATCTAAATGGTAGATGTAGAATATTTTGTTCGAGATGTATTATCTACAGTTTACCTGTAGATGTAGTTAACAAATGCGTAGCAAAAATGTAATATGTAAAATTAAAATTTTTTTTTAAATTTTAATCATAATCTCATAAATTTATATACTGACTGAGTACGGGTATAAAAGTAGAGTCGCGACTAGGAAGCGACTACGTGTTCCTTCTCGTTTTTCCATGATTTTGGGGGGCAATTGGATTTCTGTGAATGCCAGACATATTATGTTGAGTCTATCTTGCCATATAATACAACTTTACTGTCATCAGTCAAAGGTCTTTTTGTCACAGTGACACAGCCCATTCCATATGCGTTTTTCAAAACTGATGTCGTGCACCAATGTTTTCCCAGACCCAAACGCGGAGCTTTCTGGGACTTTTTTCATTTAAATAATATAAAATCAACTGTCTAAAAACTGTCACATAACTGGCAGAGCGATACAACATTTTTTTCATAATTTTTGATGATGTTGAAATTATGGTCTTGCCTTCGACCATCGCCGACCATCCACCAAAAGAGAAGTTTTTTGTATACAAAATCGATGTAGTGTCTACTTCTTATGGTTAATTGGGTTAAATACAATAGTGAGAGTGCACTCAACTTAGTTTTCAATTCCATTATAACTCCTGCCTTAAGTTATAAGTCTAACTCTTAGGCCTCCTCTTCTGGACCGAGCAGTGATTTCCCCAAAGCTCAAAAATCAAAATTACCGCTATTTCCAAATCTTTCTTTCATCAAATTATTCAATATCTGAATTGAGCTTAGGGATGTGCCCACATTAAATGAATTGCTTTGTTTTTCATTTAAAATAATTTATTTAGTCCAGCACTACTATTTCATTGAACAGAAAAAATCATGGGTAGTTGTCTAAGGTCGTGAAAAACAAGAAGATGGAATGCAAATGTAAGGGGGTTCTTTCAGTTAATAATGCTTACATTCCAGGCTTTCCGTAAAGGTATCACTTGTTCAATTTGGAAGACTAGAAATATCTCAAAAGGTGTTTTGAAAGTAGTGAGGTGCGGCACTACTATTTCATTGAACACAACTGTATGTACAAAAGAAGTATATTTATTTATTTCAAAACATAGCTATAAATTATAATTTATTATAAAAATTAAATCTGATACATTCTGATTTATCTACCCGTTTCTCCTTAGACCTACAAAGAATATCATCAAGCTCTATATTTCTATATACAATATATATATATATAGAACTTTGTTCAGTGATATGTGTACAATGGAAGGGTGTCTCAGATCACTGCAGCGCGGGGATAGAACGAGCATTGCATTGTCTGGTGCTCCGTTCCGTTCGTGAGCTAAGTTACTGCCATGGAAACTGATAATGCTACGACGGCGGCGGGATGGGTTCGGGTGCATTGAACTTCTTCTCAGTGCAGAACCCCACAGACTCATAGTCCGTATATGTACATATGTATGTATGTAGTTCAGGTCATAGAATATTCCCTATTGTTGCTGTTGTTTCTGATTTTGTTACTGCTATTTTGGTTGCTGGAATATCACTGTATAATTGTTGCCGTTCGCACGATCTCAATTGATGCATAATTTCAATTTCAACTGCGTTTGCATTCGTTTTCCTTCGCCTTCTGAGACCCCAGATTCATATGAAGTTCTATATAAATACATTTTTGTGTGTGCACATATACTTACATACATATGTACATGTATGTACATATATTATCATACAGCCACAACCACAATATCGCCCGAGAGCAGAGCTGATAAAAATGCCAGGGAGGCCGGCGGTTCAGACAAATCCCAGTAAAAAAGGGAAACCCTAATCTCCCCTGCCTGATTCCTGAGCCGCTTTTTATACCCGTACTCAAAAAGAGTTAAGGGGTATATTGTATTTGTGGTAAAAGTGGATGTGTGTAACGCAGAGAAGAAAAATTTTCCGACCCCATAAAGTATATAAATTCCTGATCAGTATAAATAGCCAAGTCGATAGAGCCATGTCTGTCTGTCCGTCCGTCTGTCCGTCTTGATGAGCGCCTAGCTCCCAGAGACTATAAGAGCTAGAGAATCCAAATTTTGTTTCGAGACTCATGGGATATCCCCCTGCTACAAGCGTATTTCAAAATTTCGCCCCGCCCCCACAAAAAACGCAAATCTGTGACAGCCACAATTTTGAAGATACAATAAAACTAAAAACACAGTATCGTAGAGAATGACCATATCTACCAGATTGCCAAATCTGGTACAGATCGGATTATTATTATAGTCAGAATGAAGAAATTTTCAGTTGCTTCCCCCACCTCCTCTGGCGCTGCTGACGCTACCTATTCTCTTTCTCGCTCGCACACACTCAGCCCTGTGTAATGCGCGAGCGCCATCTCGCGGAGGAGATGTAAAATCTAAATGGTAGATGTAGCATATTTTTTCTATATGTATAATCTACATTTTAGATGTAGATGTAGTTAACAGATGTAGCAAAAAAATTTAAAATTTAAAATTTTAAAATTTCTATTTAAATTTCAATTATAAGCTCACAAATTTATATACTGACTGAGTACGGGTATAAAAGTAGAGTCGCGACTAGAAGCGACTCACGTTCCTTCTCGTTATAAATAGTTTTTGGTTACAGAAACCTTAAAATTGGATCTGCAAAATTGGCCACGGCAAAAACAAAAAAGTCAATTGCTACGAACAGCTGTGACAGCCCGATTAGGCTATCGATAAGTCTCTGTTAAACATAACAGATGCCTTTTTGTATGAGCAGCAGTAAGTTTCGCGCTTAACAGTACAAAGAGTAAACGAATTCATAAAAGTGGATTGCAGAGCGCCTCGAAATGAAAAGTCATACTTTTTGCTGAAAAGTAAAACGCAAAGTGAATGTGAAAACCGGAGCCTTCCTGAATATATAATAAATTTATTTGAAATTGTTTTTTATTCAAAACAATTACACTACACAACCAAATTTAACTTTTTATTTACGCTTCGAACCAAACCATATTTTTCTAGATCAAATCTACTTTACAGCTACATTTATCAGATTTTTAGAATGACAAATGTATTACAACAAGATGTAAGATACTTAAGTTATCTGAAAATAAGCATTAACGAGAAGGAACGTGAGTCGCTTCTAGTCGCGACTCTACTTTTATACCCGTACTCAGTCAGTATATAAATTTGTGAGCTTATGATTGAAATTTAAATAGAAATTTTAACATTTTACATTTTTACATTTTTTTGCTACATCTGTTAACTACATCTACATCTTAAATGTAGATAATACATCTAGAAAAAATATTCTACATCTACCATTTAGATTCTACATCTCCTCCGCAAGTTGGCGCTCGCGCATTTTACAGGGCAGAGTGTGTGCGAGCGAGAAAGAAAATGAATAGCGTCAGCAACGCCAGAGGAGGTGGGGAAGCAACTGAAAACATCATTCTGGCTATAATAATGATCCGATCCGTACCAGATATGGTCATTTTCTACGATAATGTTTTATCGTATCTTCAAAATTGTGGATGCCACAGATTTTCATTCTTTGTGAAGGCGGAGGGGGGCGTGGCAAAATTTTGAAAGAAGCATGATTCAGTGTGATATGATATGGGTCTGGAAACAAAATTTGGCTGCTCTATCATTGATAGTCTCTGAGAACTAGGCGTCAAACAAGATGGACAGACGCACGGACGGACGGACGGTCGGACAGACAGACATGGCTCTATCGACTCGGCTATTAATACTGATCAAGAATATATATACTTTATGGGGTCGGACAATTGTTCTTCTCTGCTTTCACTTCCACTTTTACCACAAATACAAATACTCCTTAACTCTCTTTGAGTACGGGTATAAAAACAAGTTTTTTTATATTCTTTAAAAAAGTTCTGCCATTGTGTTGTGTAGTTTTATGGGCCGTATTAAAAAGACTTATGTCGATATGGGTGTGTTTTTTTTACTATGCCATTTTTCTCTTAGTGTACATTGATTTCTGTGATGACAGTTGCGCCCACAAAAAGTGAGAACGTTTTATGACACAATCAAACAACTACCCATAACCGACCCACCCGATCTGATCCGAGCCAAAATTATCCGATTCGCACCCTTTCAGCCGCCTTCCTAACCTTGAGTGGAAACGTGCCTACCTACTGAACCCAAAGAAACGAGCCTTACAGGCAGCCAGGCAGATAGTGAGGGAGGGGGATCGACTGCGATAAGATCTAACAGTGGAAGAGGATAAGCTTGATTGTCATGGCAGATATGCATAAATACATATGTACAGTAAAATACAAGTCGATAGATAGAAAGATAATTAGAGGATACTCAAGAGATATTATAATCACCATATGATTACCATCATCAATTAGCCACCATCCACTGCCCTTATCACTTAGATAGAGATACTCCTACTACTATTACTATCGCCATGCCACAAGATACAAGATGTGAGAGGTACAAATAGTGGGAAAGTCTTATTCAATTTCACATTCCTTCCAATTACACTTCATTCAATTCATATTCTGTTGGGCGGCTTCTTGGCGGCGGGCTGTACCGTATCTAAACACAGGTGTGAACCAGACCAGCGATCGAGACTCGTACTACGGAGTTATGGAGAGACAGTTGTTTCTGAAGTTCGCAAATCTATAATTAAACGCAGACTCCAATACAAAATAACAGACTGGAAGAAATGAACCGAAACAGATTGTCAATAAAGTAAATCAACACAAATATACGAGATATTATAAAATTAAGTGTATTGAACCTACATATCTGACCCAATGTGGCTGCCCCAGGTCCATTTAAATTTTAAATGTACATACGTTACGAGTACGTACATATGTATGTATATTTTAGATATAGATGTAGTTAACAGATGTAGCCAAAAAATGTAAAATATTTAAAATTTCTATTAAAATTTCAATTATAAGCTCACAAATTTATATACTGACTGACTATAAAAGTAGAGTCGCGACTAGAAGCGACTCACACGTTCTGGTTTTTTTGCATTAGAAACATATTTTTGTTAGTTCAGCTTACAGGTTTTCTCTGGGATGTTACTATTATGATTGAATAGACTAATCCATTAGATCATGTAAACTGTTATCAATAACAATTTAAAAATTTTCAAATTAAAAATGTGCATAATTTTCTGTAAATTCATTTCCAAAAATATCAGCTCGGTGTTTAAGCCAAAAGGAACATTGTAGATCCTGAAAATTTGAAAATTACACTTTTATAATAGACCTAACCCTAATGTACATATTTACATATATCGTTTTTGTACTGGGGGGGGGGGGGGGTGTGGTTTGCAGGATTGCTACTTGGCTCTTGTTCCTACTTGGGTTGCTTTTGTTTGGTTGTTAGGTTGTTTTTCTTCTGTCGCGACTGACGCGTAATCTTATCGCATTGGGCAAACCTGGCAACTGGCGAATACTGTCATGAACGAAACCAAATCGAGCGTTGGGGAGAACTTGAATCATCAGCGACAACTGGGCGCCACCTCTTTGGTAATTGACGCCCTCCATTTCTAGATTTGCGTACGTTATACCCATACATATGTATGTATGTATATCGATATCAAATGCTTATCGTATGTTATCACAGTAGAGAAATTTGATCAAAAATGAGTTTTAAAAGAATTTTTTAATGGAGATATGACAGCAGGCATAGGAACAGATGTCTATCAAATCGGTCCGTCAGCAGAAAAAGAGAGACCGACTTAAAAGCTTATAATACAAAAAAAATGTGCATACATATGTACATACATACATATATGATGAAAGTGCATAGACAAGACAGATCGGTGTAATTTAAATTGCCCTAATAGGGGGCCACACAGGTTCCCACTCAACTTGAACTCTTCCAGGCGAATTTCTTTAATTTTCATAATCTATTTATCAGCATGTAATGCAGATAAGATGCGTTTATGGGCTGCTACCTTGCTTAAGCGCTCTCTTTAGTCCGCTCATATACATATGTACATACATATGTAATCCTCTGTTTAGAATATGAAGGACTACTGATCAATTAAACATCGTGAATGGCTACTGATATATGCATACATATCACGTCGGCTGTTTTTGCTGATCAATAATACATATATTTACATCAGTGATCAGCACCAATACAATAACATTCCATTTCAACGACATGCCCTAGTAAAACGGAATAGGGAGATTACATTGAAATGGTTGGCGGTGGCTCATGGGCTAGCCCATACGGGCTAGTCAGATATCTAGTCTTGGAATGGGTTTCACAGCCAAAGGGAGGCAAAACGGAACAACACAGACAACGTCAAAAAATATTATTGTTTGGTGCCGATCACTGTGCTACTCTGTGCGTGTAGAGGCATCTATCCTCACAAGATAGGGCCATGCCGATCACTGGTGTAGATACATACATATGTATGTACAGATGTACATGTGTACATAAGTACATATAACACTGGTACATCTTTTGTTTTCGCTTCCTTACCGAAGTTGCTTTTGTAATGCTGCTGGTAGGCCTGTATATTGGTGTTTCCTGTGTTGTTGTTGTTGTTACTGTAGTTATTGTTGTTGTTGTAATGGTGCCCATAGTGATTATTGTTGGTGTTAATACCTCCTCCACCTCCCCCACTGGCACCAGCACCGCCAGTGTTGTTGCTGCCACCACCATGGTGCTGATGATGACTCAGATTGTGCATCTTGGAGGGAATCCGGTAGCCCGACTCGTAGTGTTTATACTGATTGTAGGTGAAGCGCATTGTGGTGGGGTAAAGATATTAATGTTCGCTCTTTTGCGGTAATCTTTAGACTTTCTGAATTTTCTGTCTTTCCCGCTCTCCTGCTTCTCGTTCTCTTTTTTGGATATGTGCTCTTAAAATACTCTATAATTATTTGCGTAGGCATAGATTGTTTTGTTTTTGGTAATAATTGTTGGCACTTTGTGTTTTTGATTTCGTCGTTAACTAATTTAATTTGTTGATTAGTTTTTTATTTGGCATTTCATTGGGTATTTTTTTTACATATTTTGTTTGTTCTTGATGCTTCTGATAAATGTTTTACAATAAATACATTTGCGGTCGGATTTAGTTGTGGTTGCTTTGTGCTTGTTTTTGTCGGCCAGCTTAGTGTGAAAAACAAAAATTAAAGGAATAGACGATGGTAAACTTAAATCACTGTTGGCAAAAACGCACGCGAACTGTTCGGAAAAACGCAAACGAAGACGAAACGCTCTGAAAACACCCGTTCAGCGTAAAAAAGCACAGACGAATCAAACCAACACTAAGTCGGCCACGAAAGACACTTTAAAAGGGCCGCGTCGCGCATAAAACCATGTCCCGAAGACGACGCCGATCAGATCAGGAATTAAAACGCTTAAAAACTAAGTTTACATTTATTTTGAGTTTTTGTTTTGTTTCGGAAATTTGCTCTTGCGTTATTTATCTATTTATGTACGGCCTTTTGTTTTTACAGGCCGACTCCGATTGTACATTTCCCTTAGCGTGGGTTTTTTTTTATCGCGGCCAAGCCTAACCGAAGCCAGGGAAGGCAGAACCGCACCAACAAATGAGAAGGGAAATTAAAAGAGAAGCACGGGAGGAATTCGATGATCATCGCCTTATGTGCACTCTCTCTGTCTGTTCCGAAACATGTTTCCTCTTTTGGTGGAAGGGAGGGGCTGGGCTACCTTGAAATGTTTCCTCCTTGCGCTTGGGCGCTTCCTACTTGGCTCCTCAATGAACAGTTACACCGCATCAGAACAAGCAGTAGAACTGGAACGGGTTTCACTTCCCTTTTACTTTTCTGCGCGCAAAAGGAAGAGACAGGCAGCTCTTTCGAGTGGACAAAGAGCAAGGTCGCAGTGGATGCGGGCGTAACCTCCTTTTTTAATTTCTGTGTTTGTTTTCTATGTGGAACCGCTACAGCATCTACATACATATGTATATATCGTTCAAATCGAGTGCAGCTCGATTGGTTCTTGGCCTAATCGATCCACCGCAAGCCCCCGACTCGTTGACACAGATAATGCTGCCAGCAACACCCCCGCCCCGACGACCAGACCAGGTTTGGTTTAAACATTTACATATGTTCGTTTTTTGTATTTATTTTTTTTGACAATTAAATGCCAAGGCGGCAGATTCTTGGCTTGATTAAATGCTAATTGTAGGGGTGCACGGTGCATTTATCAGCAGTCTTACATATGCTTACACACATACATATGTACATGCATATGCTATACAATACATTCATACAAATGTATGCATGTATGTAAATTTGTATATTAAGTGCCGTTGGCTTTGTGAAAAATCTTGATCTTGTTTCATTGACCCACATTAGAATCATAATATGTATAAACTAGCCCGAAATGAGCAGAATTAGACGGATGGATGCCATCTGATCCGATTTGAATGGTCGGTTCGGAGATATGTTTATTAGACCTGATCGGCTTTTATTGAGAACTCTCATTCTTTTACCGGTGAAACTTTATAATAAAAGCATACAAAGAGAAGAGAATCTATGCGGATACGAAAGTTACAAATTTATGCAAGGATGGGGATTGCGGAAAACAGAAAATAGTATTGAGTGGAATAGCGATCGAAGATTCTGCGTCGTTACATTTTGTACAAGTTGCTTTGCTTATATGTACATACATACATATGTAGGTAGTGGGTAAAATCATTGCTTCTCGAATAGCTTCGCCCAAAAAGCAGTAGGCAATTTCTCCCGTTCTAAAACTCTGAATATAGCTCTCAGAAAGAACTCATTTGTTTAGGGGCTATTTTACACAAATCTAATATTCTTCTGCCATTTTCAGTATAACAATTTGTTTCTCTTCCCTTGAAATCAAATTGTTCGCTTAACTGAAATCATTCATTCAGATATTCTTTTAAATTTCTTAAAAGGAGAGAGAGAGGCGGTGCGGGGAGACAGAGGGAAATCTCTATTATAATAATCATCGACTAGTATATTTTACGGATTTGTTGTTTGTTCCTTTCCTTTTTTGTTAATTTGTTTGAAATTTCTCTTAAACTAATATTACTTTGAACAGAGAATCAATAAAAAATTAAAATTTTAATATCGATTGGTTTCTGATTAAAGCGAAGGAAAACAAACTGGGAAATCTATCTGTCTGCATTGCAAGGACTTTGTTGGCGGACTGCGACTGCCGCCTCTGGTACGGGTCTAGTCCGGTTCGATCCGGTGTGGGGGTCTCGGGTACTGCGACTGGGCTCTGCCCACTGGCCGCTTCTTCTCTGGAGGTCGCCCGCTCTGGCAAAGGCGATAAGATAAAAAGCCTTCAACACTGCCTTGATTCTAACAAGGCAAAAACAATGCAACACTGATTATATACATAAAGAGTTATGTGCGACCCGCAGGCAGCACTAGGCACGCACAAAAAAAAAATACGTAAAAAAATGAATAGTAGATTTAACTGAAAACGCAAATGTTCCAGCTGAAACGGAGAATTGACTGTGCTTGAACCGATACCGAAACCGAATCGCGAGTCAGGCGGTGGCACGATGTGGACACTTACGCTGAGATCGATGAACTAAATCCCGAAAGAACGACAAACTGTAATGATGCCTGGTCTCGCCTGGTCTGGCCTGATGCTGCCCCTTCAGTCAGAGAGATAGTGAGAAACCCAGAGAGAGAGAGAGAGAGAGAGAGAGAGAGAACACTCAAAGCCCAGAGTATGGAGAAGTGAGAGCGAATCGAAGGCGGCTGCGACAAGTGTACGCGTGGCTGACAACAACTATGACGACAACGGGTTTAATTGAGCCCGCTCCCCGTGCCTGTGTGTGTGTATGTGTATGTATGTGTGTGTATGTGTGTTTTTGTGGTTCGGCACTGATTGCAGCCTCAAATTGATAAAGCAGCGCCCAGCGGGAGAACGCGCGACTGAGAGCACTGGAAGAGCAATTGAAATCAATATGCACATCTTCGGAAGCTGCTGTCGCGGTAGCTGCTGCGGCTGCGCTATTCTGCTCCGTATGCCTCTCCCCCAACCTAACCATCCGTACACGAATTCGATGCGTAGCTGTTAATTAACAGCGGAGCAAACAGCACACGCTTGAGTATGCGCGCTGGATGATGATGATACGCACAACTGCGCCGCCGATGTTAGCGAGCTGGAAGAGTGCGGTCAATTTCAGACAGACAGTCAGGGTCAGACAGAAAGGAATGTCTACACACACTACACGCCACGAGTTACCGTAACCATACATGTATACGTCAAGCGATGTTCATGCCTGTGTTTAGGTTTAGGCGCACAAAAATATTTTGGCAGGTGTGACCAGATATCGCCAGTGCTGATAAGCTCATATCCAAGCAGATCCATTAACATATGTACATACGAGTATTGAAGAACCAACTCATTTTTTTTTTTGTGATTCCAATACACTGTATTTACCTAAAAATGCATTGCTCCAAATTTTAACAAAACACATTCACACGGAAGACGTGTGGCGTGGTCACATGTAGGCCTCAGCTGAGATCCCAGTTGTGAGATTTCGATCCCACTGCCTCTTCCGCTCTCGCTCTCTATCGCTCTCTATCACTATCTGTCGCTCTCTTACACGCACAAGCACGAGCATTCACGAGCGTCGGCTTTCAGTAGCGCGCCAACAATAACAACAGCTGCAATGGTGTTAATTTCTACTTGGTTGGCCGATGGCTGTCAGAGCACAGTGGACGATCAATTGAATACAAAAAATATGTACACATATTTACTTACAAGGTACGTATTTTTTTTATTCAGAGTACATACATACAAATGTTTTTAAAATTTTTATATTTTAATTTTATTCCTTTTCTACTCTGCAAAACGGGCCCAAATAAGTATGTAATTTTTCTTAACATAATTGGCTACAGCCTACATGTAAATCGGATACAACTTCGTCAACTTTAGAGAAAAGATGGAAGAAGCGGGAGAGCAGAGAAAAGAGACCACATAGTCGCACAACTCAAAAGTTGGTGTTATCAAAGCAGAGGGGCAGCAGCAGCAACAGCAACAAAAACAATAAAAATTGACGATAACTCTTTTTTATAGCAATGAAAATATGAAGAGGGGAATGCCGAGGGTGGCGATATGGTGGAGCGTGAGGCAAGGTGTAGCTCTTGTGCGTCCACACTATAAAAATACACTACATAAAGCTCAATGAAATAGTAGTGCCGCACCTCACTACGTTCAAAACACTTTTTGAGATATTTCTAGTCTTCCAAAATTAACAAGTGATACCTTTACGGAAAGCCTGGAATGTAAGCATTAATAACTGAAAGAACTCCCCCTTACATTTGCATTCCATCTTCTTGTTTTTCACGACCTTAGACAACTGCCCATGATTTTTTCTGTTCAATGAAATAGTAGTTCTGGGCTAAATAAATTATTTTAAATGAAAAAACAAAGCAATTCATTTAAAGTGGCCACCATCCCTAAGCCCAATTTAGATATTGAATAATTTGATGAAAGAAAGTTATGGTTATAGCAGTACTTTTGATTTTTGAGCGTTGAAGAAATCACTACTCGGTCCAGAAGAGGAGAGCTAAGAGTTAGACTAAAAACTTAAGGCAGGAGCTATAATGGAATTGAAAACTAAGTTATATGCACTCTCACTATTGTATTTAACCCAATTAACCATAAGAAATCGACAGTACATCGATTTTGTAAACAAAAAATTTCTCTTTTAGAGGATGGTCAGCGATTGTCGAAGGCAAGACCATAATTTCAATATCATCAAAAATTATGAAAAAAAATGTATATCGCTCTGCCAGTGATGTGACAGTTTTTAGACAGTTGATTTCATATTTTTTCAATGAAAAAAGTCCCAGAAAGATACGCGTTTTGTCATAAAGCACATAGGCGCAGAACTCAAGCCTCATAGGGCTCATACTGGGCATGCCCCATGTTATGTTTTTCATGATTTTGGGGAGAAATCGGATTTCTGTGAATGCCAAACATATTATTTTGAGTATATCTTGCCATATAATACAACTTTACTATCATCAGTCAAAGGTATTTTTGTCACAGTGACACAGGCCATTCCATATGCGTTTTTCCAAACTGATGTCGTGCACCCATGTTCTCCCAGACCCAAACGCGGAGCTTTCGGGCACTTCTTGCATTGAAATAATGTGTAATCAACCGTCTTAAAACTGTCACATCACTGGCAGAGCGATATAAAATTTTTTTCATAATTTTTTAGTATATTGAAGTTATGGTCTTGCCTTTGACCATCGCCGGTCATCCTCCAAAAAAAAGTTATTTGTATAAAAAATCGATGTACTGTCTACTTCTTATGGTTAATTGGGTTAAATACAATAGTGAGAGTGCATATAACTTAGTTTTCAATTCCATTATAGTTCCTGCCTTAAGTTTTTAGTCTAACTCTTAGGTCTCCTCTTCTGGACCGAGCAGTGATTTCCTGAACGATCAAAATTCAAAAGTTCCGCTATTTCCAAAACTTTCTTTCATCAAATTATTCGATATCTAAATTGAGCTTAGGGATGGTGTCCTATTTAAATTGATTTGCGTTGTTTTTTCATTTAAAATAATTTATTTAGCCCAGCACTACTATTTCATTGAACAGAAAAAATCATGGGCAGTTGTCTAAGGTCGTGAAAAACAAGAAGATGGAATGCAAATGTAAGGGGGTTCTTTCAGTTACTAATGCTTACATTCTAGGCTTTCCGTAAAGGTATCACTTGTTCAATTTGGAAGACTAGAAATATCTCAAAAAGTGTTTTGAAAGTAGTGACGTGCGGCACTACTATTTCATTGAACACAACTGTATGTACGCAGTGGTGGACATACATTTGTCTTTTATCTTTGCTGAAGACAAATACCGTTGGATCCTAATGTTGTCGCACATCTGATGCACGCAGTTTGCTTTACAGGAGCCAAGGATTAGCGGTGAATGAAGGGATAGTGTGGCTGAATTATTGAAGAGTAACAAATTGACCTTCAATTAGCTTATTAAGCTAAACACTATTAAACACTACAAAGCGAAAGGCACAACATTCCGAAACAGTATTTTCCAACGAGTATTTGATCTTTTTACAATAATTCTAGTAAGGAAATGTTAGACGCCCAATAAATCTCTATCTTTTAAATACACCCGGCCCTCGATTAACACGGGGGTTACGTTCCTGGAAAACCTAGTGTTAAGCAAAAGCGTGTTAAGCTGATATTTGGATTCAGTACAAACTACGGGGGTTACGATCCTAAAATTCAAAATATAAAGGCTTTCTTTTGTTTTGTCTGTTGTTTTTTTTGTTTTGTTTTGTATTTAACATGTTTTCTGCTGGCTCTTCTGGCTTATCAAAATATTCTTAGATTGTTTAGTGGCTTTTTAAGCTTCTTTGTATAAATATTTTGTCCAAATCTTTTTTGTAAGTTAAGTAAGTTAAGTTTTTACATAAGTCATCTTTCAATGAGCGGATCAAAATTTGTAAGCACTAAAACCATTCGGTAAAAACGACCAAGAAATAATTTCTTTCGACTTTTTCTGAGTTTTAAAAATTAAAATTTTGGGAATTTAAAAGTTTAATTTTTCCCAGTCGGTAAGCCGAAGCTACAAAAGGTTCGGTTCACTTTTTAGCTGCATTTATCAGCTTTTCAGAATTGGTCAAATACAACCAAATACAATACAAAAGAGCACTACATCTGAAAAAAAGCATTAAAAAATAGCAGATTTAAAATATTACAAAAAATTTGTTTTCCTGCGTAGTGATGCAAACAAAAACCCACTACCGCATAATTGATCAAAAAATTAATTTAGCTTTTTTGTAATCGTGTAAGAAAAAGTTTTTGACCGTGTTAAAAGGGGGAAGGGAGCAAATTTATATCCGTTTAAGACCGAGCTCGTATTAAAACAGTTCGTGTTAAGTGAGGGCCAGGTCTAGTCTCATGCATGTACATATGCATGCATCTCGTTTCTATGGAAGGTTGTATATGGGCATATCCATTCTGGTGTTAAGTTCGTACGACAAAATGTTAAAAATATAATAATAAAGTCTCATTAAAAATCAGCCTGGGCAAATTTTCTGGGGGTTTTGGTAGAATGAATATGGAAGAGAGACTTTTATTAGGTAAAAGTGTAATTATGGAAAAAGCTGGTCAAGGTATGTAGTTTAATTTTTAATACATGTTTTTAGATAGTTATATGTTGTTATTGAATTATTTAGTGTGTTGCTCGAGTGTATTTTTAGCTCTATACTAACAAAGTTGCGTGTTTTCTGTAGAATACCACTTTTGCTCAGCACAACCAATCACCAAGGTTGAATTGAGATGTTTTTAACCAATAATTATACTATCAAATGGTATTAATGCTTTCTGCCCATTTTTGCCCCTTTTCGGGAAATTTATCATGTTGCAGGTGTCTATAAGTTCACTCATGCAGCGCTTCATGAGGTTTGGGTCAACAATAAACGCGATGCAGACGCTGTAAAAAGTTATATTTTAGAAAAAATTTATGAAAACTATCTCACTGAAGGCCAATCGATTGTAATTTTAAAGAAAGTTACCAATTTATTGCCTTTGTGAACAATCACTTACCGAAATGCATTCACATGTTGGAGCGATTCAAATAAAATCACAATCAATCAATCAATCAGTTAAACATATTTTTTATACCCGTACTCAAATAGTTAAGGGGTATACTGTATTTGTGGTAAAAGTGGATGTGTGTAACGCAGAGAAGGAAAATTTTCCGACCCCATACAGTATATATATTCTTGATCAGTATCAATAGCCGAGTCGATAGAGCAATGTCCGTCTGTCTTTCCGTCTGGCCGTCTGTCCGTCTTGATGAGCGCCTGGATCTCAGAGACTATAAGAGCTAGAGCAACCAAATTTTGTTTCGAGACTCATGCTACAAGTTATTTCGAAATTTCGTCCCGCCCCTGCCGCCCCCACAAAGGACGAAAATCGTATCTTTTGAAGATACGATAAAACTAAAAACGCAGTATCGTAGAGAATGACCATATCTACCGATTGTTAAATCTGGTACAGATCGGATTATTATTATAGCCAGAATAAAGAAATTAATTTTCAGTTGCTTCCCCCACCTCCTCTGGCGCTGCTGACGATATTCATTTTCTTTCTCGCTCGCACACTCTGCCCTGTGCAAAGCGCGAGCAACCCATAGCGGAGATGTAGAATCTAAATGGTAGATGTAGAATATTTTTTCTAGATGTATTATCTACATTTTAGATGTAACAGATGTAGTTAACAGATGTAAGCAAAAAATGTAAAAATGTAAAAATTTAAAATGTTAAAATTTCTATTTAAATTTCAATCATAAGCTCACAAATTTATATACTGACTGAGTACGGGTATAAAGTAGAGTCGCGACTAGAAGCGACTCACGTTCCTTCTCGTTACTCCTTCGCAGCTGAAATACATACATCTTTCTACAGCTACATACGATCCTAAATTCTCGCCAACCTGAGAATGGCTATATTTTTGATAATAATGACTCAGAAGAGGTTCTCTGTCCTAGAAGATATTTATCTGGCATGGAGTGAGTGATTATAATCAGCTACGCAGTTTTCGTAGTTACTAATAATTCAGAAAAACATATCCTAATAAATGCCCCACTGAATCTCTCTCCCTTTCTCACCTTATCCCCGCCCCTTTGTGAGCTAATGAAGTTTATTTTTTCCTACTTTTTCGTTTGTTGCAAATTGCAATCTCAGAAAATGGAAAAATTCCAAAACAAATGAAACATCGTATAAATAATTATAGAAGCCAATTGTTCCTGCGGGTCAACCGACTACTATATGTATGTAAAAGTTGTTGTTGCTCCAGTTGTTGTTGTTGCTCGTACTGGTATTGTTGCTAAGTACTGCTAGTGGTACAGGTGCAGAGTGCAGCGGTGAAAAGAAGGAACGCAAAAGTACAATAAACCGTATTAATAAGTGCAGGTTGTAACCTTGAACCTTGAAAATGCTTAGTAAATGTTTTTTCGTGTTGCTGCTGCTCTTTGGGCCGATCGACGCTAAGGTCGCCGCGCCACGCACTGGGTCCGAGAAGTAGGGTATAATATAATACATTCCCTGGTACAACAGCAGCAGCAGCAACAACCATCGACACAAAAATCAGAAAATAATACTCGTACATGAGATGCAATCATCATCATTATCATCATCATTGGATTGTTCTGTCGGCGAACAAAATGTTATAAATTATACATCGCTACTATAGTAAATGACAAATGTGCGAGGCAGAAGTAAAAATGTTAAGTATAATTAATTAATTTTAGTCGTCACTTACAAAATATTACGAAATGGGAAAAACTTTCTCGCGATCTTGGGATTTAGATTTTGGTTTGGTAGCCGTAGCGCCAAATAGTGCGCTTTACAGCTGCAATGTATTTTCTGCTGGACTGGCAGACACATTCACATCCAGCAATGAATTGAGCTTATAATGAAAATTCGTAGCTTTTTTGACACGGACTGTACTTTGATGAACATGCGTCCGTCCCGATTTAATTTGCCTCGCTTCGATTTGTTTCGATTGGCACCCCAATTAGTATAACCACCAGAATTGCCAAACGATTTTCAATAATTTGTCTTGAAATGTGCGTCTTACCCCAACGGTATCCGCGAATCACACAGAAATTCCAGAACAAGATGGAGCGATCCGCTCTTCACCTCAGGGGGAGGGCAGAGTACACATATGTATCAGAGATACTGTACATTATGTGTGGCAGATACATACATATGTACAGATCTCAACATCTTAATCATGTTAAATGGTTAATCACGACTTTATACGATTTATTTCGTATCGATTAACGCGACGATTCTCTGTCTTCATCTCTCTTCCTCCTTTCCATTCTTCTCATTCAGTCGCTTTTTCTCACTGTCTATCGTCTGCTCTGAACTGGGGTTTTCGACTCGGGACGCAACAATAAAACGCTAACAGCATTATTAAACAAAACAAATTCCTAATGAAACCAGTAAGAAAGCTATCTTCTCTGTGCCGAACTTTATATACCCTGTAAATTAGACGACGAATAAACAGGTTTCGAACAGGTCAGCCAACCATTTGTATATCGTTTCCATGGCAGCTATATTACGTGGACCTATATGATATCGTGGTCTGATCCGGTCGATTTCAACGAATGATCTCTCTATGCATGAAAACACAACTTCAAAACTGAGAGATTGGTTTGACAGAAACATACATTGCTGATGAGTATAGAAAAAAGTTAAATTTTACTTCAATTTGTGGCTAAAGAATTTTGAACTCATACAATCATTTGTTGAATAATAGTGCAGAAGAACAGAATTGCTATAATTTTTCAACACTATAACAGTGGTTTTATAAATGGTTTTGAATAGACTCTGACGGAATGTCCGCTAATTGACATCCATTCGACGCATACAAGAGATAGCTTTTTCGTTCGACTTTGGTCAAATTTTACTAATTATCTTCGAAAACAAAACGAGATGGAACGTGTGAGTCGCTCAGTCAGTATATAAATTTGTGAGCTTATGATTTAAAATAATTTAAAAACTATTTTGAATTCTAAATGGCTGTTAGGCTAATGCTGCTTGTGCCCCCGTCCCGTGAAAAATTGGAAAATCTCTTCGCACGCTTCTTGTTTCGTCAGCATTAAGTTGGACATACACGCTCAGTTGAGTCACTCCTGACTAGCGCGGATCCGGCTCTGAACTCTCGACCCCATAAGAGCAAGAGTCAACCCTCGCATGGCCTCCCTGCTTGCATATACAACCATGGGATCAGAACGCGACTGTACAACGAACAAGAACAACGGCTTCTGAGTTGGGACCCAATCAAATGAGTACACAAACACCCATTATAAAGGAAAAGGTAGATGGCTTTACCAAAAGCACCAAAATGGCGAGAACCCCGACTGGCACGCACGGGCCCGGTGCAACACCAGAACTCGCAGAGCAGCACAGCACTGCGCGCTCTCGGATGAGAAATCACGCAGCTTGTAGAGATGCTCGACGATGAAAAGAGGCGGTCGATACATTAACCTATGCGGGACTCAATCGAGAGCATACGGGTGCTGTATGAGCTGGTAGCCATCCAGCTGCATGACCAAGAAGCCAGGACTCACCGTCCTTTAGAACTGCTCCGGAGCTAAAGAGGAAGCAGGCTGCAGGTGCGCCAATACCTTGGACGAAGACAACCAAGGCATCACTCGAAGCACAGACCACGCCAGACGTAGCAGTCGGAAACGACGCCCCCATCGAAACGGGGAACGAAGCGCCCGAGAAGCTCCCATTTCAGACCGTGTCCAACCGACGCAGAATGAAGAAGACGGAAAAGCCGCCTGGAGCTCTCGTAGAAAAGATCCACTAAAGGGGAAACCAGCAACGCTGAAATACTGCGAAAGAGGAGTGAAGAGGAGGACGCAAAAAGGAGAGCTCTTGCTGCAGCTCAACAAGTCGACTGAGACTTTCAAGGGTCTAGTAGTCGAGACGCTGGGTGAGCAGGCGAAAGTCCGTACCCTGTCCCATCGGGGACCTCGACGAGGTCACCACCAGGTGATATAGTGGACGCACTGAGAAGCCAAGTAAGCCGGTGTTACTAGAAGAGGACATACAATTGCGGAAGGCAAACGGAGGAACGCAGACGGCCACAATCAGGCTTCCAGCGCACAGTGGGCGGACTTGTAGAAGGCGACAAAAATAGTTCTACTTTACATACAGGACTTTAATTTTCACCACACGTTATTAAAATACAAGAATACCATTTTTGGAGTGTTTATAAGCCCATACGCGCTTCTTGGTGCCCTTCTTTATATATTTAATAAAAAACGAGAAGGAACGTGAGTCGCTTCTAGTCGCGACTCTACTTTATACCTCGTACCAGTCAGTATATAACATACTGAAATATATATATATATATATATATTGAAAGTACACCATAACAGTGTGGATATCACATGAGTCTGAAAACAAAATTTGGTTGCTCTAGCTTTTATAGTCTCTGAGAACGAGGCGCTCATCAGGACGGACAGACGGACAGACGGACGGACGGACGGACAGACGGACAGACAGACATTGCTCTATCGACTCGGCTATTGATACTGATCAAGAATATATATACTTTATGGGGTCGGAAAATTTTCCTTCTCTGCGTTACACACATCCACTTTTACCACAAATACAGTATACCCCTTAACTCTTTTTGAGTACGGATATAAAAAGAGAGTAAATTATGCCTTAAAATACTACAGGAGACAAATTTATTAACATAAAATCAATTAAATTTATTAATATGTGAACAATTAATTATTAATATGGCTGAAAACAAAAAAACACAAATGTTTATTTGTTCAAATAAATCAAAGACAGACTCTTATTGTAAAGTTTTATTTTTACATGTTTATTTTCTTAATCCACTTATAAGAGGGTCTGAAGTTTAGATAGAAAAAACGTAACGTTAACTATAATTAAAAAAATAATTTGATATTTAAAACACAAGTAAAAAACGAGAAGGAACGTGAGTCGCTTCTAGTCGCGACTCTACTTTTATACCCGTACTCAGTCAAAATATAAATTTGTAAGCTTATGATTAAAATTTAAAAAAAAAATTTTTAATTTTACATTTTACATTTTTTGCTACATTTGTTAACTACATCTACATCTAAAATGTAGATTATACATGTAGATATTCTACATCTGCCATTTAGATTCTACGTCTCCTCCGCTAGGGGTTGCTCGCGCATTGCACAGGGCAGAGAGTGTGCGAGCGAGAAAGAGAAAGAATATCGTCAGCAGCGCCAGAGGAGGTGGGGGAAGCAACTGAAAATTAATTTCTTTGTTCTGACCATAATAATGATTCGATCTGTACCAGATTTGGTAATCTGATAGATATAGTCATTATCTACGATACTGCGTTTTTAGTTTTATCGTATCTTTAAAATTGTAGATGTCACAGATTTTCATCTTTTGTGGGGCGGAAGGGGGCGGGGCGAAATTTTGAAATACACTTGTAACAGTGTGATATCACATGAGTCTGGAAATAAAATTTGGTTGCTCTAGCTTTTATAGTCTCTAAGATCCAGGCGCTCATCGGGACGGACAGACGGACAGTCGGACAGACGGACAGTCGGACTCAAAAAGAGTTAAGGGGTATACTGTATTTGTGGTAAAAGTGGATCTGTGTAACGCAGAGAAGGAACATTTTCCGACCCCATAAAGTATATATTCTTGATCAGCATCAATAGCCGAGTCGATAGAGCCATGTCTGTCTGTCCGTCCGTCCGTCCGTCTGTCCGTCTGTCCGTCCTCATGAGCGCCTCGTTCTCAGAGACTATAAAAGTTAGAGCAACGAAATTTTGTTTTCAGACTTAAGCAATATCACACTGTTACAAGTGTATCTCAAAATTTCGCCCCGCCCCCACAAAGAAAGAAAATCTGTGTCAGCCACAGTTTTAAAGATACGATAATACGTTCGATTTCCATTTCTAACTTCTCTTAAGATTTTATTTCTGTTCCCCACCGATCCCCAGATTCATATTTTGTGTTGATCTCAGACGCATATCTTAAGATCAAACGAGAAGAAACGTGAGTCACTTCTAGTCGCGACTCTACTTTTATACCCGTACTCAGTCAGTATATAAATTTGTGAGCTTATGATTGAAATTTAAAAAGAAATTTAAAAATTGTTTTCTGCATCTGTTAACTACATCTACATCTAAAATGTAGATAATACATCTAGAACAAATATTCTACATCTAACATTTACATCTACATCTCCTCTGCGAGGGGTGCTCGCGCACTGCACAGGGCAGGGTGTGCGAGCGAGAAAGAGAATAAGTAGCGTCAGCAGCGCCAGAGGAGGTGGGGGAAGCAACTGAAAATTAAATTCCTTCATTCTTCGATCTGTACCAGATATGGGAATCTGGTAGACATGGTCATTCTCTACGATACTGAGTTTTTAGTTTTTTTTATCGTCAAAATTGTGGCTGCCACAGATGTTCGTTCTTTTTGAAGGCGAAGGGGGGCGTGGCACAATTTGGAAATAATTTTGATTCAGTGTGATATCACATGAGTCTGGAAACAAAATTTGGTTGCTCTTGCTTTTATAGTCTCTAAGAACGAGCCGTCAAACAAGACGGACAGACGGACGGACGGACAGACAGACATGGCTCTATCGACTTGGCTATTGATACTGATCAAGAATATACATATATACTTTATGGGGTCGGAAAATTTTCCTTCTCTGCGTTGCACACATCCACTTTTAGCACAAATACAAAATACATTAACTCTTTGAGTACGGGTATAAATATTTGGTTGGTTTTATTTAAGCTTTATAGCTGTACGAACGACATTCATATTACTTCAAAGATTTTGGAGTTTGCTTTAAATACGTTTTTTATGTTGACAGAGGGGGTTTACTTCTGCAAAATCAAAACGCACTGAATTTCCGAGCACGTGTCTTGCCTTGAAAGGTTTTTTTTGCAAAGAGCGAATGTTCACTCTGAAAAAAACATTGGATTCAAAAGCCAATTTATCTATGAGACTATCAAAATGATTGAAATTGTAAAATTTCGATTTCGGTTTTTTATTTTTGTCGTATGGGAGCGCAGTGCAGCGGAGACCGCTCAGAAGGCGCTTAATCTGGGAGTGCTGAGGGTCGGCTGGGTTAGGTGCAGACTTTGCGAACGGGTCAGCGTCACCAAGTGCTTCCGATGCTTCGGGCACATGACACGGCAGTGCAGGAGCGCGGTCGACAGATCAAAGCTGTGCAGGAGATGCGGTAAGGAGGACCACATAGCAAAATAATGCAACTTGGAGCCACAGTGCATGCTCTGCAAGGGGAAGAGCGCCGACTGGAAGCACGTGGTCGGCAGCGATAGATGCCCCCTGTTTACAGCTGAATCCCAACCACTGCGAAGCTGCACAGTCTCTCCTGCGAACGGAGACGGACGTCGTACTCATATGCGAGCCATTCAGGACGATACCGGTAAGCGGCTGGACTAACAGCATATGAGGGAAGGCAGCCATCTGAGCTGTAAAAACCCCCTACGGAAGATATGCTCTGCCAACGACGGCTTCGTCAGAGCGAAGCTGAGCTGGGTCACTTTCTACAGCTGCTATGCTCCGCCGAGCTGGGACCAATCGCGCTTTCAGGGGATGCTATCAGACATAGCAGATAACGCGCGCGGCAGAGCGCCCCTAGTGATAGCGACTGTAATGCGTGGTCAGTGGAGTTGGGTAGCAGAGAGCAACGCCAGAGGCACGTGTCTGCTTGAGGAGTTTTCATCCTTGGATGTGGTGCTTGCAAACGACGGAAGGAAACAAACGTACTTCAAGGCGGGACGTGGATCTATTATAGATTTGGCGTTCATGAGCTGCTAACTCTGTAGAAAAACTACGTGGAGAGTAAGTGAAGAGTTTACGTTAAGCGACCACCAGGCGATCCATTTTGACTGCGGAGAAAGACGAAGGAAACAGCGGGCGAAGACAAACCGCGCCCAGATGGAATGACGACCACTTGGAAGTGGAAAGGTTCAAGGAGTGTCTGCGTGATGCCAACTGGAGGCCAATGGGAGAAACGGCAGATAGCCTGGCTCTGCAACTTGCAAAACGCCTAGAGGAGGCGACGCTGCAATGCCGAGAAGAAACCCGAGCAGACGAGAAGATACCCTGCTACTGGTGGAACGAAGAGATTGGCCAGCTCAGGAAAGCATGCCTACGGTCGAGGAGGTGCTACCATAGAGCGCGGGGTCGCCCAGAGTTCGACACGTTGGGAGACGATCTCCGTGCAGCCAAGCGAGTCCTTAACCTTTGGGGAACGGCATACAAGGTCGTCACCAAGAAGATCAGAATCCAGGAAACGCCGGAAGTAACGTACCCGACGCTACTTAGTAGCATTGTGGAGGCACTTTTCCCACAGCATTCACACCAGGATGGGAGTTTTTCGCGCCAAGACCACGAACTGTGGCAGCCTATTTCCGCAGAGGAGGTGACGACAGCCATCCGGAGAGTCGGAGACAAGAAGACCCCAGGACCAGACGGCATCCCCAACAAGGTCTTAAAACTTGGAGCAACCACCAGACCGGAGGTATTTGTAGACACCTACAACAGATGCCTAAGGGAAGGAGTTTTTCCCAAGCAGTGGAAGCTGCAGCGCCTAACCCTTTTGCCTAAAGGAAACAAGCCCCCGGAGGAACCGTCAGGATACCGCCAAATACGCCTGCTGGATACCGTCGGTAAAGTCTTGGAGAGGTTCTGTACACTAGACTGCTAGCAGTGATCGAAGAGAAGGAAGCTCTATCAGAGTCACAGTATGGATTCCGGAAGGCCAGATCCACGGTCGACGTCATCAGAGCGGTCAACGACATCGCGAGAATGTTCGAGACAGCGACAGCAACCAATTTTTCTGTAAGCCGGGGGCCCTAGGCAACTGATTCAGGGCTAATCCGGCCTTGGACCTATTCCCGTCGTCAGACTTCATATTGTGTTGCTGTATTCTGTCGCTCGACCCGCCGCGGGCCAAGGCATTGACGAAGGCGAAA
Organism: Drosophila subsilvestris; assembly: GCA_035043285.1. Lineage (NCBI taxonomy): Eukaryota > Metazoa > Arthropoda > Insecta > Diptera > Drosophilidae > Drosophila > Drosophila subsilvestris. The sequence goes on from JAWNNB010001868.1 coordinate 216,169, forward strand.
GCAGAGCAAAGGCTAACATAAAGGAGAATGGAAGATATACCCCGTGCGCCTGTACCATGAAGCGTCAAATAAAAATTGAACGAGCATTTGCTCCTCATGTAACATCTTGGTATTGTATAGTCTTTAGTTCAACTCGGCGAACTGGACCCGAATCAAGGAGACCCTCGGAAGAATAGGAATCCCCACCTACCTGCTCCGAACAATAGATAATTATCTGTCGGATAGGGTACTGAGGCACGAAACGGAGGAAGGACAGAAGCTCTACAAGGTGACAGCTGGAGTTCCACAGGGGCCTAGAACTGACCTCTTCAGTGGAACATAATGTACGACGACGTCCTGAGAATCTAGCTTCCGCAGGGATGCCAGCTGATTGGCTTTTCCGACGACCTTGCACTGGTCGTGATGGCCAAAGAGCTCCAGGAGATAGAAGCGACGACGAGCAAGGCAGTCCGGATGGACTGGATGGAGAGTACAGGACTGGACCTGGTCAGCCATAAAACTGAGGCCGTTCTCATCCATTAATCAAATTAATCACCTTTTTAGGTGGGAAATGCCTCTATTAAGTCGCAGGACTCAATCAGGTATCTTGGCGTTATTCTGGACAACCGATTGAGCTACCGTGCCCACCTCGAGTACGTCACCCAGAAAGCGTCCAGGATGCAGGCAGCCCTGTCTAGGATTCTTCCCAACATTGGGGGTCCAAAAGCAGGCCGGAGGCTACTCCTGGCTAGAGTAGTGTCCTCGATCCTGCTGTACGCTGCGCCGGTGTGGTCGTCAGTCCTAATCGGCAACAAGAGTGTCCGAAAGAAGCTGTCAGTGCCCTAGGTGTAGGACGGTGTCGGATGATGCTGCCCTGGTCCTCGCGGGTATGATACCGGTGGACATCCTAGCGACGGAGATGACGCAGCTATACGCAGCGCGCCCAGAGTTGGGAAGAATGGCAGAGACCATCCAAGCATCGGCAAGACTGGCGTCGATAACAACATGGTAGGCAAAGTGGAACACGGCCAGTAATGGACGATTGACTCACAGGATTGTTCCAAACATCGAAGCATGGATAGGACGGAGAACCCCACCCGAATTATCACCTTACCCAATTCCTGACGGGCACGGAGGCTACAGGAAGTACCTGCATAGGTTTAATCACGAGGACACCTTCGAGTGTCCCGAGTGCCAGCATGAGAGTTAGGATCCGGAGCATGTGGTCTACCACTGCACGAGGTACCGCTCAGGAACTTGGTTCGTCCCACCACCAGAGGAGTTGATGGCATACATGACGGAGTCCGAGGAGAGTTGGAAGTGGGTCTGCGACACCCTTATGGGTATCCAGAGCGATCTGAGGAGATCCAAAAAGGAGCGACGCTTGCTGGAGAGTGCCTAAAGTAGGCAACCCATCCCCGCGAATTAATATTTTGCGGTGATCCCGCGGGGAATGAGGTGTGTAGCTGTTTGGTCAGTTTAGCTGGGAAGCCCCGGAGAGGTATTCCAGTTCTTTGTCTGGCACGGGCTGGACACGTCCAAAGATTCTCACCCCCCATGGCGTATCCATGGAAAAAAAAAAACGAGAAGGAACGTGTGAGTCGCTTCTGGACGCGACTCTACTTTTATACCCGTACTTAGTCAGTATATAAATTTGTGAGAATTTAAAAATATATAACATTTTAAATTTGTTTGCTACATCTGTTATCTACGTACATCTACAATGTCGATTATACATCTAAAATGTATATTCTACATTGTCTATATATTTCAGATTCTACATCTTCTCCGGAACGGTCGCGCACTGCACAGGGCAGAGTTTGTGCGAGCGAGAAAGAGAATAGGTAGCGTCAGCATCGCCAGAGGAGGTGGGGGAAGCAACTGAAAATTTATTTCTTTACTTTGGCTATAATAATGATCTGATCTGACTCAGATTCGGCAAACTGGTAGATATGGTCATTATCTACGATACTGCGTTTTTAGTTTTATCATATCTTTAAAATTGTGGCTGCCACAGATTTTCGTTCTTTGTGGTGGCAGAAGGGGCGCACAGTGCACTATGGGGAAAAAGTACAAAATTTTGGCATTTATTCTAAAAATGCAGCTAGACGTTGCACGAATGCTTGTTAGACTAAACTAGAATTTCGAAAAAAAAATTGATTCTTTTGAACCACGCCGTCTATCCGCCCCCATACTAACAAAAACCAAATTATGTCGTATTTATTATACAAAATTAGTTTAAATCATGAACTATGATAAAAATACTTAAAAATAAACTTGAACTTAAAAAATTTATTCAACTGATTGATTGATTGTGATTTTATTTGAATCGCTCCAACATGTGAATGCATTTCGGTAAGTGATTGTTCACAAAGGCAATAAATTGGTAACTTTCTTTAAAATTACAATCGATTGGCCTCCAGTAAGAGAGTTTTCATAAACAATTTGCAAATCTGCATCACGTTTGTTTTTGATCGAAACCTCAAGCAGCGCTGCATGAGTGAACTCATAGACACCTGCAATATGATAAATTTCCTGAAAAGGGGCAAAAATGGGCAGAAAGCATTAATACCATTTGATAGTATAATTATTGGTTAAAAACATCTCAATTCAAACTTGGTGATTGGTTGTGCTGTACAAAAGTAGTATTCTACAGAAAACACGTAACTTTGTTAGTATATAGCTAAAAATACACTCGAGCAACACAATAAATAATTCAATAACAACACATAACTATCTAAAAACATGTATTAACAATTAATCTAAGTACCTTGACCTGCTTTTTCCATATTTACACTTTTACCTAATATTTGGGATTGAGCTGACATTCAAGCTGCAAATTGTTTAATGTTTCCCGCACTTTTTTAAAATTCAAAGCATCTCTGAATCAGCTGACTTTGAAAGCGCGCAAAAAATTAGGGGTGTTTTGTAAAAATGTTATAAAATAAGTTTTATTCTATCTTGTTATTAAGGAATCCAAAAATTGAAAAAGCATTCAAATATTTAACACAAAAAATATTACATTAATGCCAAAATTTTGGACTTTTTCCCCATAGTGCAGTGGGCGACGAAATGGTCATTCTAGCGGTATTAAATTAATAACGAGCGTAATTTGAAATATATCGCGATGAAATTTGGAACTTAAGACGATTGTTACTAACCAGATAACTCTACCACATTTCTCTCAAATCGGTCAACTATATCATAGGGCAGCTATATGAACGATCAAATATTTATGTTACAATCTTTAAGATAATATTATGCATCAGAAGTCCATAGCATATGTATGAAACTAACACATATTGTGGGGCGGTGCGAAATTTGGAAATACACTTGTAGCAGTGTGATATAACATGAGTCTCGAAACAAAATCTCTTATAGTCTCTGAGATCTAGGCGCTCATCAAGACGGACAGACAGACAGAGACTCGGCTATTTATGCTGATCAAGAATATATACTTTATGGGGTCGGAAACGTTTCCTTCTCTGCGTTACACACATCCATTTTTACCACAAATACAATATACCCCTTAACTATTTTTAAGTACGGGTATAATAAAAAGGGTTTTCACACCATCGAAGTACCATCCGTCCGTTATTTTAAGCTTACTCTGTCAGGGAACAACAACAGACGAGAAATAGAGAGAGAGAAGAGAGAGAGCTATTGAGTGGCAGAGAAGTCAGCCAAGAATCCAAGAATCTTCTGAATCTTCTAGAAATTTTTTTCGTTTAGGGTCTCCTTGGATATTTAAAATTGTAACTTATGCCATTTGTGACAAAGCTGTTTGAAAAAAACACTGTTTCAGTGACCACAGTGACCACTTACTTAATTTTTATGTTTAATGTCACGGTAAGTTACATGTTCATTTACACGCATATGTACATACTATCCAACAAATCCTTATTACGAAATACGAACCAAATCTGTGAGAAATGCTTTTAGAAATATCATTTTGACCTCCGCGAAAAAATTTGAAAGTTTTCTTCACGAGTTTTCTTCTCTTTTTTTTACCAATTCCACAAATGATCAGCATGAAACATATGCAACTTCAAAACTGAGAAACTGGTTTTGCTCAAAAACGTAAGGGAAGTGTGCCTGTCGTGTACAGGGTGTAGTTGTAACAACCCCCACGTAAACTTGGACATCAAGCAGATGCTACTAATTCTATGTGTCATGTGAGTCATATTTGTTGACAATGCACAGATTTCGTGCAGATAACGAAACAAAAACAGTAGGCACACGTATTATTCGGACACCCTTGTCACTCTAGTTTAAACACCTATAACTTAACGTACGGTTAAGTTAAACAGAAATATTTTATATCAAAGATCAACATTTCTTCTATCCGTTAAAAAAAATTTAAATTTTGTACTATGGTATCCTTATACAAATTAACTAAAGCAAAAACAGTCACTTTTTTACGCACTTTTTTCGAATAATTATTCGGACAGTCGTTACGTTCTTCAAGTAATATTTGAATATTACAGCTAATAAATAAAATATAATTTTTGTTTTGCCACATTCATTCTTTATGATGTCTATAAGTCCTTTTCCCCAAAGGTATTAGTGACATATGCATTAATATTGACCCACTAAAAAAGCAGAGCCATTTTCAAGGATTCTTTCGATCAAATTTTGGATTTCCGTATCCTTTTTTCCAAATTTCTGCAAACATGCTTCATGAAATTTAAGTCAGGTAACTGGAGCTGAGTTTTCAGCTGGTTGCAGTGGGAAAAGAGCCAGATTTGATAAAATAAAGATGCATTTTTTCGGTATTTTTTTGCCTGGTACAAGATTGTCTTTGGATTATGCCCAAATTTAATGGCACATGGATGCAATTTTTCACTCAAACTAATCATTGTACATGTCCTTGCTAATTTTAATATTAATGAAGACAAGGGTGTCCGAATAATATATGTGCGATACATGGGTGTAAATTTTGTCCAAATATATTAGTTTTTCGTTTTTACTTGTAGTGTTGTCATTGTAGTTTGTGATTTATCTTCGTTTTTAAATAAAATCTATGCAAAAAATAATCTTTTCTCTTTCGGACAAAATGGCTGTCAGGTGCGGTTATGACAGATGTCATGATCCCAGTTGTAGACACCCTAGTTTTGTGGTATTTAATGCGTGTATTTAGTTGATAAACATCATAATATCCGTGTTGATGTTAACGTAACGTATTTTATCTCTTTTGTTATGCATTTTACGTGTTTTTAGCTATGTCAACACCGAAAAACTTATTTACAAAAAAAACGAGAAGGAACGTGAGTCGCTTCTAGTCGCGACTCTACTTTTATACCCGTACTCAGTCAGTATATAAATTTAAAGGCTTATGATTGAAATTTTAAAAAAAAATTACATTTTACATTTTTTTGCTACATCTCTTAACTACATCTACATGTAAAATGTAGATAATACATGTAGAACAGATATTCTACATAAACCATTTAGATTCTACATCTCCTCCGCGAGGGGGTGCTCACGCATTGCACAGACCAGAGTGTGTGCCAGCGAGAAATTACAGCCAATCTTTGGATAATGCTTTCATCCACTCCAGTTATTATACCCGTACTCAAAAAGAGTTAAGGGGTATACTGTATTTGTGGTAAAAGTGGATGTGTGTAACGCAGAGGAGGAACATTTTCCGACCCCATAAAGTATATATATTCTTGATCAGTATCAATAGCCGAGTCGATAGAGCCATGTCTGTCTGTCCGTCCGTCAGTCCGTCCGTCTTGTTTGACGCCTCGTTCTCAGAGACTATAAAAGCTAGAGCAACCAAATGTTGTTTCCAGACTCATGTGATATCACACTGAATCAAGTTTCTTTCCAAATTGTGCCACGCCCTCCTCCGCCTTCACAAAGGACGAAAATCTGTGGCAGCCACAATTTTGAAGATACGCAGTATCGTAAGGAATGATCATATCTACCAGATTGCCAAATCTGGTACAGATCGGATCATTATTATGGCCAAAATGAAGAAATTAATTTTCAGTTGCTTCCCCACCTCCTCTGGCGATGCTGACGATATTCATTCTCTTTCTCCCTCGCACACACTCTGCCCTGTGCAATGCGCGAGCAACCCCTAGCGGAGGAGATGTAGAATCTAAATGGTAGATGTAGAATATCTGTTCTACATGTATAATCTACATTTAAGATGTAGATGTAGTTAACATATGTAGCAAAAAAATGTAAAATTAAAATTATTTTTTTTAAATTTTAATCATAAGCTCACAAATTTATATACTGACTGAGTACGGGTATAAAAGTAGAGTCGCGTCCAGAAGCGACTCACACGTTCCTTCTCGTTTTTTTTTTAAATGGTCAGTTCAATAAATTCATCATAATTGTTTTTCAATATAAAGGAATCATTTTATTTCCTGTACTGATAGTTACCTAAGACATCTAGCTTTTCATTGGTACACATTTTTGTATAATATGCCTGTATAATATGCAATTGGTCAAGAGTTATGAGACAAAAACCATATTATGTCCAGAACCGGCACCTTTTTATACCCGTACTCAAAAAAAGTTAAGGGGTATATTGTATTTTTGGTAAAAGTGGATATATGTAACGCAGAGAAGGAAACTTTTTCGACCAAATATGGAAGTGGTTTTCGCGGCGATCAATTTAAACTCATATTTCAGCGAAAGTTTAGGCACTATGTTCATGCAAATTTCTATACATATTGTGCATTGATGTCTCTTTGAAATGGTAATAGGTAAAGGCAAATATGATTCGTAGTTTTTTTAAAATTGAATTAAGACCATATTGGCACGGGACATGTCGCACGGGACAAAAATTCCTAGGTTCATAAAAGATACCGTTAGAAGTGGTTGAAGCATTTTTCTCGTATTTTTTTTTGATAGTCTAATAAGTTAGAAAGATTATGGGGAACAACTTTTCTCAAGAATGTACTTTTTTATATGAGATAATTGTAATTGAAAACATGGCTAAGCCATGAAGAAATTAATTTTCAGTTGCTTCCCCCACCTCCTCTGCCGTTGCTGACGCTATTCATTCTCTTTCTCGCTGGCACACACTCTGGCCTGTGCAATGCGTGAGCACCCCCTCGCGGAGGAGATGTAGAATCTAAATCGTAGATGTAGAATATTTGTTCTAAATGTATTATCTACATTTTAGATGTAGTTAACAGATGTAGCAAAAAAATATAAAATGTAAAATTTTAAAATTTCTATTTAAACGTACGGTTAAGTTAAACAGAAATATTTTATATCAAAGATCAACATTTCTTCTATCCGTTAAAAAAAAATATTTAAATTTTGTACTATGGTATCCTTATACAAATTAACTAAAGCAAAAACAGTCACTTTTTTACGCACTTTTTTCGAATAATTATTCGGACAGTCGTTACGTTCTTCAAGTAATATTTGAATATTACAGCTAATAAATAAAATATAATTTTTGTTTTGCCACATTCATTCTTTATGATGTCTATAAGTCCTTTTCCCCAAAGGTATTAGTGACATATGCATTAATATTGACCCACTAAAAAAGCAGAGCCATTTTCAAGGATTCTTTCGATCAAATTTTGGATTTCCGTATCCTTTTTTCCAAATTTCTGCAAACATGCTTCATGAAATTTAAGTCAGGTAACTGGAGCTGAGTTTTCAGCTGGTTGCAGTGGGAAAAGAGCCAGATTTGATAAAATAAAGATGCATTTTTTCGGTATTTTTTTGCCTGGTACAAGATTGTCTTTGGATTATGCCCAAATTTAATGGCACATGGATGCAATTTTTCACTCAAACTAATCATTGTACATGTCCTTGCTAATTTTAATATTAATGAAGACAAGGGTGTCCGAATAATATATGTGCGATACATGGGTGTAAATTTTGTCCAAATATATTAGTTTTTCGTTTTTACTTGTAGTGTTGTCATTGTAGTTTGTGATTTATCTTCGTTTTTAAATAAAATCTATGCAAAAAATAATCTTTTCTCTTTCGGACAAAATGGCTGTCAGGTGCGGTTATGACAGATGTCATGATCCCAGTTGTAGACACCCTAGTTTTGTGGTATTTAATGCGTGTATTTAGTTGATAAACATCATAATATCCGTGTTGATGTTAACGTAACGTATTTTATCTCTTTTGTTATGCATTTTACGTGTTTTTAGCTATGTCAACACCGAAAAACTTATTTACAAAAAAAACGAGAAGGAACGTGAGTCGCTTCTAGTCGCGACTCTACTTTTATACCCGTACTCAGTCAGTATATAAATTTAAAGGCTTATGATTGAAATTTTAAAAAAAAATTACATTTTACATTTTTTTGCTACATCTCTTAACTACATCTACATGTAAAATGTAGATAATACATGTAGAACAGATATTCTACATAAACCATTTAGATTCTACATCTCCTCCGCGAGGGGGTGCTCACGCATTGCACAGACCAGAGTGTGTGCCAGCGAGAAATTACAGCCAATCTTTGGATAATGCTTTCATCCACTCCAGTTATTATACCCGTACTCAAAAAGAGTTAAGGGGTATACTGTATTTGTGGTAAAAGTGGATGTGTGTAACGCAGAGAAGGAACATTTTCCGACCCCATAAAGTATATATATTCTTGATCAGTATCAATAGCCGAGTCGATAGAGCCATGTCTGTCTGTCCGTCCGTCAGTCCGTCCGTCTTGTTTGACGCCTCGTTCTCAGAGACTATAAAAGCTAGAGCAACCAAATGTTGTTTCCAGACTCATGTGATATCACACTGAATCAAGTTTCTTTCCAAATTGTGCCACGCCCTCCTCCGCCTTCACAAAGGACGAAAATCTGTGGCAGCCACAATTTTGAAGATACGCAGTATCGTAAGGAATGATCATATCTACCAGATTGCCAAATCTGGTACAGATCGGATCATTATTATGGCCAAAATGAAGAAATTAATTTTCAGTTGCTTCCCCACCTCCTCTGGCGATGCTGACGATATTCATTCTCTTTCTCCCTCGCACACACTCTGCCCTGTGCAATGCGCGAGCAACCCCTAGCGGAGGAGATGTAGAATCTAAATGGTAGATGTAGAATATCTGTTCTACATGTATAATCTACATTTAAGATGTAGATGTAGTTAACATATGTAGCAAAAAATGTAAAATTACAATTATTTTTTTAAATTTTAATCATAAAGCTCACAAATTTATATACTGACTGAGTACGGGATAAAAGTAGAGTCGCGTCCAGAAGCGACTCACACGTTCCTTCTCGTTTTTTTTTTTAAATGGTCAGTTCAATAAATTCATCATAATTGTTTTTCAATATAAAGGAATCATTTTATTTCCTGTACTGATAGTTACCTAAGACATCTAGCTTTTCATTGGTACACATTTTTGTATAATATGCCTGTATAATATGCAATTGGTCAAGAGTTATGAGACAAAAACCATATTATGTCCAGAACCGGCACCTTTTTATACCCGTACTCAAAAAAAGTTAAGGGGTATATTGTATTTTTGGTAAAAGTGGATATATGTAACGCAGAGAAGGAAACTTTTTCGACCAAATATGGAAGTGGTTTTCGCGGCGATCAATTTAAACTCATATTTCAGCGAAAGTTTAGGCACTATGTTCATGCAAATTTCTATACATATTGTGCATTGATGTCTCTTTGAAATGGTAATAGGTAAAGGCAAATATGATTCGTAGTTTTTTTAAAATTGAATTAAGACCATATTGGCACGGGACATGTCGCACGGGACAAAAATTCCTAGGTTCATAAAAGATACCGTTAGAAGTGGTTGAAGCATTTTTCTCGTATTTTTTTTTGATAGTCTAATAAGTTAGAAAGATTATGGGGAACAACTTTTCTCAAGAATGTACTTTTTTATATGAGATAATTGTAATTGAAAACATGGCTAAGCCATGAAGAAATTAATTTTCAGTTGCTTCCCCACCTCCTCTGCCGTTGCTGACGCTATTCATTCTCTTTCTCGCTGGCACACACTCTGGCCTGTGCAATGCGTGAGCACCCCCTCGCGGAGGAGATGTAGAATCTAAATCGTAGATGTAGAATATTTGTTCTAAATGTATTATCTACATTTTAGATGTAGTTAACAGATGTAGCAAAAAAATATAAAATGTAAAATTTTAAAATTTCTATTTAAATTTCAATCATAAGCTCACAAATTTATATACTAACTGAGTACGGGTATAAAAGTAGAGTCGCGACTAGAAGCGACTCACGTTCCTTCTCGTACTTACATATGTATGTACATATGACATTTAAATTTAAAATATTTAAATAGCTTATTGGAAAGGTAAAAGCAATATTTAAGTGTTCTGCAATGGAAGCGATTATTCTAAAAATCAAATCAGAGCAAAAGAATAAAAAAATTTACAGGAACACCGATAATAACAACAAATCAAACAGCGATAAAAAAACATCAGACATGAATTGTTTTTGAAAAAAGTTTATTCTGGCACTTTTTTACGGGTTTGCTCGTAAAATAAAATCTGCAGAAAAAACAAAACAGAAATAAGAATAAAGGAACACTAGCTCGGACCGAACTTTTTGATACACTTGCCAGATTGGTCGTACCTATGTATGTATGACAGAAACATGGTGGTCCCGACTAATGCAAGTATGTACATATAATGCGTTGAGCAAATATAAATTCGTGCCTGTGCATAATTACAACCGTGTAGCAGATGAATGATCTGAGAGGCTGTGTATTTTCCACATAGGTAGAGAGATCGACCAACATGGTTTAAATAATTTAAGTGATCGGTGTGGCCTGCTCCATTGAGCCACAGGCAATTGCTCAAAATCATAATACCCTCTGCAAGGGTGTTCTCCTAAAATGTAGCAACAGCGGAAACAAAAATTTCACGTACAAGTCAAGAACAGCATTAACTTCAAATAGAAGCCTTTGAACAGTCGTTTTTTTCTTTTCTTAGTTATTTATTTGTCAAAATTTGTTGTAAGTGCTTGAGCTGCTTCATCGCATAGGCGGTTCGCTGTTGGTTGGTTAAATATAGCAATGGCAACAGTAGCGGCCTGATAGCACGCATACGCCACATTGGCCATCGGTGCTCTCAGCTGTTAAACGCATGATCGGACAACAGAGTAACAATAGTGCAGAGGCAATAACAGAGAATCTCTCAGGGCGCTCTTGCCCTGTTAGTTCTGGCCGCTGTTTTTTGACAGCGGGCTTTGGCATAACAATTATGTATGTACAGTACGTATGTATGCAAGGTTTAGTTTTTGTGACTTTTCTATGATCCAGCTGTTATCTTACAGCGGACGGCGATTCTTTAAGAACTATTTACATGCGTAGCTAACATAAGTACATGTTTACATATGTATGTATGTATGCACTGTGTACTCCACTCTATTCCAATTTATATGGGTCTTCCAGGTCGATTTCTCTCTCTCTTGCTCCCGCTATCGCTTTTGCTGTCTTCCTGTTCATTAACTAATTTCTCTTCTGCTTCTTCTTGCACTTAGTGGTAATTTGGCGCGTGTCTGTTTCTTCGAATCGCCGTTTCTTAGATTATGCAAATAGCTCGATTAGGGCGGGGAAAGAAAGATAGTAATAGAAGAAGTGGATGTGTGTGTGTGTTTGTGTATGTTTATGCTTTACCCCCAACAGCATAATACTCGCACACACAGTTAGCGAATGTGTACATGTGTAGAAGCGGAGCAGCGGCAGGTGCGATTGTAAATGGTGATAAGGGCCTACAAAAAGCCCGTTTCGCTCAAGTTTTCTTTGAATATTTGGAACTTCCGGGTCAGATGAGGTGCCTCTACACGAATGGTCAATCTGTGTGTGGGTGTGGACTGCGTACGCCTGAGATCTTGTGGGTGGCATCACGTGGATTAAAGGAGCTGATAAGAGAATAAACAGCTACAAAAGTTTATCATTTCTCTGTATGCCTCTGAAAATGCCGATTTTCGCGTTGAATCGGCATCACTTTAATCATAGCAAATATATACAAACATATGTATGTGAATGGAGCCACACCCACATAACTCACTGATCAACGATCAGAAACACAGTAACAACACCATCGTGACTGGCCCCAGAGCCTTCAACTAATTAGAACATGCTGGATCTGCTTTGGGAATCACCTCTCAAAGGAATTGATTTGAGTATTTGTTGGGTTGCTCATGACTGAGTTAACTAAGACTGAGTGTTCAGTTGTTCACTTGCTGCTCACTTGCTCACTGCACAATGGTCTCAAATCCTATTTTTTTGTCATAAAGTCCAAAAATGTATGAAACGATTTTTGAAAAATTGCGTAATATTCGGAAAGTAGATACCTCTAATAGAAGGAAACTTTTTTTTGAGCCTTGTGGCAACCCTGCACTTTTGGCGGCGTCACAAAGTCAGTTGATCTTAGGAAACCCTGGGATGTGAGAAATGGCGGCAATTTGTTGGCAATCTTTGCAGTATTATTATTCAGAGACGATTTTATGGAAAACAAATGGTTATAATGGATAATAAACATCAAGGTATGTATAAAATATATTACAAAGAGTAAGCGTCTTCTCTTTGTACATGTGTTTGTTTTCTAGCGTTTCGTACATGTCTAGTTAGCTGAAAAATTTAACAAAGGTAGTTGTGTTGTCTAGTACACTAGAGTAGTACCTGGCCCCTTTTTGTCCCATTTGGGAACAAGTTTGTTTTCAGTGACATATGAATTTCGTCGTGAAGCCCTGCAATAACGATTTCAGCACTGATGAAGTAATTGATTTTATGTTTGGTAAAATGAAAAATAACAGCGTAAAACATATTCGAGTTATAAAAAAAAATTTTATTAGTCATGAAAAAATATATGCCAGCAATGCAATCGAAAAACAAGCAAAAAAAACTATTATTTATATAAAAAAAAATTTGTTTATTAGAATTAGAACCTTTATAAAATTGAAACTGGCTACTTTAAAATGAAATTTAATTGAATAGATTCTAGTTCTAGTTGATTTATTGAACTGAAAAGTTATGATTTTATAAAAACAAAAAGCTTTGTTAAAAACTCTGCCTTGTGGGTAAATAATTTTGTACTCCCAAAAAATCTCTATCACAAAGTTTAAAATTCAATTATCTTTAAGAAAATACAATTTTTAAAATTTTATTTTAATTTTATTTTATTTTCTCCAGGCTGCCGAATATCATGCAAAGTCGTGAAAACTATACGGTGCCCACTGGGTCGAACATGGGCGGAGGGAGTATGCGGGTTCGATTCGTTCAATTTTTTTTGTTTTTAATATTTATCCTAATACTACCAAATGTGCAAAGTTTCAAGTCTGTATCTACATTTTTAGAATTTATGCCAAAAAAATAGAATTTGGCACCATTTTGCACTGGTGCACTGGTTCACCCAGTTGCTCACTTGTGCATTTGTTTATTTTTGCGTGTTAGCGACACATTTTATGGATCTTGCAAACGTCAAAACGCGAGACAAATGAACCGTTGAACAAGTAAATCACTGCACCACTGAAGTGAATACAGGGAAAGTGAACAGCTGAGCAGAAAAATTAATTGAATGAATGCCCAACACTTACCTTCATCGCCCCCTCATCCTTCAATAACAGAGGTTGCAATATGCACTATATCCTACAGTTGCCAAACCATCGATGTACAAGGATATACAAGTTCGACGGCTCAATCTTTTATTTATTTCGGGCTTTTCTTACTCTTCGGAAATTAAATTACATTTTTCTGTGCGAACGCAAAGTCCACTGTTGAATAAAAACTGTCGATTTGGTATAGCGTAACGTTTACCAATTTTCAATGTCAAAAAATAAATTCAGGGTAGGAATTAAGCCCAAAATCACTGAGAGACGAGACGTGATGATATACAGCAGTGGTCGGCACACACACATGCAAAGGTTTGCAGTGCGCAGTGCGTATTCAGCAGGCAAAACGGAACATTGCATTGGTGCTAAATACTGTGATACACGTGTACGTGAGCGGCAGCGCAGCAGCAGTGCCTTCCCTAAGCCCGTGCCGAGCCCTGATATACAGCAATGATCTGCGACGGTCATTTTGCTGCACGTATAAATAGATAGTCAGTCAGAGGGAGGTTTGTGTAGCCAGCCCGCCTCTTGATAGATGATTCCTGACCCTCTTCCCCTATTTCTTGGCCAAGTCTACTCAAGTGTGCTGGCATAGCCTCCTCAGTGCGCTATTGCGCTGTTGCAGATCCCGCCCTACACTGTGTATACCTGAACTTCTTAGATCGAGAGTACAATCAGACAGAGACACAACAAAACAAGATGCATACATACATATGTACTTAACATTTCGTCTGCTTTGGCAGCTTTGCAGCGACTGTTGTTCTTGTTGTTGTTTTTTATTTTCGAACATTTAATTTGTCGTATTTATCATTTCGTGTAAGATTATAGGTTTATGCTAGACTGCCTTGAGATGGCCATGTGCTGTCGACCTCTGGCTCTGGCGTGTGCGACACGTGTAACACTACAACCGTGCAGGGGGAAATTCGTAAGCCCTGCTCTGTGGCTGATGCTTCGGATGATGATGAAATGATTCGGATCGGATCCTGAACCAAATCAAACCAGATCGAAGATCGAGAGGAACAGCAATAGCAGTTTGCGTTTATTTTTCAGCTTGCGTTTATTTTTCAGCTTGCGAGGTTTTACAATCAGTTGTTTTCGTGCTTAGCGAGGACAGCCCCAGTGGCCCAGGAAACAGTTAGAACGTTGTCCAAGCTGTTGTCGCGCTGGTAAACGTCTGGGACTGGTCTAATTTCGCTCTGCCCCGCGCTGCTTCGCTCTGAGTTTGTTGTTCATTTTTCGCTCTATATTGTGAAATTTGCCACCGTAGACATCTAATGTACATACATACATATGTATGTATGTATTCATGTCTGTCTGTATATGGCAAATGTTTGGCTTAGAGTGTACGAGCGAGCATACCTGCGGACTGGACATACATACTTATGTACATGTTTACATACTAACATTTCTGTGTATGTATGTAAGTCTCTTTATGGGCGGGGCGTGAGTGCTACGATCCAGTAGACGACAACGAAAACGACGACGGCACTGCCTGATAAGATTTTGTTTACTTTTTTCGGCGCTGTCTCGCGCTTCTCTAGATTTTTGGCAGTGCCAACAAAAAGAGGAAGCACGCACGCCCACACTCACAAGTTTTACGACAACGGTGAAACAAGTGCGAAGAGAGAGGATAAAGAGTAGAGAGCGCCGACCATGGGATACCTGCTATTCTGATTCTTGTTTATGTACATACATACAAATATTTTTTATAAATTATCATATGAATACTCGAGAAAAGTATGATTAGATTTGCAGGCAATATCCCTTTTGAATTTTCCCAACCACAGGCCAATGAAGAATTAGAACAAAATTTGAGGTCCATTGAGAAACAGGACAGGAAAGGGATGATGACTCTTTTATCTTAAAGACTTGAGGGGATATATGTGGGTTGCATGCGTCCGTGAACAGGGAACAACTGAACCAAGTACAGTGCGTTTGTTCACTGAGGTTTTGTGTACTTTAGTGCAAGGTTCCGCAAACTTTTTGAGTCCAAGGTACACCTATCAAATCAAGAAATTTTATAGGTGCACCAATGAAAAAAATGTATGTTTATTTAGTATTTATTTATTACAACAATCAATTTACCTAACATGAAAAGAGCACAGGCGATCAGAATTTGGAGCATAAGGCTGCTCTCATCTTTTCATTGGTCGTCCTCAGGCGTTCTCTTGTTTTCACATAAAGGAGTGGAAGCAGTGGATACTCATTTTTTACATGCACCCAAAAATCTGCTACCTCTACTTCGAAAACTCCAATCAGGCACACTCACAAAACTATAAGTTCATTTTTTTCTGAAGTGCTTCTTTATTACTAAACTTGACTGTGTGGCTGTTTCATAACACCAACCTAGCCTGAAACTTTTCAAGTTTCGATTTTTCCGAAGACTTCCGACTCTCCGAATATTGGAATTCCTGCCTAGCGTTTTTCTGTTACGCTTATCTAAATGAGCGAATATGTCCGCCAGATATTCAAGTATTACTACCCATTCTTCTGTTTTAAACATTGAATTTACATCTTGTCCAGGGCCACTGAAAACGTCTAATTTCAATTTTACGCTCGTAAATCAGAAATAGCATTTTTCCGCGATAAAGCCATAAAACTTCTGTATGAAACACTGCATTGAACAGACGATATTTAAGTGTCGATAGGCATGCGTGCTGCGCTCGACTGTATAGGCTGTCCCGCCCCCGCTCAACAAAACACCACGATCTTATAGCTCAGATATTTGTAGGTGTATTATCTTCACAAAACCTTGACTTTTTTCCGCGGCACACCAACTGCTGACCACGGTACACCAGTGTGCCGGGGCACACGCTTTGCGGAACACTGCTTTATTGTGTCTTTACACAACACTAATATGTACATATGTATGTATTTTGCCTACCGCCACGCGAACACAATATACCCTGGCACTGGTTACGAGTAGGGCATCAGACAGAGGCCAGAGCACGGCACGGAACCAACACATGCACATGCGAACGCATGTGAGCGCCTTGGGGTGTGCGTGTGGAGCGTGATACGATTCGATGCAATGCGATTACTATGACGAGCATTGCGACGCGACTCCGATTCGGATTCAGCTTTCTGGATGCGAAGTGAATTTAGCTGGGGGAGGAGCTGACAGACCCAGTCAGACACAGAGGAGAGGTCTGCGATTGAGGCAACGCAAAATACTTTGATTGAGTAGAGTTGTTGGTTGTTTTTCTTGGTTGGCGCTGTTAAATGTATGTAGCGTAGCTGTTGTAGCCAACGTCACGTGACTTGCGCGTGCCTCGATATTCTCTGACGCGCTCCGCTCCTAATCGCTCCTTCAATTCTTTTCCCTCTTTCTTTCGTTATTTTCGTGTCCTGTTGTTGTCGCTTGCTCCTCCTGGACGATATTTTCGATTGTCGTCGTTTTATTACAGTCTCAGTACTCCTTCAGCGTGAACATCCCTTGCCTTCCCTTCCTTCCACATATGTATAATGTTTTTATTTGGTTTAAAACTAATACCCGTACATATCTCGATTCTGGGTTAATTTTTAAGCGCAAGCTCGGAGATGAAATCTACATGAATGAAATTCTGTGCCACTTATAGCCTTTTCACACTGACGACCATCCACCATCCCCCATTCATTTCTGGGATGGGCCGTAAGGTTTTGCCGTTCCGAAAATTTCCCAGTTATTCCGCCATCCATCTGGGATGTTCCTAATTCGCACGTTTCCATGCGGTATTTTTTCGATAATTGTCAAATGCAACCATAAATATTTGACATTCACAACGAAAAATCGGAATTCACTACGAAAATGTAAACAATGACAGACAGGAAAATGGAAAAAAACAACAACAAAACATCTGATGTCAAAATATTCTCAGGCACAATAACTCAGAAGTGAGATAGTTTGTGGACTATCCTCTGGGAATTTGTTTATGAGGAGTGTTTTGCAAAACTCATGCAGGAAATTGCACACGCTGTTGGCTAACAGCCCTCCGTCTATTCTTTACTCATAAAACAGCCCAAAGTATACAATGCTATGGCGATATAAAATTTTCATTAAACAGCAACTTTGTTTTCGGCTACATCCTTCTCCCAAAATGTCCCGAACCGCTTCTAAAAAGCCCTATCATATATATTCTATTTAAAACATTGATTAAATTTTGTAGATGCAGTCACAAATGACCACGCTTCAGTTTTTTCGAAACAAATATCAATTCTAATATCTCGTCCACATCCTCATCATCCATGTGCAGCAACATGATTAGTTTGGTCAAGAATATGTTTTGCTGTTGAATCACATTTACAACCATTGCAATATTATTAATATTCCTTTTAATTAAAGACGTAAACAAATTTCCGCACGCAATTATGAGCATCAGCTGTTTCTCATGGATGGGGGATGGTGGATGGTCGCAGTGTGAATCGGAGTTTCACATATTTCAAAAATTCCCACCGTTCCTCCGGGATGGGCTCAGTGTGCAGAGGGTATTAACATTTTTTCGAGCGATTTGAAACATTCTCAAAATGTTCAAGATCGCTGATGTTTTTTTTCAATGCTCAAAATTAAGTGCGAGATGGTGGCATGGCCTTGGGCGTATGGAAAAGCTCTCGCTCTTCGTTGGCACGCGATTCTTATCGCCCCAAAATTTGACTACTTCTAACCAGATCTGTTTCGTCTTCTTATATTTTATGCTCTGAAATTAAAAAAAAAAATAATAGTAATAATACGCAAAAACGCAAAAAGAATAAGAAAATGAGAGGATCGATACATTCATACATACATGCTTTTTTATACCCGTACTTGAAGAGTTAAGGGGTATATTGTATCAACAGCCGAGTCTCTGTCTGTCTATCTGTCCGCCCGGCTGTCTGTCCGCCTAGATCTCAGAGACTATAAGAGATATAGACTATTCAAGGCTCATGTGATATCACACTGCTACAGGTGTATTTGAAAATTTCTCCCCGACCCCTTCCGCCTTCAAAAGGACGAAAATCTGTGGCAGTCACATTCGTAGAGAATGGCTATATGTACCAGATTGCCGAATCTGAGTCAAGTCGGATTAATATTATAGCCAGAGTAAAGAAATTAATTTTCAGTTGCTTTCCCCACCTCCTTACTTCGCTTTTGACGCTACTTATGTATTCTCTTTTTCGCTCGCACACACTCTGCCCTGTGCAATGCACTATGGGGGAAAAGTCCAAAATTTTGGCATTTATTCTAAAAATGAAGCTAGACGTCTACAAATTTGCACGAATGCTTGTTAAACTAAACTAGAATTTCGAAAAAAAAATGTAGTCTTTTGGACCATGCCATCTCTCCGCGCCCATACTAACAAAAACCCAAATTTTGTTTAAATCATAAATGATGTTAAAAATACTTTAAAATAAGCTTGAACTTAAAATAGTATATTTATTTGAATGATTGATTGTGATTTTACTTGAATCGCTCAAACATGCGATTGCATTCCGGCTAGTGATTGTTCACATAGGCAATAAATTGGTAACTTTCTTTAAAATTACAATCGATTGGCCTTCAGTGAGATAGTTTTCATCAATATTTTCTATTTCTATTTACAGTGTCTGTATCGCGTTTGTGGTTGACCCAAACCTCAAGCAGCGCTGGATGAGTTAACTCATAGACACCTGCAAAATGGTAAATTTCACGAAAAGGGGCAAAAACGGGCAGAAATACCATTTGATTTTATATTAATTGGTTAAAAACACTTAACTTTAACCTTGGTGATTGGTTGTGCTATATATAACAACACAAACCTATCCAAAAACATGTATTAACAAATAATCTACATACCTTGACTTGCTTTTTCCATATTTACATTTTTACCTAATATTTGGGATTGAAATTCAAGCTGCAAGTTGTTCAGTGTTTCCCGCACTTTTTACAATTCAAAGCATCCCTGAATCAGCTGACTTTGAAAGCGCGCAAAAAATTAGGGGTTTTTAGTAAAAATATTAAAAAAAAAGTTTTATTCACTTGTTGTTAACGGTTCAAAAATTAAAAAAGCATTCAAATATTTTACACAAAATATTAGATTACTGCCAAAATTTTGGACTTTCTTAAAGATAATTGAATTATAAACTTTCTGATAGAGATTTTTTTGAGTACAAAATTATTTAACCACAAGGCAGAGTTTTAAACACAGCTTTTTGTTTTGAAAATTCATTACTTTTCAGATTGATAAATCAACTAGAACTCTATGTGGAAAAAATCTATTCAATTAAATTTAATTTTTATGTAGCCAGTAATGGTTTTTTGCTTGTTTTTCGATTGCATTGCTGACCTTTATTTTTTTCATGACTAATACAATTTGTAGCTTTTTTTTATAACTGGAATAAGTTTTACGCTGTTATTTTTCATTTTACCAAACATAAAATAAATTACTTCATCAGAGCTGCGATCGTTAGTGCAGGGCTTCACGACGAAATGCAATTGTGACTGAAAACAAATTTGTTCCCAAATGGGGAAAAAAGGGGCCAAGAAGACATAGTTATTATTAATCTGCACACTTTAGTTAATAACTAAACGTTTTAATCTTGCCTTTACCTCTGACGCCACGAAAGTACTAAACAACACAACTACTTTTGTTAGATTTTCCAGCTAAATAGATATGTACGTTGCGTAGAAACGTAGAACTAGAAAACAAACAAAATATATTTTCTACATAATTATACCCGTACTCAAAAAGAGTTAAGCGGTATACTGTATTTGTGGTAAAAGTGGATGTGTGTAACGCAGAGGAGGAACATTTTCCGACCCCATAAAGTATATATATTCTTGATCAGTATCAATAGCCGAGTCGATAGAGCCATGTCTGTCTGTCCGTCCGTCCGTTCCGTCTTGTTTGACGCCTCGTTCTCAGATACTATAAAAGCTAGAGCAACCAAATTTTGTTTCCAGACTCATGTGATATCACACTGAATCAAGTTTCTTTCCAAATTGTGCCACGCCCCCCTCCGCCTTCCTAAAGGACGAAAATCTGTGTTAGCCACAATTTTGAAAATACGATACGCAGTTTCGTAAGGAATGACCATATCTACCAGATTGCCAAATTTGGTACAGATCGGATCATTATTATAGCCAAAATGAAGAAATTAGTTTTCAGTTGCTTCCCCCACCTCCTCTGGCGTTGCTGACGATATTCATTCTCTTTCTCGCTGGCACACACTCTGGCCTGTGCAATGCGTGAGCACCCCCTCGCGGAGGAGATGTAGAATCTAAATCGTAGATTTAGTAAAAGTAAAAGTAGAGTCGCGACTAGAAGCGACTCACGTTCCTTCTCGTTTTGCTTTATTCTTACATTTTCTTATTATCATAGAAGGAAAAATAAAGTTAGGCATAAAATCAATCGATAAACTATACGTCTGTATCTAAAATTTTGATATTAACGAACTGTGAAAATTAATTTTCGTCCTCTGAACGACAGGATGTACATACATATGTACCTACCAGATGTAAGGTAACATGTACTCCTGCTGTTTCATTAAACACAATGACCAACACGATACCTATTGATAGTTTCGAAAATTTGCACTTCTTCGGTCGTTGCATCGGGGAGACTATAAATGAATAAAAACATGGCACGTAGCAAAAAAGCTTGTAATATTAAAACAAATTTTTTGTTTACTTGCTCATTAACATTTTTGAGTAGAATTATGTTGCTAGAAAGTAACCTAATGAAATATTTGACAGAAAAAAATGTTGCCTGCCTTTGTAATGCAAAAGAATTCTACCGCAATTTTTGGTGTAACGTAACAGTCACAAATTATTAAAAGTTTGTATGTACAATCTACTGCATTGACAAAAAAAACGTTCTTTTTTCTAAGCATTTTAGCCTAGTTTTAAAATAAAACATTAAATCAGCAATATATTCATTTCTGTCTAAAACATTAAATCAGCAATATATTCATTTCTGTCTAAAACATTAAATCAGCAATATATTCATTTCTGTCTATGTTCTGAGACAAATTCTATATGTAACTTAACAGTATTTTTCATCAATAACACTATCCCACACGATTTTTCCTCAAGGAACAAAACCAAGTTTTTCTTAAAGAAATGGTTTTTTTTCTATGACAAAATTTTTTTTTGACGAAATTTTGAAGTCTGCTATTTTTTTTCAGAGGTAGCGCTTTTTTTTCACATAACTTAAATATTTTACGTCTCGTTGTAAAGAACCTTTCTATTCTGGACAGATAACAGCTAGAAGTAAAGCCCAAACACTTTGTGATTTCAGCTTACCATCTGGGAAATATAAAGCATTCAAATGCAAAAATTATGATTTTTGAGCAGTATTTTTTACAACATTTTTCAGGAAAATGTGCATTATTTAGGCGTCGTATAAGGTATTGCTCATTAAAATCTATGGAGAAACGTCGGAGCTAAAATACGTTAACTAAACCTAAAAAATTAAAATAACTGCCAATTGGAAACAAAGCAAACGAAAAAGGGTTGTACATTTGGTACCTGATCGCGTTTCCTTGGTAAGAAAAGTTGTTGACAGTTACTTTTTTCGTTATCTGAGGTAGGATACCTGTTCAGGTCAAATGCTTACCTTTATATTCTGACAAGTGCAGGTTCACACAAATTAGATCTTGTCGTGTCTACCTAATCATGGTCATGCATATTTAAATCTGTGCCTATAGTGTCTGTGCCTTAGTGTAGTTCTGACTTCCCTCAGAATAGATCGTGTTTACCAAAACATCTTACAATTAATTAAAATCAATTGTCATGGATACAAGGTGGTTCCACAAAACACTGCTGTTTCCAGTTTCTATGGGATAGTAGAGCTAGAGAACAGCATTACCCAAGAAAACTCTGGCCAAAACGGGAAGAAAATTACAACATACAAAATGCAGCTCTCGTGAAGTTTAAAGACGTTAATTTTACCACCATTAAACTTAATGTTGGGACTAATGAAACATTTTTCTAACGCAATAGGGAAGGCGAATCAATGCGTTACCGAAAAGCTGTTTTTCCACGCCTATCGCTGGCAAAAGTGAAAGAAGGAGTATTTGATGGTCCCCAAATAAGAAAACTACAAAAAGATGAAGGATTTCCAAATATGTTATCTAAGAATGAAAAAGCAGCTTGGAACTCATTCCGAATGGTAGTAACAAACTTTCTTGGAAACAGCAAGTCGGATGGTTATGTTAATATCGTCCAAGATCTAATTAAGAATTACACTACACGACAAAATCTAACTTTTTTTTCCTTAAGGATCCAAACCGACTTTTTCTGATAGATATCAGGCTTTACAATTTTCGAAAGAATTATGGTTTTTTTCTATGGCAGAACTTTTTTTTGACGAATTTTTTAAGTCTGGTATTTTTTTTAAAGCTTTTTCAGAGGTAGCGCTTCTTTTTTGTCACATAACTTATGCATCTTATGTTTGGTTGTGAATCTTTTCAATTCTTGAAACATAATTTAAACAGCTAGAAGGGAAGCCGAAACACTTTGTGATTTCAGATTTTCGTCTGGGAAATATAAAGCATTCAAATGAAAAATAATAATTTTTGTGCAGTATTTTTTACGAAATTTTGACTTTAAAAACTCAGGAAAAGTCAAAAAAATTATATCGCACAAACTCTGACCTGTGCAGTTGCGGAGAAGATGTAGAATCTGCATTGCATACACAATGTAAAATATACATTTTAGATGTATAATCGAAATTTTAGATGTAGATAACAGATGTAGCAAAAATATCTAAAATGTAAAATATTTTAAAAATTCTCACAAATTTAAATACTGACTGAGTACGGATATAAAAGTAGAGTCGCGTCCAGAAGCGACTCACACGTTCCTTCTCGTTAGAACTAATTTTATTATATGGATAGGTGATATACAAATTTAAGAAACTTGAAATATTTTAAATATTTCGTTATTTTATCAAGAAAAATGAACATAAAAAATTTTTTATACAAAAATTGATATTTGTGCAAAAATAAGCTTATGAAAAAAATTTCGATTTCAAATTTTGTGTGCTGCTAAAATAATTTTTATTATTTTTTTTAATATGATATAGTGTTTCCTTTATGTTGTTTTACCAGTTTCAACCGTCGGGGCATCGAGTCTACCAAGTTTTGGAGGACGGTTATATCAATGTTTGCCCATTCCTGGAAAATGGCTTTTCTTAAATCTTTCAAGGACTCGAATTGTCTTCCGCCCCCAAGAACTTTCGCTGAAAGGATGCCCCGAAGGTCCTCAATTGGATTCAAATCCAGACTTAAGTGGCCTGCAACTTCATTAAAGGAATATTTTTCGCTTCCAGAAACGCCATCGTATACTGTGAAACATGTATAGGATTATATTTTTCATAAAAGGCAAGTCGAGCCATTTTATGTCGGTGCAATAGTTTTGGTGTTGCAACCTTTGCCTTATATTGGAGACGCAATTTCTTCTTGCAAATTTGCTGCACCCGCTGCCGAGCTATTGGCAGCTTAAATTGGTCTTTAATCTGGGCGCAGCTCATATTTTTCCCGTTGCCAAAGCTCGAATGTGCCGCTTAGTGCGCTCACCAACCTTGGGGACGGCTCCTTTACGGTTGTTTTGAGCATATTTTTGCGGAGACTTTAAAAAACCACAAGGCAGAGTTTTAAACACAGCTTTTTGTTTTTGAAAATTCATTACTTTTCAGATTGATAAATCAACTAGAACTCTATGTGGAAAAAATCTATTCAATTAAATTTAATTTTTATGTAGCCAGTAATGGTTTTTTGCTTGTTTTTCGATTGCATTGCTGACCTTTATTTTTTTCATGACTAATACAATTTGTAGCTTTTTTTTATAACTGGAATAAGTTTTACGCTGTTATTTTTCATTTTACCAAACATAAAATAAATTACTTCATCAGAGCTGCGATCGTTAGTGCAGGGCTTCACGACGAAATGCAATTGTGACTGAAAACAAATTTGTTCCCAAATGGGGAAAAAAGGGGCCAAGAAGACATAGTTATTATTAATCTGCACACTTTAGTTAATAACTAAACGTTTTAATCTTGCCTTTACCTCTGACGCCACGAAAGTACTAAACAACACAACTACTTTTGTTAGATTTTCCAGCTAAATAGATATGTACGTTGCGTAGAAACGTAGAACTAGAAAACAAACACATGCACAATGAGAATACGCTTACTCTTTGTAATATATTTTCTACATAATTATACCCGTACTCAAAAAGAGTTAAGCGGTATACTGTATTTGTGGTAAAAGTGGATGTGTGTAACGCAGAGGAGGAACATTTTCCGACCCCATAAAGTATATATATTCTTGATCAGTATCAATACCCGAGTCGATAGAGCCATGTCTGTCTGTCCGTCCGTCAGTCCGTCCGTCTTGTTTGACGCCTCGTTCTCAGAGACTATAAAAGCTAGAGCAACCAAATTTTGTTTCCAGACTCATGTGATATCACACTGAATCAAGTTTCTTTCCAAATTGTGCCACGCCCCCCTCCGCCTTCCTAAAGGACGAAAATCTGTGTTAGCCACAATTTTGAAAATACGATACGCAGTTTCGTAAGGAATGACCATATCTACCAGATTGCCAAATTTGGTACAGATCGGATCATTATTATAGCCAAAATGAAGAAATTAGTTTTCAGTTGCTTCCCCCACCTCCTCTGGCGTTGCTGACGATATTCATTCTCTTTCTCGCTGGCACACACTCTGGCCTGTGCAATGCGTGAGCACCCCCTCGCGGAGGAGATGTAGAATCTAAATCGTAGATGTAGAATATTTGTTCTAGATGTATTATCTACATTTTACATGTAGATGTAGTTAACAAATGTAGCAAAAAAATGTAAAATTTTTTTTTTTTTAATTCAATCATAAGCTCATAAATTTATATACTGACTTAGTACGGGTATAAAAGTAGAGTCGCGACTAGAAGCGACTCACGTTCCTTCTCGTTTTTGCTTTATTCTTACATTTTCTTATTATCATAGAAGGAAAAATAAAGTTAGGCATAAAATCAATCGATAAACTATACGTCTGTAGCTAAAATTTGGATATTAACGAACTGTGAAAATTAATTTTCGTCCTCTGAACGACAGGATGTACATACATATGTACCTACCAGATGTAAGGTAACATGTACCCCTGCTGTTTCATTAAACACAATGACCAACACGATACCTATTGATACTTCGAAAATTTTCACTTCTTCGGTCGTTGCATCGGGGAGACTATAAATGAATAAAAACATGGCACGTAGCAAAAAAGCTTGTAATATTAAAACAAATTTTTTGTTTACTTGCTCATTAACATTTTTGAGTAGAATTATGTTGCTAGAAAGTAACCTAATGAAATATTTGACAGAAAAAAATTTTGCCTGCCTTTGTAATGCAAAAGAATTCTACCGCAATTTTTGGTGTAACGTAACAGTCACAAATTATTAAAAGTTTTTATGTACAATCTACTGCATTGACAAAAAAAACGTTCTTTTTTCTAAGCATTTTAGCCTAGTTTTAAAATAAAACATTAAATCAGCAATATATTCATTTCTGTCTAAAACATTAAATCAGCAATATATTCATTTCTGTCTAAAACATTAAATCAGCAATATATTCATTTCTGTCTATGTTCTGAGACAAATTCTATATGTAACTTAACAGTATTTTTCATCAATAACACTATCCCACACGATTTTTCCTCAAGGAACAAAACCAAGTTTTTCTTAAAGAAATGGTTTTTTTTCTATGACAAAATTTTTTTTTGACGAAATTTTGAAGTCTGCTATTTTTTTTTCAGAGGTAGCGCTTTTTTTCACATAAGGTAGAAACGTCGGAGCTAAAATACGTTAACTAAACCTAAAAAATTAAAATAACTGCCAATTGGTAACAAAGCAAACGAAAAAGGGTTGTACATTTGGTACCTGATCGCGTTTCTTTGGTAAGAAAAGTTGTTGACAGTTACTTTTTTCGTTATCTGAGGTAGGATACCTGTTCAGGTCAAATGCTTACCTTTATATTCTGACAAGTGCAGGTTCACACAAATTAGATCTTGTCGTGTCTACCTAATCATGGTCATGCATATTTAAATCTGTGCCTATAGTGTCTGTGCCTTAGTGTAGTTCTGACTTCCCTCAGAATAGATCGTGTTTACCAAAACATCTTACAATTAATTAAAATCAATTGTCATGGATACAAGGTGGTTCCACAAAACACTGCTGTTTCCTGTTTCTATGGGATAGTAGAGCTAGAGAACAGCATTACCCAAGAAAACTCTGGCCAAAACGGGAAGAAAATTACAACATACAAAATGCAGCTCTCGTGAAGTTTAAAGACGTTAATTTTACCACCATTAAACTTAATGTTGGGACTAATGAAACATTTTTCTAACGCAATAGGGAAGGCAAATCAATGCGTTACCGAAAAGCTGTTTTTCCACGCCTATCGCTGGCAAAAGTGAAAGAAGGAGTATTTGATGGTCCCCAAATAAGAAAACTACAAAAAGATGAAGGATTTCCAAATATGTTATCTAAGAATGAAAAAGCAGCTTGGAACTCATTCCGAATGGTAGTAACAAACTTTCTTGGAAACAGCAAGTCGGATGGTTATGTTAATATCGTCCAAGATCTAATTAAGAATTACACTACACGACAAAATCGAACTTTTTTTTCCTTAAGGATCCAAACCGACTTTTTCTGATAGATATCAGGCTTACAATTTTCGAAAGAATTATGGTTTTTTTCATGGCAGAACTTTTTTTGACGAATTTTTTAAGTCTGGTATTTTTTTTAAAGCCTTTTCAGAGGTAGCGCTTCTTTTTTGTCACATAACTTATGCATCTTATGTTTGGTTGTGAATCTTTTCAATTCTTGAAACATAATTTAAACAGCTAGAAGGGAAGCCGAAACACTTTGTGATTTCAGATTTTCGTCTGGGAAATATAAAGCATTCAAATGAAAAAATAATAATTTTTGTGCAGTATTTTTTACGAAATTTTGACTTTAAAAACTCAGGAAAAGTCAAAAAAATTATATCGCACAAACTCTGACCTGTGCAGTTGCGGAGAAGATGTAGAATCTGCATTGCATACACAATGTAAAATATACATTTTAGATGTATAATCGAAATTTTAGATGTAGATAACAGATGTAGCAAAAATATCTAAAATGTAAAATATTTTAAAAATTCTCACAAATTTAAATACTGACTGAGTACGGATATAAAAGTAGAGTCGCGTCCAGAAGCGACTCACACGTTCCTTCTCGTTAGAACTAATTTAATTATATGGATAGGTGATATACAAATTTAAGAAACTTGAAATATTTTAAATATTTCGTTATTTTATCAAGAAAAATGAACATAAAAAATTTTTTATACAAAAATTGATATTTGTGCAAAAATAAGCTTATGAAAAAAATTTCGATTTCAAATTTTGTGTGCTGCTAAAATAATTTTTATTATTTTTTTTAATATGATATAGTGTTTCCTTTATGTTGTTTTACCAGTTTCAACCGTCGGGGCATCGAGTCTACCAAGTTTTGGAGGACGGTTATATCAATGTTTGCCCATTCCTGGAAAATGGCTTTTCTTAAATCTTTCAAGGACTCGAATTGTCTTCCGCCCCCAAGAACTTTCGCTGAAAGGATGCCCCGAAGGTCCTCAATTGGATTCAAATCCAGACTTAAGTGGCCTGCAACTTCATTAAAGGAATATTTTTCGCTTCCAGAAACGCCATCGTATACTGTGAAACATGTATAGGATTATATTTTTCATAAAAGGCAAGTCGAGCCATTTTATGTCGGTGCAATAGTTTTGGTGTTGCAACCTTTGCCTTATATTGGAGACGCAATTTCTTCTTGCAAATTTGCTGCACCCGCTGCCGAGCTATTGGCAGCTTAAATTGGTCTTTAATCTGGGCGCAGCTCATATTTTTTCCCGTTGCCAAAGCTTGAATGTGCCGCTTAGTGCGCTCACCAACCTTGGGGACGGCTTCTTTACGGTTGTTTTGAGCATATTTTTGCGGAGACTTTAAAAAGTTTGTTACTGTGTTTCGATGACGCTTTATTGTTTTAGCAATCACACCGACTTTGACCCCACAATTAGCCACAGTTTTGATTTTAACCTGCTCTTCATTCGATAGTTCGTTTCCGCGGGGCATTTTAAATGAATATTAATTTAAATTTAATTAAAATCTTAACTGAGCACAACGATTACACAGTAAATACGTTTTTCCTAAATTGGACAAGCGACTTAATAAACTTTTTTCGTGAGATCAGTAGCGTCTGCCACTCAAAATGTAAATGTTACTCATTTTGTTATTTTGCACAAATATCAACTTTCGTTGAAATTCTCATCACTAATGCTAACGGTACTAGAGATTAAAAGCTGATAAGAAATAAATGCATGACAAAACATCACAAAGCATAATATATAAAACATGCAACCTCGAAAAGTAAATTCCGCTGTTTCAATAACGGTAGCATCGAAAAAAAATCTTGCACAAATATCAATTTTACTGAGGTACGTCTACAAAGCTGATAGAGAAAGACTTCCACAAAACAACACACACAACTCCCCCTATTTTTAAAAGGCTGGGCGGGCCTCCTTGTCCATCAACAGAGAGTTTGTTTGCTTTTCGCCGACTGTGGGGCTCGTCCGCTGAAAAATAACACACACAAATGTTCAAAAACAATCAGACAGGCTCCGGTTTTCACATTCACTTTGCGTTTTATTTTTAAGCAAAAAGTCCTACTTTTTATTTCAGGGCGCTCTGGAATCAACATTTTTTTAAATTTGTTTACTATTTGTACTGTTAAGGCCTCTCTCCAGCACCGCGGAAAATTCCTATCAGGAATTTGCTAGTTATTCCGTGATGGTTTAGAACATAGATAAAACAGGGTTGCTTAATCAGCTGTGTTTTGTAAACAGTGCCGATTGTGAAATTCAAATAAAATTTAAACATGAAAAATATGCACTCTGACGATGAAATGATTGTTTTGGTGCACGCATATATTGTTGCAAGACCAAAAATAATCATTTTCATCTTTCTTTTTGATGTTGCGTACAGTTTTTGCCTTCATCTTGCACCATTCGCTTCAGGAATAATTGTTGAACATACATATATTCCTGAGCTGTGAATCAGCTGTTCTCGCAGTCCAAGTCCACACACGGTCCCGATAGGCAACTATTGATATAAATCTGTGGATTCCGCTCGTGTTGCTGGATACACACTCCAGGAAAACGGAAACGACAAATTCCTGCCACAGTTGTATATGAAGTTGGACAGGAATTTTTCGATTCCGCGGTACTGGAGAGAGACCTTTAAGACTAGTACTCAGATGCGCTGAAATTTCTGTGGACCGAAATCAGGGATGATATTCGTATGAAACCGATAAGAAATCATCCCTGTTTTTCGGTCGACCGAAAATTTCGCAGCAGGCGTTTTGAGACCGCAACTCAGTTCCGAAAAAAAGGCCATTCGATACATACTAGAAAAGCAACCGATGGTATTTTCTCATCTCGATCGGAAATTGGATATTTTTCAATTTACGTCGTCCAAGTGACACACATACACACACACACACTATAAAAATGGAAAGCCATCTACAAAAGGAAAATAATGAAGAAAAATGTAATCTAATTAGGGCAGTCGAATGAATACAGATTATATGGATATTATTATTTATTAATGTTATACCCGGTACTCAATTTAATCAATCAAAAGAAAATAAAAACAATGTTGATGGCATATCTGTCCTGCAGGATCGGATTTATCCAATATTGCAGTGTGCATTATCGTCCTCCAGCTCCACAGCCCCCACAAATAAGACATTTCTGCTTGCTTTAATACAATATATCTACGACACTGCGTTTTTAGTTTTATCGTATCCTTAAAATTGTGGCTGCCACAGATTATCGTTTTTTGTGGGGGCGGAAAGAGGCGGGCGGAATTTTGAAATACTTGTAGCAGTGTGATATCACATGAGTCTCGAAAAAAAATTTGGTTGCTCTAGCTCTTATAGTCTCTGAGATCTAGGCGCTCATCAAGACAGACAGACAGACATAGCTATATCGACTCGTCTATTGATGCTGATCAAGAATATATATACTTTATGGAATTGGAAACGTTTCCTTCTCTGCGTTACACACATCCACTTTTACCACAAAATAAATATACCCCTTAACTCTTCAAGTACGGGTATAAAAAGAGCACAAGCTCAATTGCCCTTGTAAAGGTGTCAAATTCATGTCAATGCTTCATTAAGACATCTTTTTTTCCTTTTGGAATTCAGATTTATTTAGTTGTATAAAAGGCCGCACTGCAGTGCGGGAGCACCTGACTTTTCGTTTTGAAAAGTAAATCACATTTTTTGGTGAAAGTGAAAACCGGAGCCTGCCTGAAGTCTGATTTGTAGCTGGTCCAAAGTGATAAACCAGATCACCCGAAGCTTATTGATGCGAAAGAAAATTAAAATTCAAATTCGATTTCAATTTGAATATTTAATTCGAGTACTTTGATGGTTGGAGATGGGAGTCGCTCTTATTTTGTCAGCTTTAAAATTCCCAATGGGGACGGATTCCCAATAAAAGAATTTTTTACAGATCTGGCCTTGATACTCGAATGGCAAATGCGAAGGTTGAGGATGGAGCATAGAGCATAGAGGGTGATTTCACTAGGACAAGCGCTGGGGTGTACTAATTTTGCCAAACCGCACCGTCTGCCGAAACCGTTTACGCGGAAAATACAACGTGGGAGCGGGTGGCTGCGATTGACGCAGGCCCAGGTTACGACAACCTTCCAATTGGCAAATGGCACATCGTCGAAAGCATTGTCGCATTGACTGTGACAGCAGGATATAAAAGGAGACCCTCGAAAGCAGCGAGTATCATTTGTGAGCATGAAGTGAACGCGAGTAAATCCGAGTGCGCGAAAGTCAGCGAGTAAAAACCACGAGGTGCAACGAGTACAAAAGATCAAGCCCCGCCAGCTGTCCCTTTTGGGGCAACAGAAGAAGCATTACTCTGATTTCCAATGGGAGAATCGTACACATTGCAAAAAGGTAAAAAAAAGAAGGATTTAAAAATAATTTTTCCATTTTAACGTAGATCTGCTTTAGCTCTATAATTAGTGATAAGGTCGATTTTGGCCAACTAATCATTTTCGAGATTTTTGCAAAAAACCCAAGGCTATTTCGCGGCGATCAGTTCAAACTCAGATTTCAGGGAAATTTGAGGCAATATATGATGCCAATTTCCAATAAATGTTGTATTAAAATGGTTTTAATTTTACGCAAATATGATTTTTAGTTCTTTTTAGATAGTTTAATATGTTGGAAGGACTTTGTGGAAGAAATTTTCTCAAGAATCATCTTTCTTATTAGAGATAATAGTAAAAGGAAACGTGACTAAAATAAACAATATATAATATATAATATAATATATATATATATACTTATATAACGAAAACAAGAACCATTCTTTGTTTTAATAATTTTCGCATCAAAGTTAATGAAATCATATTAATATAAATCATACAGAACATAGTGCCCAAACTGTCGCTGAAACCTGAGCTTGAGAATTGATCGCAATGAAAACCACTTCCATATTTTTCCCGTGCAAATAGCTGTTTTTTACAAAAACCTCCAAAACGAATAGTTGCATAAAATCGACCTTGGCACTACTTATAGGGCTAATCAAAAGGTGTATCATCAAGGTAACAAAATTTTGAGAATCCATCTTATTTTGATCTTTTTACCACTTTCAATGCGTACGACTGTCCCGTTCGACTTCAAAGAAATGCCCATACGGAAATGTGTTTATACTGATAGTTAACTTTTTGGTCTCAGTAGACCTTCCCAGAGAAATCGCCATATGAACTAGAGGTGGGCATGGACCGTGTTTTCTGCGTGTCACGTCGTGACACGATAAGCGCCCGCGTGTGCGTGTTGAAAAATTAAATATTGTCCGTGTTCGTTCAGAGCAAAATCGGCACAAAAAAACACGACGAGCAAAAAAACTAAATTGTTGTCCGTTTTTGTGATTTGGTGGCACAATTTGGAAAGAAACTTGATTCAGTGTGATATCACATGAGTCTGGAAACCAAATTTGGTTGCTCTAGCTTTTATAGTCTCTGAGAACGAGGCGTCAAACAAGACGGACGGACTGACGGACGGACAGACAGACAGACATGGCTCTATCGACTCGGCTATTGATACTAATCAAGAATATATGTATATACTTTATGGGGTCGGACAATTTTCCTTCTCTGCGTTACACACATCCACTTTAAGCACAAATACAGTATACCTCTTAACTCTTTTTGAGTACGGGTATAAAAATGTGAAATATTTCGTGTTGGACCGTGTTCCGAAAATTTGTAGCCGTGCGTGCTAGTGTGTGTTGGAAATTTAATTTTCGTGCCGTGTTGGGTCGTGTCGGAAAATTGCAGTCCATGCCCATCTCTAATATAAACTACATACATATGTACACCCTGCAGTTCTGGCTGTCACGGCATGAAAATGTCATAGGAAAAATTGTTCGGGCTCGACGTCAACAAAGGCAGCGACGTCGACGTCAGCACGAAATTCTCTCCAGCTTCCACTGCTGCAGATCGAAACGGACGCGTAAGAAGAGAAGCAGATATACATAGATTTCCCTCTCTCTCATATTTTTTGTTTTCTCTACCTGCATTCGACCCTAACTCTTCTACTCTCGCTTATTTCGTCTCCTCAAAGGGATGAAGGGAGAAATACCGATTAGTTGGTGCAATATTTTGTCTTTGATTTTTTGTAGTTGGTCGTCTATTTACATGTTTATTCCTTTCAAAAGTGGTTTTTCAGTGTTTTTAAAGTCAGGTGAGTGGATTACAGTGATTACAGTGCGCGTTGTTAGTTAAATTAAATTGTTACATGGGTTTCGCAAGAAAAAATATGTCTGGAATCTAGATTCTAGAAAATTCTATCCGCGTGGTCTCGTTAACCGAGTGCGTCGCTGCGCGTGTTTGTTTTTGCTCGAGAAAACCCATGTAACTGAAAATACAGCATTTTTAATTATAAAAATATATATGTGCAATTTGACTTAATCATTTACGAAAAAGGAGTCCAGGAGTACAACCTGGACGGGACTTGCGGAAAAAATGTTTAAAATGTCGAGCCGGACTATATTCGGTTCTCAAAGGTGAAATCCAAATTCATATGTGTATTGCTTCATACAAATCACAAAATAACTCAGAAGTTAGTTCAAAAAATATTACCTCCCGTGGCTAAATACTTGTTTTTTTATATCCTTTCAGGAGCATTGGTGCTTAGTAACCCCGATCAAGTCGGTTAAGGAAGGCCCTACAGATAATTTATAATAATTAAAACAACAAACAATCTAGAAAACTAAGTTAAATAAATATATTTACTTTTATTTGAACGAAGTGATTAAAGAAATTTTTGGGTGGGTTTCACATATGAAATTATCCGTGAAATTTCGTTTCGAGTCACCAGTGATTTCATATGGGACATTTCGAAAGTGTCCCAAGTGATTTCATATAGGACTTATTTGGAAGTGTCCCGAGTGAAATCACTCGTGGCATGTCCTGCGTGAAATCACTCGTGGCATGTCCCCAGTGATTTCACTTATCGCTTATACGTATAAGCCCCGGTGAAGTCACTGGAAAAATCAGTGAAAATTTCATTTGAAGTTTCACGAGTGAAAAATGCGGACAAGTCCATACAAATTTCATCTGGAGTTTCACCAGTGAGTCACTATAGGCTACGGACATGGCATGAGTGATTCACCGAATGAATCACCAGTGAAAAGTGACTTTTGGAACTGCAGGGCATACATATGTACATACATACGTACATACTCGTACATTGTTATTTTATTTTGTTGTTTTATTCGAGTGTATCCTTACAAAAAAAAGCTAAAGCAAAAAAAATTAAAGCGTTCAGCATTTTTTTTTTACGGTTTTTTATTTCGCTGTCTCTCTCTCTCTCTTTTTAGACCAACACCACATCCTCCGAAATAGGACAGCCAGCACGAGGACGTGTTTGTGGGATAAAGACAGAATGTGCAAGCGCGTGGAAGGATTAGCAACTGATAACTATTTTGTTTATATTATGATTCTGCGTTTTACGTATTTTCCTATCTTCAAAATTGTGAATGCCACAGCTTTTCGACCTTTGTGGGGGCGAGGCAAACGAGGCAAACTGAGACGACGCAACCGTGGGTACATTATTAAATTGGCCAGTTCCGAGAAATTAACAATTTATGGGGCGCATCGTCAAGCCAAAAACCAGAAGTTATCCCGAGTTTTTCGATAGTTTAAAGGAGATAGATATTATTCCCTAGCGGCTTTCACGTGCTTTGTTTCGATTTCTGTAGTCGGGTTTCTCCAGACTATGTGTGGATATGTTCTCATCGGAGCTGAAAACGACTCAAACTTTAAAATTGTTGGCCTTTCTTTAAACCTTGTTTTTCGCCACTTCAACTTTTATACCCGTACTCAAAAAGAGTTAAGGGGTATACTGTATTTGTGGTAAAAGTGGATGTGTGTAACGCAGAGAAGGACAATTTTCCGACCCCATAAAGTATATATATTCTTGATCAGCATCAATACCCGAGTCGATAGAGCCATGTCTGTCCGTCCGTCTGTCCGTCCGTCCGTCTGTCCGTCTGTCCGTCTGTCCGTCTGTCCGTCTTGTTTGACGCCTCGTTCTCAGAGACTATAAAAGCTAGAGCCAATTTTGTTTCCAGACTCATGTGATATCACACTGAATCAAGTTTCTTTCCAAATTGTGCCACGCCCCCTCCGCCTTCACAAAGAACGAAAATCTGTGGCATCCACAATTTTAAAGATACGATAAAACTAAAAACGCAGTATCGTAGATAATGACTATATCTTCCAGAGTGCCGAATCTAAGTCAGTTCAAATCATTATTATAGCCAGAATGACGAAATTAATTTTCAGTTGCTTCCCCCACCTCCTCTGGCGCTGCTGACGCTATTCATTCTCTGTCTCGCTCGCACACACTCTGCGCTGTGCAATGCGCGAGCAACCCCTAGCGGAGGCGATGAAGAATCTAAATGGTAGATGTAGAATATTTGTTCTAGATGTATTATCTACATTTTACATGTAGATGTAGTTAACAAATGTAGCAAAAAATGTAAAATTACAAATTTTTTTTTAAATTTCAATCATAAGCTCACAAATTTATATACTGTCTGAGTACGGGTATAAAAGTAGAGTCGCGACTACGACTCACGTTCCTTCTCGTTTATTTGTAACTTTGTACATATGTATATGTACATAAATGTTTGTATACAGTGAAGGAAAAAGTGAACATACACCCCATTTTTCCGAATTTTCGGAAACCGCAATGAAAATTAAAAAACTGAGTATGCCATCATTTAGGGGTCTTTAAGTTAACATAATATCAGGAACAAAAGGTATAGTAAAATATAAGGTGTGAAAGTTATTAGGAAAAAACATAAAAAAGAGGGGGAAAAAAGTCTACATACAGGCTTCAAGCCTTTACATTATGGATGGAAATTCATAGAAAAATATCAATTTTTTTTAAATCTAATATTTAGTTGGTCCAATATTAGCATCTATTACAGCCTGCATTCGACGAGGCATTGATTCAACCAAGTTTTCGGTTGTTTGGGGTGGAATTTCAGCCCAAGCTCGGATTAGAGCGCTTTTCATTGTGTCTCGGCTACTAATGTCGTATTTTCGGACCAACCTTTCCAAGGTTTCCCAAAGATCTCTATTGGGTTTAAGTCCGGCGATTGAGGTGGCGAATTTAGCTGCCTTGGAGCATAATAGAGCAGCCAGTCTCGCACAACATGGGCGGTATGCTTTGGATCATTATCCTGCTGGAAGATCCAGGAGCTTCCTAGGGCCAAGCTATCCACCGATGGTTTCAAATTTTCTTCCAATATCTTCTTATATTGAAAGCGATCCATATTCCCTTCAATAAACACTAAACGGCCGACTCCAGACGACGCCATAGCTCCCCAAACCATCACATTACCGCCTCCATGTTTGACTGTGGGTATCACGTTCTTGGGGTCAAGTGCTGTGTTTGGCTTCCTCCAAACTTTGGCTCGGCCATCACTACCAAAAAGATTAAACTTGCTCTCGTCGGTAAATAGAACTCGATTCCAAAAATCCGCATCCTTGCTTATGTGCGTCTTGGCAAATTCTAGGCGTAGAATACGATTCTTTTCCGAAATGTTTGGCTTTTTTCGGGGTACTCTGCTCATGTAACCTTCGCCGTGAAGAAATTTCTTATTGTTCTCGGATGAACAATAGTGCCGGAAGATTTCTCTATGTGTTCCGCCAATTTCGGACCACTTATTTTGGGATTTTGGTGGACTTCTTTAAGGATACTCCGTTCATCTCGTTTGGAAAGTGACTTTGGTCTTCCCTGTCTGGGCTTATTTTCGGCAGTATTTGTGTCATTATAGTTTCGAATGATGGTCTGAACAGTGGATCGACTCAATTTGACTATCTTTACAATTTCGCCATATGATTTTTTATCCTTGCGCAGGCTGATAATCAAATTGCGCACAGAAATGTGTATTTCTTTACGTTTTTCCATTTTTGACGAAAGTAACTGCAGCAATATTACGTCTGTTGACTTGGGAAGAGGTACAACAAAGCAAGTTGTCAAAATAGTCGGGGATTTCCCTCTTTTGACTTCCATTTTTCACTTAATTTAGCGATTCTCAACACTGTATGTAGACTTTTTCCCCCTCTTTTTTATGTTTTTCCAATAACTTTCACACTTTATTTTACTATACCTTTTGTTCCTGATATTATGTTAACTTAAAGACCCCTAAATGATGGCATACTCAGTTTTTTAATTTTCATTGCGGTTTCCCGAAAATTCGGAAAAATGGGGGTGTATGTTCACTTTTTCCTTCACTGTATGTACTTAGGCTATATTTTTCGTATTTGCCAAGACTTGCGAAATGGATAGATACCGAGAAGGAACGTGTGAGTAGCTTCTGGACGCGACTCTTATATTATACCCTTACTCACTCAGTATATAAATTTGTGAGAATTTTAAAATATTTTACATTTTTTTTGCTACTTCTGTTTTCTTGTCGATTATACATCTAAAATGTATATTCTACATTGTGTATGTAATTCAGGTTCTACATCTTCTCCGCAACGGTCGCGGACTGCACAGGGCAGATTGTGTGCGAGCGAGAAAGAGAAAAAGTAGCGTCAGCTGCGCCGTAAGAGGTGGGGAAGCAACTGAAAATTAATTTCTTCATTCTGGCTATAATAATGATCCATTCTGACTCAGATTCTGCAGTCTGGTACATATGGTCATTCTCTACGATACGATAAAAATGTATTTTAAAATTTCGCCCCGCCCCATTGCGCCTCCACAAAGGACAAAAATATGTGACATCCACAATTTTAAAAATACGAAAAAACTTAAGACGTTTAATTGTAGAGAATGACTATATTTATCAGATTGATGAATCAGCAAAAAAAACTGTAAAATGTAAACAATTTTAAAATTCTACATACATATTTACATTTATGTAAAATTTATATACTGACTTGGTACGGGTATAAAAGCAAGGTCGCGTCCACATAAGCGACTCACACGTTCCTTCTCGTTTAATTTCGAGTTCAAGTCTGAACCTCTAAACGTATTCCAATCAGACTAAAACTTTGTACATTATTGTTTTACACCAAAAGGAAAATACCCTGAGACTTTAGATTCCGACGCATTTTTTTTTCGCCCATACAAATAATCGCAACCCTAATGTACATATATACAAATATGTATGTATATATGTATGGATATTCGCGGGCGTTGAATGCTGATAATTATAAATTTAAAAATTAATAAAATCTCAAAATTCAGTGTCGTATTGTGCCAGGGCTTGACGTCACAGCCTTAAAAAATTGAAATTCCTTTAAGTGGCAGCAAAAAAAAAAAAGAAACAACAAATCGGCGCTGTTATCAAAGGGTTCAAAGAGTCAAAATATTTGTGAAACTTTTTTATGGTTCAGATGTTCTTCAATTTTGAATTGACGAATTTCCGTTCCGTTATCGGATGGATATCGTTCAGGATTCGAATAAGCGCAATGATCGCTTACTTAGTTCTATCCGAAATGCCAACTGGAATTCCCCGATGCTTGTTCAATGGTGATGAAACGCACTGTAACGCTGACCCCCAGCTCATGTTCATACGCAATATTTACAATGTGATATTTAATAATCTGCTTAGAATAATTTCCCTTCCATCTATTCATTCTCTATAACTCTTTCCGTACTGATCCTCCCGTGCTGCCAAGCATTCGATTATTTTCCAAGCGAAACCGGCTGTTGGGGGGGAATGGGGGCGGGGGCCTCACCTGGATGACGAGAAAAACGACATCGACACCGTCACATACATACGTCACTACAAAAGCCAGAAGAGTTTTTCACTTAGCGGCATTTCCGGACAAGTCTCTGAAAACACTACACCCCCTCCCACCCTTTTCATACAGGGGAGCGAAATCAGTGCAAGTCCGGATTTTGCTCTAAAATAATTTCGAAGAATCGCTTTATACCAGACTTTCGTATGGGCCTTACGCAATTGTCGGTTACCCTTACCCTGCTGTTGTTGTTCCAGTTGATGCAGTTCATGGAGTGGAGTGGGGGAAATCTATCAGCGTAATGGCATAGCAAATGACAATAACAAGTACTACTAATAACGCTTTTATCTATTGTTGCGACTATTCGATACCCCCACTAATCAGAAGTTTTCAATTCTTTATTCATAGTAGGTTGTGATTTAAGTTTGTGGCCTAACTATGAAAATCACAAGTTAGGCGTCTGGAAATGGTTTTATTTAATATTCAGTACGAATACGAAACCTTATTTTGAAACACTGGGCGCGTTCACCAGGACAACTTGATCAGCAATCAGGGATTGATCTCATCCATCGTGTTTTGTGCTCTGGTGAACGCGTATGATCCATGCTTTACTATCGCGACGTCGCCAATGCAATCGGCTCAAAACATATCGATATTGGCTTCGAAGATTTGCGACTGGCAACACAAAACAGACACGTAAAATTCAAATATTTCTTCGTTAAACTGAAGTATTGTGCTAATTTCATGATTTTGTATTAATTTGGCTCTGTTTATTTATTTTTCTTTGCGATTTAGTGCGTATTCTAGTTTATATGTCAGCTATCGATATAAGCCAGAAACAATCTATCATACACGAGACCAATGGATCGTACTATTTTCACGATCCATTCCTCAAAATCTGATCCATGAATTCTTGCATTAAAAACACTAAATAATGTGCGTTTAGCAACACTTTTGAAAGAAATCAATCACAGATTAAGTTTCGCAGCACTTTCGGTACTCAGAAGAAAGGCCTATAAAACCGGTCTTAATCAGCCTCTTTCGCTTTAAAACATCCATATTGTCGATTATTAATTTTTGTTGTTGTAATTTTATATTAATACCTTAGTAAAACGACTATACATATGTGCACTGCTTTGAATGTCGTTTATTTTCAACACCTATTTACTTGATTTATTTTATATTTTTATTTGGTTAGCTGCTAATAGCTGCAAAACAAAAAGGCATAAACAAATTCCATATACATTTTTTTAATAACCAAAAAAAGTTTTGTATGTTTCACATAAACAAAAAATATTTGTTATAAAAAAAAATCAGGGAAAATGTATATAAAAAAAATAGCTCTGTTAATAATTAATGGAGTTGCCCTTATGCTCTTGAAGCTTCTGCAGCCTGGGGGCATTGATCCTGCAAAGATTTGTAGAGTTGATTACTCAATCTTGGCCCATTCTGCAACGATAGCTTTTTTTAAATCTTTCAAGGTATCGTACTGCCTTGTACAGGCATAAACTTTTGCTGCAAGAATGCCCCACAGATCCTCAACGGGACCTAAGTCCGGACTCATTGCCGGCCACTTCTTCAATGGTATATTATAGGCAGAGCTCGCAAATAACAGTTGACCGTTTTTTCCGTTGCTCTGCTCGCGAGCAGAACCGAAAAACCCATGCATGCTTGCGCTCACTCCGAGCAGAATCCTTCGTTTCTCTTCGTTTTGGTTTTCGGTTGATGGTTCTCAGTTAAGCTGTTCGTGTTATGCTTGTTCAATAACAAACTCATAGAGAGCGATCCGACTGGCGCTCGCTCATTAAGAGTCACCAGAAGAGCAGAAAAATTAAAGGTTCAGCGTAAACGGTCTTTTTTGTCTATATTTTGTTTTTGTGGAGACTTGCCTTTAGCACTAAAGGCAGCCCATATCATAAGCGATCCACCGCCATGGTTCCGCTTGTGACAAGTTGCCTGTGGATGACGCGAATCACTCCAATATTTATGATGAAGTCATTCCACCATTTTCATGCCGGCTATTTTCATTCTGTTAATCCTACCTTGTTCTTCATCAGAGAATTCCGTACCACGAGGCATTTTCAAAACATAATTACACATGAGTGCACATATAACCGTTTTCTACGTATAGCTCGACTTTGATCTCGTATCAAAGCTAATGGTACTACAAATGGAGTTCAAAGAAGACGAGAATTTATAGTAACTGAGCACAACAATAAGAGATAAGAACTGCATGTTCAAAACAAACAAGCAGCTAATACTTTTATAGAAAATTTGAAAAAAAAATGTCCACATATAGCCGTTTTACTAAGATACATCCAAAGACAATATAAGTACAAGATAAATAACGCCATACAACAAATTAGCAAACGAGTTTTTCAGGCTGGCTCTAGACTCTAGAGCCAGTCGCTCTAGAGCCAGCGCTCTCGTATGCTGTATACATATGATAGAGCAGCTGTCTCTAGAGCAGAGCTCGGCACGGCCCTATCTATAGTGCTTAGGAAAAGGCGCTGCTACTGCTCTGCTGTTCACGTATGTACACGCGTATCACAGCTGTGATCTGTGATCTAGATCTAGATCTGCATGCATACATATGTACGTTACAGCGCTGTCGAAATATACCCTTCACTTTATAAGTGCTAAGTTAATTTTGCAAGACGCTTACCACCCCAATATTAAAAACTTCTATTTTGTAAACACTTTATGATAATTTATTTTAATAAAGTATATTCGATAATAATGAACGGATATACTTATGGGCATTTCTCTGAAGTCGAACGGGATAGTCGTACGCATTGCAAGTGGTAGAAAGGTTAAACAAAGACGGATTTTCAAAATATGTTAACCTTTATGATACACCTCTTGATTAGCCCTATAAGTGGTGCTAAGGTCGATTTTTAGCCACTATTCGTTTTCGATATTTTATCAAAAGACCGAGCCATTCGCACGGTACATACCGTATTTCATTAAATTTAGACTATAATATCGCATCAGAATCATAGGGAAATGTGTTTTTATAGACATTTAAATTTGTGGTCTCGGTGGACCTCGTCAGAGAAATGCCCATATATGTAAATGCCTATTTAATACATGGTCATTAGAGTATTCAGCGTGCGCGTGTGAAAAAAATGTGTACTTGTTTCTCAACTCATAAAAATGTTTTTGTTTTGAAAATCGTCTGCTTCGCACAAGTACGCACACAAACGCACTCTCTGGTTCTGTGTGTACTCACACATGCAAGGGGATTCTATTTTTAGATTCGTACGCTTTCAAATTTTGTGCGAAAGAGATGGCGCGAATTTCGTAGCTTGCTGAAAAATTGCTTGCATATGGAAATTAAAATGTATGAGCGTTACGCATCTTATACTTATATTGTCTTTGGTACACCCATATGATTCGTCACCTGTATAGATGTTATACACAACTTTCGAAGCACGATCGAATTGTATAATTTTCGATTTTTAAATTGTTCGTGTTCCTTGGTTAACACAACTTTTTTACCACGAGGTGATCATGGAAGATCTTATTGATGGACATCATACTAATGCCCAAGGATACCTCAATTTCACAGTATGTGACATGACGATCTTGCTCAATCATTTCGCGCACAGGGATATTCTGTGGCACAAAAATTAATTTTAAACGACTTTCACGAAATTCGTCCTGCAGCGAAGGATGTCAACGATTGAATTCACGATACCAGTTTTTACATTGGCAATGCATGATGCTTCATCAATAAAAGTTGAACTAAGCTAATCTTCTTGGCTTAAAAATCCACCTCAAATATGGTAGAAAAACAAGACAAAGAAATTTTCATGTGTAAATTGCAATTTTTGGCTGAGATAAATTTTTATTTATCGTTAATCGATATCAAACGGTGTCTAATAGCCTGTTTACACTGAGGCGCATCATTGGATTTTCCGTTAAATGGAACATGCGACAATGATGCCCATAAGAGCCCTGTGTATAGAAGAAGACAATCATGCGGAGAATCTTAAATCATGCGACGCATCATTGGCAAGTGTTTCCGTATTCTGTCTAGTATTCTTACAAAATACTGAATTTATTCAGGGTATCGACGGGTATCGATAGCAAACTTCTGTTTCTATCGTTTTTTGTTTTTGTGTTTTTGTAGAAAAATGATGCGAAAAATGATGCGGCTTTGGTGTAAACGCCTCGCATAATTTTTCCGCACCCTCGACAATGATGCGGCAGTGTAAAAAGGCTATTACATGAAAAAGTTGTACGAGGGGTGCTTCTTAAGTTTCTATCCTAGAGCACTTCTAGCCTGATTAGGACCCAATGGTCATTTGCATTAAAAAGTTTAGGATTTTCTGGGACAAGCCTCATCATATAATTTTTGTCTTGAACATAGTGGGCAACCACATCAGAAATGTTAGCAAAAATAAAAAAATGTGTATTGAATGATCGGCGATTGAAAGTTCGTGAGTTAGCTAAATGTGTAGGCATTTCAAAAAGAGCTGTACATCGCAAATCGAATTACACATGAAAAAGCTATGCGCAAGATGGGTGCCACGTTTTGCTGACTTCAGAACATAACCGCGTGGTGAGTATGTTTCC
Organism: Drosophila subsilvestris; assembly: GCA_035043285.1. NCBI lineage: Eukaryota > Metazoa > Arthropoda > Insecta > Diptera > Drosophilidae > Drosophila > Drosophila subsilvestris. The sequence continues at coordinate 259,590 of JAWNNB010001868.1, forward strand.
GTCATGTGCTTGTCAAGGAACTAAAAATATCAAATGAAATTTAAAAAAATAAAAACAAAACGAGAAGTAACGTGAGCCGCTTGTAATCGCGACTCTACTTTTATACCCGTACTTAGTCAGTATATAAATTTGGGAGCATATGATTGAAATTTAAATTAAAATTTTAAAATTTTAAATTTTACATTTTTTGCTACATCTGTTAACTACATCTACATGTAAAATGTAGATAATACATCTAGAACAAATATTCTACATCTACCATTTAGATTCTACATCTCCTTCGCTAGGGGTTGCTCGCGCATTGCACAGGGCAGAGTGTGTGCGAGCGAGAAAGAGAATAAGTAGCGTCAGCAACGCCAGAGGAGGTGGGGAAGCAACTGAACATTAATTTCTTCATTCTGGCTATAATAATAATCCGATCTGGTAGATATAGTCATTCTCTGCAATACTGCGTCTTTAGTTTAATCGTATCTTCAAAATTGTGGATGCCACAGATTTTCGTTCTTTGTTAAGGCGGAGGGGGCGTGGCAAAATTTTGAAAGAAGCTTTATTCAGTGTGATATCACATGAGTCTGGAAACAAAATTTGGTTGCTCCAGCTTTTATAGTCTCTGAGAACTAGGCGTCAAACAAGACGGACAGACGGACAGACAGACAAAGACTCGGCTATTGATACTGATCAAGAATATATATACTTTATGGGGTCGGAAAATTTTCCTTCTCTGCGTTACACACATCCACTTTAACCACAAATACAATATACCCCTTAACTCTTTTTGATTACGGGTATACAAAAATTCTGTGTTTAAGTGGTTATGTCGGCTATTTCTGGGACAGCCCTCGTAAATATGTGCAACATATCCTTTTGATCTAGAAGTACCGGGTATACTCGTAATAAAAGAAGCATGGGAATAAATGTGGGAACATAAATTAGACAGAATAGAATATGGAAAAACGTGATTGACGTAAGTGGACAGAAGAGACGAGATATTCTGTTTTTTTTTTATTTTCCGCTACATAAGCGCGGTGCAGAAAACAACTTAAAACACTTTGATATAAAAGAATGTTTTGGAATGGCTGTTCTTGCAACGCTTTAAAGGAGTCTGCTTGCGGTGCTTGCACTCAGTGCATTCCATACGCAGTACAATCTTCTTGGCGGTCTTAGATTTCTTCCATCGAAACCCTGCTGTTTCCTGTCGTAACGCCTTCGGCCCTGAGCACCCTTGCGCTCCTTGGACTTCTTGTATTGTGTCATTTTTAGCAGCTTGTTGATCTTGCGCTCTTTGCAGAAATTGAGGCGTTGTTTTGGTACATTAACAATCATGACATATACGAAAGTCCTCTGTTTTCTCAGTTTTGGATGTCGAACAAGGTATTCTTTCATGAACGAGCATCTGGGGGATATGTAAGATTTAAAAGTAATTTAATCCCTTTCAAGCAAAAGCAAAGGTCTGGTCTATGTTTGAATGTTTCTTGATTTTTTGAAGTCAACTGGATTTCAGAATCTGTTGGCTGGCCCTTAACCGCAATCTCAAAATGATCGGCCAACAGGATTTAAGTTACAGAGTTTTCTGTTTCGGGTGGTTCCCCAGAAACATACAAGTATGCATTGTGGGATTATTAATCATCAAAGATACATACATATGAGAAAATTGCCCATTACCAATCAGCATGCCAAATAGCTTCGTTCAATTAAAACTGCAAGCCTGAGAGTGCTTCTCATTCAATGATTGCGGATCGCATATCGTTTATTCCATGAATTGGGGCAGTCTCATCGCTCCATTCAGAATTAATTTCCCCACTGCGAATGCGGACTACGGATTGCGGATTGATCAGAGTCCCAAATTCGCGTGACTCATGAATCTATACTCAGGTGAAGCACGGTCACATTAAATTCCAATCTCTTCAGTTTGATACGACTTCGAGGCCCTCAATTAATACTTTGATTGCATTTTATTGTCTCTCGTTGTCGCCGGGGACAAGAAACTTCAGCAACAACCGACAGCAAAAAGAGGCAAAAACCATTGGCCATTAATGGGACGATATATTAATTTCAGTTCGGAGTTTACTGACCGACCTTTGTTTGGATATTTATATTCGCTTGTTTGCGAACCGTTTTTAACGGTTCGGTTCCATATTTTGTGCTCAAGAAAATCTACAAATAGAACATTGGAAATTTTCGAGAAATATAAGTAGTTAGATGCTGACTGTATATTTTATGTAGCACCGGAAAAAGCTGTATGTTCAGTTGGAAGACCGTCAAAAGAGTTTGAAGATTGTTCATTGAAAACCAAATTGAACAAAGCTAAATCTCTTGCAAACGAAGCATCCAATGAAGAACTCATTTTGGCGGAACGCGTGAGCTTGTACAAAGCTGGGAAGAGAAATGCTTCTATAGCAGTATTATTGCTTAGTTCAGATGAAGAGGTCGTGGGAAAAACAATTAAATCGTAAGCAGTGATCTCAAACATCCTATTAAGTTCAGCCCTGACGAAGCTTTGGCGATTTATGTTGATGGGCGCTTCACAAAACATTCATATAAGCTAGTACAAGCAAAAACTAAATCTTACAATGCAAATGTTTTTCCAAGCTACGATTTGTTGAGAACAGCAAAAGTAATGTGCTACCCGAAAGACGTAAAAGTAACTGACTGTTCAGCAGACGTGCCTTTACAGTGCCTAGTTGACCACACCGTTTCAAGAATCGTGCAACCAACCCAATTATTTTCAAAAAATGAACGAAATGTATAATTACTGCCGTGCACAAATGGGGCTGTGACGGAAGTAGTGGCCATTCCATGTATCGTCAAGGCTACATCGAGTTTGAAGAAAATAAAACCGATGACTATATGTTCACGATTTGTATTGTTCCCCTAAAAATAAACATGTGAACAATTGTAATACGGCAGAATTCACGTCCTTCCTCTACCAGATTTTGTAGACCAAAAAAAATAGTGTGCGAAAAAGAAACATCTTCCTTGGTGAATTTGGAAGTTGATAAAATAAATAAACAAAAATTAGAAATCCTTCCAACAACATACGAATAATTTAAAATCCAACATAAGTTTCACATGACAATGATTGATGGAAAAATATTTAGTGTCATTGCTGAGTCTTTCAACCAAACATGTGGTATTTGCGGTGCAACTCCCTCAATAACACTACTCAACACGACATTTCCGCTGTGGCCCGAAATTACTTTTTCTAAAAGATTTTTAATTTTTTAGAGAGTTATGGTTTTTATACCCGTACTCAAAAAGAGTTAAGGGGTATACTGTATTTGTGGTAAAAGTCGATGTGTGTAACGCAGAGAAGGAACATTTTCCGACCCCATAAAGTATATATATTCTTGATCAGCATCAATAGCCGAGTCTCTGTCTGTCTGTCTGTCTGTCTGTCTGTCCGTCTGTCCGTCTGTCCGTCTGTCCGTCTGTCCGTCTTGATGAGCGCCTCGTTCTCAGAGACTATAGAAGCTAGAGCAACGAAATTTTTTTTCCAGACTCATGTGATATCACACTGTTACAAGTGTATTTCAAAATTTCGCCCCGCCCCCTTCCGCCTTCACAAAGGACGAAAATCTGTGGCATCCACAATTTTGAAGATACGATAAAACTAAAAACGCAGTATCGTAGAGAATGACCATATCTATCAGATTGCCGAATCTGAACCAGATCGGATCATTATTATAGCCAGAATAAAGAAATTAATTTTCAGTTGCTTCCCCCACCTCCTCTGGCGCTGCTTACGCTATTCATTCTCTGTCTCGCTCGCACACACTCTGCCCTGTGCAATGCGCGAGCAACCCCTAGCGAAGGAGATGTAGAATCTAAATGGTAGATGTAGAATATTTGTTCTAGATGTATTATCTACATTTTACATGTAGATGTAGTTAACAAATGTAGCAAAAAATGTAAAATGTAAAATTTTAAATTTTAAATTTTTTTTAAAATTTCAATCATAAGCTCATAAAGCTAATAAAGCTAAAATTGTTCGTCAAGAAATTTTGACTTTTCCTGAGTTTTTAAAGTCAACATTTCATGAAAAAATACCATAAAAAATTATCAAATATGAATTTAAAAGCTTAATATCTTCCAGACGTTAAGCTGCAGCTACAACGTGTCTGGGTCTGTTTTATAGCTGAATTTGTCAGCTTTTCAGAAATGCAATGTAACTTTCAACCAAAAATAAAATACTTAAGTTATGTAAAAAAATTTAACAGATTTTTAAAAATTATTTAAAAAAAAAACTAAACCAAAAAAATAAAAAAATGATGTTCAAAAAATTTTAAATCTCGAAATCTATCAGTAAAATCATTTTGGGCCACAGCCTAAATAAAAAGTTCAATTTTGTCGATTAGTGTAATGAACAACCTGAAAAGTCGAACACCTGATACAAATTTGTATCAGTATGGACTGTCAACATTGCATGCGTGGATATGATGCCTTGAATGTATCCTTCACATAGCTTATAGACTTCCTTTTGAAAAATGGAAGATTTGAAAATCCGATAAGGATGCAGCTGAGCAGCACAAAAAACATATACAAAATCGTGTAAAGAAAGAAATGTCTTTATAGTAGATATTCCAATGCCTTGAGCCGGAAATACTAATAAAGGAAACACAGATTTTTCCAACAGCCAACATTAGCAAGCGAAATAACTGGTGTCGACGAAAATCTTATTTACAGATTTAGTGTGATACTCAGAACTATGGCATGTGGTTATAAAGTCAATACTGAGGTTTATCGGGTTTTTTGCTTTCAGACAGCTGAATTATTTGTTGAAAAATACCCATGGTTCTATATGCCATCCTCTGTTCACAAAATTTTATTGCATGGAGCGGATATAATTAATTGCGTTGGATTTCCCATGGGCATGATGTCTGAAGAAGCATCGGAGGCACGTAACAAAGATCTTCGGAACATAAGGCAGAATCACACCCGAAAGTCTTCACGAAAAAATACAATGGAAGATTTAATGCATGCTCTTCTTTTTACATCTGACCCTTTAATTTCGAACCTATCCAAATCATTGCCCAGGCTTTCCCGAAAAAAATATAAAGTTGGATAAAGATGTTAAAGATGTTAAAGATATGTTAGCTTGGAAGAAGTTCATAGTTCCGATAGTTTGGATTTCGAATAATTATGTATATTTTAAACTTTATTATTCGTATCTAAATAAATAAAAACAACATAAATCTTGAATATGTATAAGTCATACATATGCTATGGAGTTCTGATGCATAAAATCATCTTTACGATTTTATCATATACATATGTGAACATTTTTTACCGATCGGGCCTATAGCTGCCTTATAATACGAATGAAATTTGTTAGATACATTTGGATAATACAAATCGTCGTAAGTTCCAAATTTTATTGCGTTTTTTTTTTTAAGATACGCTTGTTATTAATTAAATGCCGCTAGAAGAGCCATTTCGCCCACTGTGAAATAGGGCGAATGGCCTGGAAATGACAAAAAAAAATTGAAAATTTACCTATGATCAGGCAACTCGAAATCCATCAGAACAGAAAACATATGCTCTCTACGAAGAAGTGAAGGGATGGATATATGTATGTACATATTGGAACTGCACTTTTTCTTGGACAGAAGCAACAAAAATCACTTCTGCAACAGTTTTTTTTTGTACGCAGAATTCCATTATAATAAAAAAAAACGAGAAGGAACGTGAGTCGCTTCTAGTCGCGACTCTACTTTTATACCCGTACTCAGTCAGTATATAAACTTGTGAGCTTATGATTGAAATTAAAAAAAATTTAAAAATTTTACATTTTACATTTTTTTGCTACATTTGTTAACTACATCTACATGTAAAATGTAGATACTACATCTAGAACAAATATTCTACATCTACCATTTAGATTCTACTTCTCCTCCGCTAGGGGTTGCTCGCGCATTGCACAGGGCAGAGTGTGTGCGAGCGAGAAAGAGAATGAATAGCGTCAGCAACGCCAGAGGAGGTGGGGGAAGCAACTGAAAATTAATTTCTTCATTCTGGCCATAATAATGATCCGATCTGTACCATTTGGCAATCTGGTAGATATGGTCATTCTTTACGATACTGCGTTTTTAGTTTTATCGTATCTTCAAAAGATACGATTTTCGTCCTTTGTGGGGGCGGCAGGGGGCGGGGCGAAATTTCGAAATAACTTGTAGCAGTGTGATATCACATGAGTCTCGAAACATAATTTTGTTGCTCTATCTCTTATAGTCTCTTAGATCTAGGCGCTCATCAAGACGGACAGACAGACAAAGACTCGGCTATTGATACTGATCAAGAATATATATACTTTATGGGGTCGGAAAATGTTCCTTCTCTGCGTTACACACACCCACTTTTACCACAAATACAGTACTCTTTTGAGTACGGGTATAACAATATAAGCAGAGATTCTCAAAAATATGTACAACTAATACTGAGGCTCAAGGGGTATTTATTCAAGGTCAGGCATATTCGCTCTCTCGGGTTAATGTTCCGAAGACAGAAACACACTCTCGCATTTGAAACAAATTAAACGACTCCTCACCTTATATTAAATGTACCCTCCGCTGAAATATCCATTAACAGATATCGGAATGGAAGAATCAGTCAGACAGGCAACGAATTTAATCATTTTGTTTTGACTGCGAGACACATTTTAATGGTGCTTCGACGGGGGCGGCCAGCCGGGGATGTTAACAGAAAAGTAGTACCAAGTAGAGGTGGGCATGGTGCGTGTTTTCTTCGATGGGCCCATCGTGGCCGTGTTGAAAATATGTCCAAAAAATACGGCGAACAATTTATTCGCGAAAAAAATACAAAATTTCAAAAAGTTCAAACTGTTTTTTTTTCTAGCTTGAATCACGACACCGAGATAGCTGTTTAAAGGAATATCAAAGGAATTAAAGTTTAAGTTCACGTTGGAAATTTTAATTTTCATGCCGTGTTGGGTCGTGCCGCACAATTTCACTCCATGCCCATCTCTAATACCGAGTACCGAGAGACTGCTCTGGCGCACTCCATTGAATGCACACGCACGCAGCTGTGGGGTGGCAGCGCAACAACAAACAAATTGAGGTGGGCTCGCTAAAAAAAAAAATCGGAAGAGATCAAAACAGAGAGAGGCAGCGGTAGAACAGAAGAGATTTTCAAGTTGTGAGAGAAAGAGAGGAAGAGCAGGAGAGAGGGCAGTTGTTGACGGGAGCAAAGTACAAACATGTACTTAAGCATATTCCATGAAAGGTATGGTCCCGCTCTTCGGATACTTAACCTTAGGTAGCAACTCTCGATCTCTTTCCCCAAAAAACTGAATAAGCTGCAAACATGTTGCTGTATTCGTGGTGCTGTCTTGCTGGTGCTCATCAAAGTGTGGAGCATTTTTGGGAATAGTTGTCGAATAGAGGCCCGTTTTATCGGAATCGGAATGTCGTACCTTATTTATTGTATACACTTGACTGGCGCTGCCATTCATTATTTTTATACCCGTACTCGAAGAGTTAAGGGGTATATTGTATTTGTGGTAAAAGTGGATGTGTGTAACGTTTCCGACCCCATAAAGTATATATGTATATTCTTGATCAGCATAAATAGCCGAGTCTCTGTCTGTCTGTCCGTCTTGATGAGCGCCTAGATCTAAGAGACTATAAGAGATAGAGCAACAAAATTATGTTTCGAGACTCATGTGATATCACACTGCTACAAGTGTATTTCCAAATTTCGCCCCGCCGCCTTCCGCCTCCACAAAAGACGAAAATCTGTGGAGCCACAATTTTAAAGATACGAGAAAACTAAAAACGCAGTATCGTAGAGAATGATCTATCAGATTGCCGAATCTAAATAAGATGAGATCATAATTATAGCCAAAATAAAGAAATTAATTTTCAGTTGTTTCCCCCACCTCCTTTCTGCGCTGCTGACGCTACTCATTCTCTTTCTCGCCTGCACACACTCTGCCCTGTGCAATGCGCGACCTTTCCGGAGAAGATGTAGAATCTATATTGCGTATATAGAGTCTAAATTGTGTTTGTATAATCGACATTGTAGATGTTGATGTAGATAAGAGATGTAGCAAAAAATGTAAAATACTTTAAAATTCTATATAAATCATAATCTCACAGATTTATATACTGACTAAGTACGGGTATGAAAGTAGAGTCGCGTCCAAAATCGACTCACACGTTACTTCTCGTTTTAATTTAATACCAGCAAAGACTATACAATACCAAGATGCTGCATGAGCGACCAAAAAACTGTTCTATGGCGAGGCTTATCGGTCCGCCCTATGGACAGAGGGAGCGCGCGGGGTTTCAATTCTCTTTTCGGCTATGACTGCGACCCCGCTGCCCATCGGCTTCGACTGTTCGTCAGCGAGAATGTTGGAGACAGCGCAGCCCCCAGTTTAGGCCCGACCCATCAATCTGGGGGCCCTAATTTTTTTCACGCCAGTTCTGTTATTTTTCCTTTGAAACAAAAAACTTATAAATTTTATGTTTTTCTGATTATTTTGTACAGTTCTCAGTGGCTATTAATATTTTATTCATTATTTGGAGTTTTGATTTTTCAACCAACGAACCTAAGGAGGGCCCTAGGCAACTACCTTAGGGCTAATCTGGCCCTGGACCTATTCCAGTCGTCAGACTTCATATTTTGTTGCTGTATTCTGTCGCTCGACCCGCCGCGGGCCAAGGCGAAAGCAGAGCAAAGGCTAACATAAAGGAGAATGGAAGAAATACCCCGCGCGCCCGTACCATGAAGCGGCAAATAAAAATTGAACGAGCTGCTGCTCATGCAACATCTTGGTGTTGTATTGTCTTTGATACCAGGCACTGCCACACACCAACGACACTAACTGTAACGCACACTCTCATAACCATGGTGTATGGCGTGGAGTAGAGGTGGGCGCGGGCCGGGCGTTAAGCCTAGTACTCAGATCCAAAAACTGTTTGGTAGCGAAATCATATCATATAATTCGCTAGCGGCCATGTGGTGTGACCAGAGGTGTGCACTGCATTCCGTACGATTACACTGCTCAGACAGATGCTTGGTTTTGTTCGGCTGACGTCGCCCTTCCCCAGGCATATCCTGGGCTCCCCAATATTTGATTGGCAAGGTAGTTTGTCTGACTATCAGCAACAGCAGATGGCGACGCCTCCCGTGCCGACCACCGTGAAGACAACATATTTAAAAACCATATTTGATTTATATTCATGAAAATTAATAAAAATAATATATTATAATATCCATATAATTGTCCTTCATATACTGCTGCATTAATTAGTTTCTACTTGTCTTCATTATTTTAATATTTCATTTGGTTTTTTGTTCTCATATTGCAATGGTTGGCTCGAGTTTGCTAGCAAATTATATGCAATTTATATAACTTTACAGGGGGTAGAAAGATACCAGCAATTCCAGCAAATACTATCGGATACTTTTCTAGTATATACCGACCCTGTTTTTTCTTGAACTGAGTACTGCCTTCCGTACAGAGCCTAGAAAACAGCTTTCGACCAAAAAGTTTCTTATCGGTTTCATACGAATATCAACCCTGATTCTGTTCGCGAGGTGTTTTTTGGAACTGAGTACTAGGCTTTAGCGAAAAAATGTTCTCGCCTGTCAGCGGAGAAGTAAAACACTTGCTATCTCTTTCTAGCGCTTGTTTGTCTCTGAGTGGCGAGATATTAGGGTTGAAAATATTTATGGTCCATTTTGCAGCTATTTTCCTCTTCAGGTCCTAAAGGTCTTTAGGTCGGGGAGCGGGACCTGGGCAATTCGGCATGTATGTGTGTGTGTACACAGACACGATAAAATTTTGCCAATTTTTACGTTTTGAAACCGCGGTTTTTATTTTTTTATGTTCTTAAGTAAATATGCGTGTGCCACGTATTCACACATACTGTGCTTGTGTGTGGGTTCTACAATTTTGAGCCGCTTGAACTGAAATTTGTTTTTTGCAGCCAGCGACCGAGCTGACCTTCCGCAACATAAATGAGGAGAAATAAATAAAATATAAATATAAAAGCTGATATTTGTTTTATTTACTTGAAATTGCACATTTATTTACATATACATATCCCTATTTTATATTTGTTTTGGTTTTTACGATCCATATATGTACATTTAAAGATGTTTTTATGAATATATATATGTATTCAGGAAATTGGTGATTTTAACTAAAATAATATATAAATAACATAATATATAAATAATATAATATATAAATATAAATATATATATGATCTATGAATATATACCTACAAACATACCCTGCAGTACGGGTCATCGATGTGTAAGCGACGACACATCGATGACAACGTCATACATATGTATATACACATTGGCATACATATGTATGTACATAATTAAGGTATATATAATATTTAAATATATAAGACAATTCGATACACATGTAATGTAACCCTTTTACATATACATATGTATATAAAATCACTAAAATCACCAATTTCCTGAAAACATATGTATATTCATAAAAACATCTTTAAATGTACATATATGGATCGTAAAAACCAAAACAAATATAAAATAGGGATATGTATATGTAAATAAATGTGCAATTTCAAGTAAATAAAACAAATATCAGCTTTTATATTTATATTTTATTTATTTCTCCTCATTTATGTTGCGGAAGGTCAGCTCGGTCGCTGGCTGCAAAAAACAAATTTCAGTTCAAGCGGCTCAAAATTGTAGAACCCATACACAAGCACAGTATGTGTGAATACGTGGCACACGCATATTTACTTAAGAACATAAAAAAATAAAAACCGCGGTTTCAAAACGTAAAAATTGGCAAAATTTTATCGTGTCTGTGTACACACACACATACATGCCGAATTGCCCAGGTCCCGCTCCCCGACCTAAAGACCTTTAGGACCTGTAGAGGAAAATAGCTGCAAAATGAACCATAAATATTTTCAACCCTAATATCTCGCCACTCAGAGACAAACAAGCGCTAGAAAGAGATAGCAAGTGTTTTACTTCTCCGCTGACAGGCGAGAACATTTTTTCGCTAATAAATAAATAAAAATGAATAATAATAAATCAAAATAATGAAAAACAAATACTGACATTTAATTCGTAATTCAGAAAAATGTTTAAGAAAATAAAAAAAAATTTAAAAAAATATTTATAGTAATAGAAAGAATTTTATTTGTGAGGAAGAAGAAGACAGAAAAGTGTTTTACTTCTCCCCGCTGGCAGGCGAGAACATTTTTTCTCTAATAAATATAAATAATAATAAATCGAAATAATGAAAATCAAATACTGACACTTAATTCATAATTCTGAAAAATGTTTAAGAAAATACAAAAAAATTTTAAAAAAATATTTATAGTAATAGAAAGAATTTTATTTTTCAGGAAGAAGACTTAAAAAAAATCGTGCGCTACACAACCTCTTTCGATGCCGTTTGACAAACGACTGGCATTGCACCATGGCCGTGCTCTCTCTTACTCTCTCAGGTCCCCTGAGAGCATAGTCTGCAAATTTTTCTGTAACACATTCGTTGTATGAACTGGCACATCTATATATACTGTATGGTTAGTGCTTTAGCCAAAAGCCCGCTAGGACCGAAGAGGTATATTTTTGGTATATTTTGAATATTATATTTGGTATATTCCGAATATATCTGAGGGGCGGTATATTTCAGTATATTTATGAGGATTGGACGGTCTATTTTTGTATATTTCTGAGGATCGGACTGTATATTTGATCGATAATTCCGCGATCACACTACTTGTCTTCTTCGTTACCAGTAGAGCTGGAAAAAATTGATTTTCGCAGAATCGATTTTTTTCGCCAAAAACATCGATTTTAATCGATTAAATCTAATAAAATCACATATTTTTTGTTTATAGCCGTATGACATTAGCCGTGTGACATGGCCTTATGGGAAATGCCTGCATTCAGGGCGAGAGATCTATATATATGCGTCAAGCTGGCCGTACAGTTGAGCTGGGAGCAGCGCTGCGCCAGATTTGACTTTGCGGATACAATTTTGCTGGCTTGGTGGCTATCTTTTGCTGGAAAGCATCATTTTGTATCAAGTAGCGTCTTAGTAGTTCGACTGAAAGTCATTAGACGTGTCTAGAGACGGCTACGAACAAAAATGTTGCATTTTGTCTCTCTTGCTATCCCTCTCTACGCAGCAAAATTGGCTAAGTCTAATGTCATATGGCTTGTTTGTTTCTTTTATTGGTCGAGAACCAGAAATTGTGGTAATTGGTGACGGAATTTTGTTCAACTGGTCGCAAAAAAAACATCGATTCCCAAACAAAATAATCGATGTTTACCCAAAAACCAAAGAATCGATGTTTGAATCGATTTTTTCCCAGTTCTAGTTACCAGCAAACAACAACATATCATCCATCAATCAACAATGTCGAAAGAACAATTGCAAAACGCTGTGAAGAGTAAAAATGAAACTGTGAAATTGTTGTACATCTCTAGTGTGGAGAAGAGGGGACTGTGTGTGTGTGTGTGGGTAGAGGAGCAGGAGGAGGAGGAATGCGAGTAAACTATAATATTGTCGCATCAACAATAGCAAATAAAACGATTTTCATACATAATTAAATTGATTAACTAACTTGAAATTATTCAAGTCGTCGCCGTCGATTGTCGCAGTCAGGGCCGGCTTTGAATACCAAAACAGCCTGAGCGCTGAATAGCAACAAAAGCAAAAAAAAAAAAGCAACAACGATGATCATTAACTTATCTAGAGAGCAGAAAATTGTATTAAATTAACCAACTTGAGAGGGGAGGTGGGTGATGAGAGAGCGAACAAAACAATTGCTGACTCAATTTTAGTCACGAGACTTTCAATGCAATTAACAGACAGTCAGACAGAGAATAATAGAGGGAAAGAGAGAAAGAGAACAGCAACGTCGTCGTCAACGTCAGCAGGATCCTAAGGCTTCGCTATGAAGGAAAGGGTAAAAACGCCCAGCGTGGCGTGGCCAGTTCACTCAGTTGTCACACTTGATAACAAAGGATACAAAAATAAACTTGGATAGATATTTGATTAGGTTACTGCATAGCTGTTGCGTGTACACTAAACAGGCATGTCGCCAAGGAGTTGTACATGTGTATTCAGTTGCAGATACATGGATTTCCTATTTCCTATTTCTTCCTATTTCTTCCTATTTGTATACGATTATCTGATCTGATGGAGATGGATTTTGAAATACAGGATTATTGTCAAAACAAATAGTGTTTAGCACTGAATTTTCATATATGTATGTATGTACATTCATATTTATGTATGTATAATGACAAGCTAGACACTCTTTACCACTACTATGGGGGTATACAAAGACAAGCTCCGCCCACCCTTTTCACCACCTGTCCAGGAGACCCCTGTTCCCCTCCATGCTTACCTGAATGGAATGGAAAAACATTTAATTGAATAATGAGTATTGGACCGAGCAAACAAATGGCTCAGGACAGCGGAATTTGTGGAGACAGTGAAAGTGCCTTTTGAAGAAGAAGATGAGAAATGAAATACATACTGAGCAAACAGCGAAAAGGTGCGCAGAAAAGGATTGGAGCCATTTACGAGTATGTGTATATTTTTTTTATACCCGTACTCAAAAAAAGTTAAGGGGTATATTGTATTTGTGGTAAAAGTGGATGTGTGTGTAACGCATAGAAGGGAAATTTGCTTGACGCCTCGTTCTCATAGACTATAAAAGCTAGAGCAACCAAATTTTGTTTCCAGACTCATGTGATATCACACTGATTCAAGTTTCTTTCAAAATTTTGCCACACCCCCCTCCGCCTTCACAAAGGACGAAAATCTGTGGCATCCACAATTTTAAAGATACGATAAAACTAAAAACGCAGTATCGTAGAGAATGACCATATCTACAAGATTGTCAATCAGATCGGATCATTATTATGGCTAGAATGAAGTTTTCAGTTGCTTCCCCCACCTCTTCCGGCGTTGCTGACGCTATTCATTTTGTTTCTCGCTCGCACTCTGCCCTGTGCAACGCGCGAGCGCGTCCTCGCGGAGGAGATGTAGAATCTAAATGGTAGATGTAGAATATTTGTTATAGATGTATTATCTACATTTTAGATGTAGATGTAGTTAACAGACGTAGCAAACAAAACAAATGTAAATTTAAAAAAAAAATTTCTTTAATTTTAATCATAAGCTCAAAAATGTATATACTGACTGAGTACGGGTATAAAAGTAGAGTCGCGACTAGAAGCAACTCACGTTCCTTCTCGTTTTTTTTTGTATTTGCATGGACAACAACAATTATCATTTATTATCATTTATGCTATTGTCTTTGTTGTTATTGTGGTTCTTGTTGCCACGTGTTTTTTTTTTTAGATTTCAACGCCTGTTGTCGTTATTTGTTGGTCTGTTTTAGCAGCGACCAGAAACAATGTATCGATATGTGCAAGACACTATCGATTTTACTGACATTTTTGGTAGTATTCATAGAGATGAGTAGTTGGCAGCATGATCGAATTTGTATTCAATCTATTGATATTTCGAATTCTCGTAGAGATAAGTAATTGGCCAAAAAGAAAACTTCCAAGCCAAGACACTAGTTTGATATGTTATATACACAATTATATTTGATATGTTTTAACAACGCGAGATCAAAAGTCTAATTTAGCTTCTCTTACAGATTTCGCGAGTTCCCTCATATGTAGAAGGATATTTGCTTTAAACAAATCGTGCGTAGAGCTGTAATAATTAAATATTTTATATTTACGCCTTAGGGGCTTGAGTCTTGTGCAGTTGAAAATCAGGTGATTTGCAAATTCAGTTATGTTAAATGTTGGACAAAGGTTACAACAAACTATTTTAAATTTTTTCAAAAAAACGTTGTTATAAGTATGATTAACCATGAGTCGATTCAGGAGTCGCATATCCTGAGCATTCCATCTAACCTTCTTGTGCCAGGGTTCCCTTGGAACATTTGGAAATAAATCAAAGGAAAAACCACCAGACAAGGAAGAAGCTTCCTTTGTAGTAGTCATTCCATAAGGCAAACACTTTTTTCTTGACCTCTCGACATGCTTCACCTAACGTGTAGTTCAGCCTTGCAAAACCCCATTTGAAATGGCAGATTTTGCAGCTTCATCCGCTTGTTCATTTATTGTTCATTTACCTGGTATCCAGTAGATGTTTACAGAGATTAATTCTGGCCATTCCAGTAAGTTGTGAATATTAGCCACTGGCTAGGCATCTGATTCTGCATTCTTTAAAATATACATATATAGCTGCTAAACTATCCGTAAATATAGCTACTTTAGTTAGTCTTAATTGCTTGGCAATGAGACAGGTCATGTTTATTGTAAATAATTCCGCCATAGCAGAGGAGATTTGTAAATCTGATTTAAATCTGTCTTTTTTCTGTTTACATCAATAATACCCATACCCACTTTACTATCACATATAGAGGCATCACTTGCAAAGATATGGTACTTTGTTTCCTGGAGATTGTGAAGAATTTCATAATACATAACAAGAACTTGTTCTCTAGGTTCATTTAGTTTTTTTGCGGGCCCATCTGCCAATTGGGAACAAAGCAAACGCATTCCGGAAGTTGGGCCCGCAACCGTCAAAAAGGTATTTTTTTATAATTTTTTTAATTTTTTCGGTTTGGTTAACGAACTTTAGCTCCACTGTTTCTCCATAGATTTTAATGAACAATACATCAAACGACGTCTAATTAATGCGTTTATCTAATATGTTAGCCAAGACATATTTTTTTCGACTTTTCCTGAGTTTTTTAAGTCAAAGTTTCGTGAAAAAATATTGCAACAAAATTAGTAAATATTAACTTAAAAGCTGAATATCTTCCAGACCTTAAGCTGTAGCTACAACGTGTCTGGTTTGATTTATAGCTGCATTTGTCAGCTTTTCAGAACTTCAAAGTAACATGCAACTAAAAATAAGATACTTAAGTTATGTGAAAATAATAAGTTGAGCTAAAATAAACAATCTTTAATGTTTCTGAAAAATAAGTATCCTAGAGACCGAAAACTTTCCTGTTTCTGCGGCAATTAATCAATATGCAAAATAAAAATGATTTCATCAAAATCGGTAAGTTGGTTGAAAAGATACAGCAGTTTTACTTTTGAAATTAGTTGAGCCTATTCAGTTGAGCGGCACTGTATGTTGTAAATACATATGTATGTATATAGAGTACATTAAATTAAAAACTTTGGGACCCGCGTAGAACGTGGGTTAGTTCCTTTACTTAGTTCCTGTATCTGATAAACACATCTTAAATTTACACAAATTCAATATAACACTGTACTCTTTGGAGTGTTGTCTCGTATAGACAGTACTTGCAGCATATAAAGTGTGTGTGTTTGCATGTGTCTTTTTGTATGCTGACATATACATTAGAGCCCTGCACGAATCCACATGATTCAAAAAATCACAGTATACTCATGCCCCTTCAATGCGTTCGATCATTACGAATCACCCCTTCAGTCCGATTCGAATCACCCGAATCACTAAAAAACCGGATCAGAGTACTGCGAATCAATATCAGCAAGATTCGTCGCATGATTCAAAAACTGATTCAAAACATACTACGAAGAATCTTCCTTTGTATGCGTGCACATGTACAGTATTACGAAAAAAAGCGGACGCACAGAACCAAATACTTGTGCATTTTTTGACTGTATTTGTAACCGAAATTGTTGTTTTCTTACTCAAAGGAACAGGCGCTGCCACGTCGCTTCCGGCACACGTACCAATAGGCAGCGACCCTTCGTGTGGTGTGGCTTCGGCAATGCGACTTCGGCTCTTGCGGTCGCAGTGTAAAAGCAACAAACCGGTTTCTGCCGCAGGCCTCACTAAAAAAACATGTCAGAGTGTGTGTGCGAGCCCTGCTCAAAGGCAAGATCTTATGCGTAAGTATGCGTAGCACGCACTGTTGACGTACACACACAGGCACAGAAAGGCACACACACAACTACAGATTTATACCCCGAAAGCAAGGCAAAAAAACCGACAAATTTGTGTATTGCTTTCTCGTTCTCTCTACCTGAAAATCAAATGGAGAGTAAAAGAGAGAAAAAACTAAACTGTTCGGATCTCACAGTACAAAATTATGAATCGTGATCCGTTCGGTCCATTTTGGGCAAATGATTCGAATCACTGAGAAAGCCGAATCGCTGATTCAATTTGATCGGACGAAGTGAATCCCGAATCACTGCGAATCGATTCATTTGCCCGTTCATGCAGGGCTCTAATATACATACAGTAGGCACACATATTATTCGGACACTCTTGTCACTCTAGTTTAAACACCCATAACTTTGCGTACGGTTAAGTTAAACAGGAAAATTTAATTTTATATCAAAGATCAACATTTCTACTATCCGCTCACAAAAAATATTAAAATTATCTGCTATAGTTTTCTTATAAAAATTAACTAAAGAAAAAAAGTCACTTTTTTACGCACATAAATTATTCGGACAGTCGTTAGGTTCTTCAAGTAATATTTGAATATTAAAGCTAAAAAATAATATAGAAATTTTTTTTTGCCACATTCATTCTTTACCATGTCTATAAGTCCTCGGCAAACCATTTCCCCAAAGGTATTAGTGCCCTATGCATTAATATTGACCTACTAAACAAGTAGAGTCATTTTCAAACATTCTTTCGATCAAATTTTGGGTTTCCGTACCCTTTATTCCAAATTTCTGCAAACATGCTTCATGGAACTTACGTCAGGTAACTGGAGCTGAGTTTTCAGCTGGTTGCAGTGGGAAATGAGCAAGATATGATCAAATAAAGATGCATTTTTTCGGTATTTTTTTGGCTGGTACAAGACTGTCTTTGGATTATGCCAAAATTTAATGGCACATGGATGCAATTTGTCGCTCAAACTATTATTGTTCATATCCTTGCTAATTTTACTAGTAATGAAGACCATTCGTACTGCTCCATTTGCACCTATACACCCACAAACTATTATGTTCCTTCAGCCATGCACTACAGTTGGTATCCCATTTTTCTTATCGATGGCTTGCTCATTTCCACTGCAACCAGCTGAAAACTCAGCTCCAGTTACCTGACGTAAGTAAATTAAGCCATCAATAAGAAAAATGGGATACCAACTGTAGTGCATGGCTGAAGGAACATAATAGTTTGTGGGTGTATAGGTGCAAATGGAGCAGTACGAATGGTCTTCATTACTAGTAAAATTAGCAAGGATATGAACAATAATAGTTTGAGCGACAAATTTCATCCATGTGCCATTAAATTTTGGCATAATCCGAAGACAGTCTTGTACCAGCCAAAAATACCGAAAAAATGCATCTTTATTTGATCATATCTTGCTCATTTCCCACTGCAACCAGCTGAAAACTCAGCTCCAGTTACCTGACGTTAGTTCCATGAAGCATGTTTGCAGAAATTTGGAATAAAGGGTACGGGAAACCCAAAATTTGATCGAAAGAATGTTTGAAAATGACTCTACTTGTTTAGTAGGTCAATATTAATGCATAGGGCACTAATACCTTTGGGGAAATGGTTTGCCGGGGACTTATAGACATGGTAAAGAATGAATGTGGAAAAAAAAAATTTCTATATTATTTTTTAGCATTAATATTCAAATATTACTTGAAGAACCTAACGACTGTCCGAATAATTTATGTGCGTAAAAAAGTGACTTTTTTTCTTTAGTTAATTTTTATAAGAAAACTATAGCAGATAATTTTAATATTTTTTGTGAGCGGATAGTAGAAATGTTGATCTTTGATATAAAATTAAATTTTCCTGTTTAACTTAACCGTACGCAAAGTTATGGGTGTTTAAACTAGAGTGACAAGAGTGTCCGAATAATATGTGTGCCTACTGTACATATCTATACATGGATGTTTCTATGAATGTACATATGTGCATATGAGTATGTGTGCATGTGTGTTGTGCACACGTGCGTTTCGCCTCTCAATGTCGCAATGTTTGTAGAGGAAAACAATCAAACAATCAGCTTTCGTTCGATTCATTTTTATATATCGAAAAGAGGCAGGTTAGGTGGAGGTAAATTGAAATCAAGTAAACACACATTTTTATATACAGGAGATCAGATGATATGGATGGTTGTACATAAGTACATACGTACATATGTTCATATGTAAGTATTATCAGACAACTTGTAACTTTCGGGTTGGAGGTATATTTTTGTTTGTACACGTCCCCTACATTGGAGCTAAATAGACACAAAAGAACCAAAAAATAATAAAAATACATATATATGTACATATGTAAGTACCTTAAAGGTACAAACAAACGCACACACATCCACATGTACTAAATACACGATTTAGTAAGATGAAAAGATACATGGGAGGATAGGAGGCACAAACCTGTTCCGCGAGCGGCATACGATGTGGTCGTTTGCATTGAGGATGAACTGGAACCCGCCACAGAGCCCGGTCCAGCATTGCCAGCTCCACTGGTTTTTGTGAATTTTAAAAGCATGATTTGTATTTTGATTGTTGTTGTTATTTGGGGGGAAGAGCAAGTTTGCGCCTCGTCACTACTCGTAGGCTAACGGTAACAGACACTGTCGCCACTGCCAAGTGGAAGCAAAATCGAAATTAAGGTACTACGTAGAAGCGCCTGTGGCCTGCGTCAACGATGGCGCAGGGTTCGTCTATTTGTTGCTATTTTTAGCAACAACAATTTTGGTTTTTCTCTCTCTCTCTCTCTGGTGCCTGAGGTTTCTTCTTCGTCTCTGCCGCTTCCTCCTAATACTCCTGCCACCTGATTCTCCGATTCCTTGAGTCGTCAGCCCGGGCCCGCGTTTTGTTTTATCAATTGTACTATTACAGGCTGAGTTGGCTCCTCTCTTCTCGCACACTTACTAACTCACACTTACTCACTCGCACTTGAAACAATTACTGAGTTTCCCGTTTCTCTGCACGATTGTGTGCCTACACATACAAAGTGTCTCCGTATGTTCGCATGTGTGAGTGCATATGTATGTATTTGGTTTTACGAACTGTGGTTGTTTCTATCTTTGGACATATGCACTGAACAATAAACACACAATATCAGTTGTATTTGCCGCTTTTTTTTGGAATGGTTTAACAATACAGATACACATAAAAAAACAATACACTCTATTTTGCGCACTATTTTCGGACCCTGCTTCTTCTATTTCTATTGCATTGCATTCAACTGGTTGCGCAAGGCTGCCAGACCGTTGCATTCTGGCAGTGCCTTGCAAGCTTGCTAGGCAAGAATATTGTACACATATTCTTAAATATCGATTTATACACAATAATTAAACTATTGATAATACAATTTTCATATGCGATTGAGGTAAAGGTGTATTTTGAGCTGGCTTCTTGTTTGTTGGTATTAGCGGAACCAGGTGGCAGCACTGCCTTGAGGCTAACGATATATCGCAGGTTTTTTTAAATTTTTTTCCAGGGGATATTCTTTTGTTTTCGTGGTGGGAAAATTTCCATACTCAGCTACGTTGCATTAGCACTTACGTTTAATGCTTTTTATATTCGTTGACCTTTTGTGTAAACCTTATTTTTTAAGCAATCTAAGACAACAGAGTTCTTAAAGTTTATCAGTCTTGTAGAAAATTTATGTATATATCGGATAAAATTATATGTGAAGCGCTGAAAGTCCTAGCTAGCTATTAATATTAAATCGAATATCAAAACCGGTGAAATGCATCTTGCAATCACTGATTCGGATGGACCCATTTTCCTCGGTAAATTACGGTATATTATAAAAATTACAAGGTATATTTCAGTATATTTCTGAGGGTCAGGCAGTATATTTGATCGATAAATCCGCGGTCACACTGCACTGCACGTGTTTGGTTGCGACCTACCAAAGTTTAACCAAATTTGCGGCTATTATTTAGTAGATTTTGGATAATCATGGGTAAATTTCGATCTAAGTTGAAACGCCATGGCAAGGGCAAAACATGGCGCAAAGGAGAGTCGGCCAAATCCAACCCGGAACAGATGAAGCATCGCATCAAAGCAAAGTCGCGTTTTTTTCAGCCAAATTTGAATCTAGGTAAGTGCAACCGGTTGTTGTTGTTGGAAACAGTGTTCAGTCTGTCCCTAACCCGGATTCCTCTGCAGTTGCGGCTGCAACTGCGTCTGCAACTGCGTCTGCCACAAATGCCCTCACATTGGAGGCAGTGCACAAGCACGAACAGCGTCAGGCGTACAACGGGGAGACAACAACAGTGAACGATGTGGCAGGCAGCTTAATGAGCTTCACTCTGGACGATGACGATGGCATGTCCGGCACAGGCACACAGCCCACAGGGACATTCAGGACCTTCAAGACATTCGCCTCCAACTACAGCAGCTGCAGCAACGTGAGCTTCAAGAAGCTTCTCACTGGTTTCCGGTCCTCGTCCGATCTTCACAAGGAAATGCTGGCCATACTGAGCGCCCTAACTGATATAATACGCGAGAATGGCGGCAGCGAGTCCTCCACCGAGTACTTTCTGCTACTCATGGAGCAAATCGAAGCCTCCACCGAGGAGCGGGACACCATTGCCGGCATCGCTCTGCTTTCTATGGGCATTAAGTCTGTCCCGGTTCCGGTACTAAGAAAACGTTTCAGCCAAACGGCCGCTACCGCTCAAAAGCTCCTTAAACGCTTCGTGGACTCCACTAACCAGTCGGTCATCCGTTATGTGAGTGGACGCATGCTCCTGCCTAGATTATCTTTATACTGATTGCTATCTTGCAGCTCATCGGATGCATGTCAGTGCTGCTACGTGGCCAGGACTACGCCACATGGACCTACAGCTCTACCACGCAGTACTTTGACGCTCTGCTTGCATTCACCATCCACTCCAAGCCGAAAATACGCAAAGCTGCACAGCACGCTGTTGTGTCAATCATACACGGCAGCTGCTTCATGCTTCCCCCCGCGCCACTCTCAGAAGGTCAGGCGGGTGAGGGCGATAAGGCTGTGGAGGAGCAGCAGCAGCATCAGCCCAAAGTGACTCACCATCCGGCGAGCGGTCGTGTTAGCAAATTCTGTTTGGCCCAATTCAGGCCCGAGGTGCTGGCCAACGCCCAGACGACCGTGCTCCACACACTAGCCCTGCTCAAAGACACCTTGTCGGGGTTCCGCACAGAGGAGATACGCGCCGTGTGCGAGCACCTGCTGTCCATAATGACTGCAGCTAATTTTATGGTCCGCACTAACTGTTTCCAGGCGCTGCATGCGCTTTTCCTCACGCGCAGCGCCAACCTGAATGCCTCGCTTTGTGGCAAGCTGCTGGTCGCCATCCACGAGTATCGGCCGGATCGCTCGGACGTCCGTCAGACGCTCACCTGGATCACAGTTCTCAAGGAGGGTCACCTGCACTTGGCTACGCTGCGGCCGGACCTGTGCATGCAGGCCCTGCCCCGCCTCTTCGAGGTGTGCACCACAGACCTGTGGCTCTCGGAGCGCACGGAGCTCGTCGTTGGTGTCTCGAACTGCATCAAGGAGCTGCTGCAGGACTGCGTGACGCATGCCTGCGCTACGCCCGAAGACGCTCAGAGGAATCGGCAGAGCGTGGCCCAAATCATTGCGGCCCTTCACAAGGTGCTCAGGGCTCCGTTTGGCGAGATCTCCAAATATGTTATCCTCATCTTCTCCATTGTCTTAGAGACCTGCGGCAAGCAGTTTGCGTGAGTTCGAGTAGCATTCTCCTTGGGATTTAGTGTTTAATTAATGTTGTGTTCTATTGTGCTTTTCAGCACTGAGTTAACACCATCGCTTCTGACCATCGCCAAGCGGTACGACAGCCAGAGCAGCATGCGGCTGCAGATTGAGCACACTCTGATCAGTGGCATCAGGGCGTTGGGACCCGAACTGGTTCTGAAAGCCGTTCCCCTCGCCGATGCGAAGGGCGGCATGCAGCTGGACCGCTCCTGGCTGCTGCCCCTCCTGCGTGAGGGAGCAAACGGAGCGAGTCTTCAATTTTTCAAGGAGCACATTGTGCCCCTGGCCACAAGCTGCCAGGACAAGTGGAAGGAGTTTGCCGTGGCCCAGAACACCTCGTCGTCACACATATACGAGCTGCTGTGCTGCCAGCTGTGGGGCCTATTTCCGGGCTTCTGCCGCCAGCCCCGAGATCCCGAGTACCTGCGTCAGCTGTCCCCCACCCTCGGCTCAGTGCTGCAGAAGAACCCCGAGTTCCGAGCCCCCATCTACGATGGCCTGCTGGAGCTGCTCAGCGACGGCCAGAGTGCAAGCTGCCACACGGCCATCGGGCAGTACGCGAAGAACTTTCTGCCGCGCCTGTTCAACATATACTGCCAGAAGCCCAACGGCTCCTATGAGGCGGATCAGCGCAAGCGGGCCCTGGAAGTGATTCGGCTGTACATTGGCCGGGCTCCGGCTGAGGTGCAAGCGGAGCTCTTTGAGAGCGCCCAGAGCCAGCTGGCCAGCAGTGCCGTGGCCAGCTTCGAGTATGACGCCATGTTTGACATCAACGCGGCAATTGTCCGGGTGCAAAAGTGCCGCGGCATCGAGGCCTACTTTGAGAAGTACATGACCCCGGTGCTGCGCAACGACAAGTCCAAGCTGGTCTCCCGCGACGAGCAGAAGCTCAAGAAGCAACAGCGCAAGACCTACGAGTAAGAACAACGATTTAAAAATGGATTATATACACGTATCTAGATTTACATAATTGATATTCCCCGTTTCGTGCAGGCTGCTTCGTGAGCTGATGACCTCAGAGCTGGCGTCGTGCCAGAAGTTTACGCGCAAGAACTGCAATTCCCTGCAGCAGTTGCTTCTGGAGGCCTTCGCCACCAGCTGCAGTGTATGCCAGGCCTCGCGATTGTAGTAAGCAGCTCCACTTGAAAATTCATCCCCCGAAAACATCTACTCTCATATGTCTGTGTGTATTGATTGTCTCAAATTTAGCTGCCTGAAATCGCTGCTTGAGTGCCGAAGCAATCTCACGCACAAGGACCAGCTGGTCATGAAGGCCATCCCAGAGGCAGTGCTCAACTACAAGGAGTTTTCCACGCGCAAGGAGCAGGTGGCCGAGCAGCTGATCAAATTCATTGCCCAACTGTACCAGGAAGCAGGGAAAATTAATGACTTTATGGACATTCTCACGGCAGGCTTTGCCGGGGACGAATCCCTAATCACGAACACAGTCCTCGCCTTCAGGGCCGTGCTGCAGCAGCAGGGCCAGCACCTGACGGTGGCCACCCTCGAGTTCATTCTGCAGCAGGTGTCTGTGTTCCTCGTGCAGAAGTCCCGCAATCTGTCGGAGGCTGCTGTCGCCTTCCTTATCACGTTCATCAAGGTTATGCCCATCCCGCTGGTGGCCAACCATCTGGAGACGATTGTAGGTGACCGCCCCACACCGGTTTGGATTTCTCCCTCCATTGATTGTTCTCTCTGTCTCTCTCTATGTTCCTCCACAGATGCGTTCCCTGTCGGCCATGACAAAGGACACCAAGCGGTACTGCCGCATCCAGATCGGCTATTTCCTTAAAAAGCTGTGCAAACGCTTCACCACCGAGGAGCTGGCCAGCTATGTGCCCGGCGACGACGAAATCACCCATCGTCGCCTCAAGAAGATCCGCAAGAAAATGCGGCGCGACACGCGCAAGAAGCAGAGCGAGGAGGCAGCCGCTCAAGAGGACAGCTCCGACGAGGAGCTCGTCGGAGGGCTGGAGCAGAAGAGCTATACGTAAGCGCAAAAAATGAAAAATTATCCAAATGATCATTAATAAGATAGTACTTGCGGAATGGTTACCAAATAAGTCTTCAGCTGCTGAGTATTCGATGAGTACTAGCCATTGTCTACTTAGCTCTACAGATATTCCATTGGTCATGGTTTTATCATGTGGCTACGGATGCATCCCGTTGCATGTTTATTTAGGTCCACTAAATATTTATTTTGGGCTATTCAAATCTAAGCGCCTTTTGGCCCGCTATTCGCTTTGTCCTAAGCGCACGATTTTATTGATAGTCGAAATTTGTACCCATGCCATGTTAATGTGTGGACTGTGTAGAACAATCATTGTAGAGGAATTTGGTCTGTCCTCTGTTTTTCTGTCTGTCCATTATATATATGTAGGTACGTATGTATGTATAGCCCTGACTTGTAGAGCCGCATAAACTTAACCAGAGTAAATAGTTTCTTTGTCCCTTCCGCTTTGTAGACCGAATTATTATTTGCATGAACCATTTAGTGTCGTATCTTCGGATTATAATTCCCTCTACCATATTATATTCACTTAAATTACTATGACTAGCATACCTCACCCGTAATTAGTATTATTTTGTTGCTGTTATTTTGAATGAATTTTTAGCTCTTTAAGCTTCGTTTAGTTCAAATTTTTCCTCGAATATCAGACTACCTTTCCTGCATTCACGCGACTGGTTCGTTTGTACATTTCGTGCGTTTTGCGGCAGCGCCCCTCGGTCGGTTGGGTGGGTGATTTGTGTTGATGCCTGGCATTCGCGCGTTACGAGCTTCGGCTTGGTGTCACTTGCATACGTCACTTGATTTATAGGAACTCAAAGAAATATCTACGATCCATTTGATTTTTGATTTGCTTTTTTTGTTTTGTTTTGTTCTTAAATTAACGACAGCATTGATGACATTTTGGCCGATTCGGACTCGGATCTACCCGAAGATATGGATGCCGAAGAAGAGGAAGCAGTCGCTGTCGCTGGCAAGCGACGCAGCAAGGCCAAACAGCAGCAGCGCAGCACCTACATCCGCGAGGATCCCGATGAGATAGTCGATCTGGCCGATCTCAAGTCCATTGGCAATGTGCTAAGTATGTGCTATGTGTGGTTCAATTGACGCCTTCGCGGTGGGGAGACCCAATTCTAATCGCTGACCTCACTCCCCTCGTCTGCAGCAAGCGGATCAGCCCCAAGCAAAAGCCAAGCAAAAGCCAGGCCACAGCTGGCCAATGGCGGCTTCAAGACTGCCGATGACGGACGTCTCATTATCAGCGACAAGGCTCTGCGCGGCCAAGGAGGAAAGGATGGCGATGACGATTCGGATTCAGACTCCTCCGCGCACAGTGACCATGAGGCAGGTGCGAAGGCCAAAGCCAAGCGCGGCATGGAGGAGGACTCCAGCGATGATGAGGAGCTGCAGCAGCAACAATTGGCCAGTGGCAAGCGCAAACGCAAGGCCAGCGATGCCCTAAGTACACGTTCCGCCAAGACTAGCACCAGCACTCGATACACGGCCGGCGGTAAGGGTATTCATCGTCAATTGGGCGCAGGCAGCTCTCCCCCGGCGGCGGATGCAATGTCCGTGCGCTCAGGGAAATCTGCAAAGCCAGCCGGCAGCGAGTACAGCAACAAAAAGGCCAAGGGCGACATGAAGAAGCGAGGCCAGCTGGATCCCTATGCCTATATACCTCTGACTAGGAATACTCTGAACAAGCGGTAGGTTCTGTCAAACCACTAGAAATCTTCTATCTTTATCTTTGTCTCTCTCTCTATCTGTCTCTTTCAAACAGGAAACGTTCAATGAACTCGCGCAATTTTAAAAATGTTTTGCGAGGAGCTGGTGCCGAGGTTGGCGGTGGCAGAGTGGGCAAGAACTACAAATAGAGGAAAACACGCGGCAGTAACTGGAACTGGATCGTAAAGCTATATAGATAACAACGCCACGGTATGCAGCGAGGCAAGGCAGGGCTGGCTGATAACAAAGCTAATATGATGAAAAAGATTTCTCGCTTGTTAACTTTCTTAAATATCTAAATATACGCATATATATATATACATATTTCTTTACATACGCTAGCAGCTGCTTCCTAATGTAAATTCCAGAGACAAAATTTATACTATTATTATTATTATTCACTTACATAACAGGCGTTGAAAAAAAAAACAAATTCTTCCAGACTAGATCCCACCCAAGTGCTTGTGGACCACCGACCCTACATTCCAGGGCTCTCGCGGATTCATTTCGGGATCAAAGTTTTCCTCAAAGAAATGCATATTGTTGTTGGTGTCTACGAGGATAACTGAATGCGTCCGACTGCCATAGCCGTGGTCGGCAATGTGCACATTGAGCGCACTCAATTCCTCGCCCCAATTGGGGGCCCGAAGCTCCAGTTCCGCATCGGGCCAGAATTTCTTCCTGTTCTTGAGCAGCTCCAGCAACTGTGTGCTGAGTTTCTCCACACTGCCTGCGCCATGCTCCGTCACAATATTGGTAAACTGCTGCTGCCCAAAGCGCACCTTCTCAAAGGGTGTCCCGGGCAGACTATTGCCGAAGCCATAGCATTTGCCCTCCTCGAATTCGTTCAGGGTAGGCGGTACATTGCTCAGAAGTCTGATCTGGGGTGGCAGGGATTTGGGCCTACAAAGCAAGTGAGTTGTGAGTGACAAAAATACGAATGGGTTCTTTTGTTCACTCACCCAATCTCAATGGAGACAAAATTGAAGGCGCTGTACTTGGTGCAGTCCTTGAGCAGGCTCTGGTTGAAGTTCAGGATGCTGTTTGGCTCATCGAACTGGGACACAAAGTCTGCCACAATCATGCCGCGCCCTAGTAAGAAATGTTCGTTATTTTCTTGCCTCTTGATGTGGCAGCTGCTGCTGCTGTTTTGGCTGTTACGGCTGTTGTTGTTTTGGTTATTTGGTTGCAAAATGTTTTTGTGCGCTTCAAATGGGGAAACAGAAAAAGTTTTGAGGCAAAAGTTCAGTGAAAGTTCGAATGAAAGGCGAAAGCAAAATAAAACAATGATGTGTGCGTGTGTGGTGTGGAGTGCGTGTGTGTTTGATTACCGACTGCATCGCGGGGCTTGGGCTCGCCTGTGAGATTGAGCAAGGCCCCAACTTTAAAGACTCCGCTGGCATTGTCGCTGCCAATGGCCAGCCAGGTGCCGCCCTCGCGGCCCGGTTCGAGATCAATGCCTGCAAGAGAAACTTCAGATTGAAAAGGTACGCAAATGCACCAACGCCCGCACCACTTACCGCCAACGACATGATCCGCGTCGGGCCATTCGGTCGCCCTCACAGTTTTACGTGCAAAGAACTCATCGCGATTGGAGGCCAATATGAGCCTGTAGCCACCGGGCTGCGGATCTGAATTGGTATAAAAAAAGATCACGCACATTATGCTGCTGCTGGTGGAGATGGGATGATGATGAACTTCGTCCGTTGTACCCAAGTGGCAGTAACAAACTGTGGAGTGTAGGCGAGTTTTAATCGCGGCGGGGTATCAATTCCAGGTCAGTCTCTTTGTTGCTTTGTGTTTGGTTTGTCGTTTGTTTGGCGTCTAAAGCTGAATTTTATCACCAAATTATCGCTGATACAGTCTTATCCGTTGCTTGTGCTCGTCAACAAAAAATTATAATAATGCAAACTCTCTATATGTATAGAGTACGAGTTTGGCTGCTGTGCCCAGAGTTTTCCAAGTTTCAGTTGAGCGTAAAACCCAAAAAGTGTTTGTTTTGTTGTTTATTCCTCAATAAAATCCGTCTGGTCTTGGCAATCCATATATAATATAATTTAAATATGTGTCGTTTCTTTTGTTTTTGTTTCTGGGGCAACGCTGAGAGTGACCTGCAAAATAGCTGGGCAGTGTTGCAAGGTGCCAGTCAGGTTGACCGTTTACCGAATACTATATACTTTACGGGATATTTTGACGTCAATATGGCTCGCAGTTGGACAGGAGCACTAACCATACAGTATATAGATGTGCCAGTTCATACAACGAAAGTGGCATAGCAGAATTTGCCGTCCCAGGTTCCTGAGACGTTCGGGTCGAGAACGGGTCGAGAACGGGTCGAAAATGTTTCGGAACAGGCCGAGCTGTCTACCCGAACGTCTCAGGTCCCCGACCCGAACGGCCCGGGTCCCCGAGCCGAAGACCTGGGGACCTGGGACGGCAAATTCTGCTGTGCCACTTTCGGTGTATAAACTAGCACATCTATATGGGCAGTTCCGCCAAAAGGTCCACCATCCCAAAAATCATAATGTCAGTAAAAACCGATTTCCATATATTTAGGAATATTACTTTCTAAATTTATTGAAAGGTAACTAATTTACTTTATTGACACATAATTTAATTAC
Source organism: Drosophila subsilvestris (assembly GCA_035043285.1). Taxonomy (NCBI): domain Eukaryota; kingdom Metazoa; phylum Arthropoda; class Insecta; order Diptera; family Drosophilidae; genus Drosophila; species Drosophila subsilvestris. Next base: position 288,646 of record JAWNNB010001868.1, read on the forward strand.
CTTTGATCCAAAAACATATTAAAATAAGCAAAACTTCACGTTTTTGGTATTTTTTGGTATATTTAAAGACATGTTTTCTTTTATTATTATTATTATGTTGTTATTATATCTCCTATAAAAAAGCTGATTCTCGATACATGTTTCTCCTCAAAGTCTTTCTTAGATATTGAACTACCTATACAAATTAGCAGAACATTTATCCAACCTCGGCTTTTAGTATATTCTTAAGCTTTTATTCGCCAGTAACGCTCGTCAGATGCCTCTGCCGTCTTATAGCAGTTAAACAAAGAAGGTTTTAACCTTAAATAACTATGAAAATTAACACTACATATTTCATATGCATGCACAAAAAATTTTTATACAGATAGACCTTCCCAATTCGCAGAGATTTGCCATTTTGGGGTTGGAGTAACCTCGAAAACTACTTCTGTTTTATGTAACGCATTTTAGGTCATATTTTGACTTATATGTATCTTTAAAACCGTACGTTCGATTATTTAAATTTTTTTGGTGACTATAGGTATTACCAATTCATATTCAACAAGGTACAACTTTTTCAAAATTTTGGCTTTTTGACTATTTTTTTCAACATTTAAGCGAGGGCCAGGTGTATGTTAATGCTAATCCATGCATCAAATATACCGACACTGACCCTCAGAAATACCGATAGCACGTAGCTCGTGCTATCGTTTTTCGTTGCTAGGCTTAAGCCTAGTACTCAGACACGCTAAATTTTCCGTCGACCGAAAGTGCTGTATATTCCGCTCGGTGCCTAGTGTGACCAAAGTGGTCAAACTGCATGCTCTACGGTTACACTGTTTTATGTTTGTTTACAAACAGAAATCTGTTAAAATTTCATATGTTGTATTAAAGCAAGCAGAAATGTCTTATTTGTGGGCGCTGTGGAGCTGGATAAATATTGGATAAATCCGATCCTGCAGGACAGATATGCAATCAACATTGCTTTTATTTCCTTTGATCGATTAAATTGAGTACCGGCACTAACCATACAGTATATACATGTTCCTGTTCATACAACGAAAGTTTTACAGAAAAATGTTCAGCTCCAGGTCCTATGCTCTCAGGGCCTATGCTCTCAGTAGGACCTGAGAGAGAGAGGAGAGAGCACGGGCATGGTGCAACAATAAATCTTTGCCAGTCGTTTGTCAAACGGTGTCGAAAGAGGTTGTGTAGCGCACGACTTTTTCTGTCTTCTTCTTTCTCACAAATAAATTTCTTTCTGTTACTATTAATTTTATTTTACATTTTTTTTTATGTTCTTAAAAATTGTTTTGAATTATGAATTAAATGTCAGTCTTTGTTTTTTATTATTTTGATTTATTATTATTTATATTTATTTATTAGCGAAAAAATGTTCTCGCCTGTCAGCGGAGAATTAAAACACTTGCTTTCTCTTTCTAGCGCGTGTTTGTCTCTGAATGCCGAGATATTAGGGTTGAAAATATTTACATATGGTCCATTTTTCAGCTTTTTTCCTCTTCAGGTCCTAAAGGTCTTTAGGTCGGGGAGCGGGACCTGGCAATTCGGCATGTATGTGTGTGTGTACACAGACACGACAAAATTTTGCCAATTTTTACGTTTTGAAACCGCGGTTTTTATTTTTTATGTTCTTACGTAAATGTGTGTGTGCCACGTATTCACACATACTGTGCTTGTGTGTGGGTTCTACAATTTTGGGCCGCTTGAACTGAAATTTGTTTTTTGCAGCCAGCGACCGAGCTGACCTTCCGCAACATACACATACACACATCGGGTTTTCCGTCGGCGTCGACAAAGTTGTTGAGTTGTGCGGTAAAAAGTGAGACGCAGACTTTGTTATTTTGGGAAAAAATTAATCAGGTAAGTGCAGTGTTTCATTTAAATAAAAATACGTCTATTGTGCGTTGTAAAAAATAAATAAACTGGGAAATTTCGAAATTATCAGTGTTTTGCACGAAATTTCAATTTCCAACAATGAAAACAGAAAAAACCCACCATAAAAGCAAGGCTCGAGTAGAGCAGATACATATTTTGGCGGGTGCTTTGTTTTTGTTTTTGTCGGATCTACCATAGATGATCTACTGAGAGCATTGTTAACAAATTTAACAGATTTAATAAATTTCGAATTGAAATATACTAATTACCCCATCTTATTTCAGTGGCCTCACGGAGGTTCTGTGGCAAAAAAGAACACACAGAACAAAAATGTAAATCTATTTTATCATAATACAATAAACAAAAAGAAATTGAATATTTTTATACAAAATTTACCCACGCTTTTCCTCAAAATAGCGACAGTTTCTAGTGAAATACATAACTTATGAAGGCCTTACTTTTTTTTTGGAAATTTATCGTTTATTAAGGCTTTACTTTTTAAGGAAAATTCATCGCTTATTAAGGCCTTACTTTTTTAGGGAAATTCATCGCTTATTAAGGCCTTACTTTTTAAGGGAAATTCATCGCTTATTAAGGCCTTACTTTCGGCTATTTCTCGCATACTATGTCATCGTTTATATTCCTAGGAAATCCTTGGTTAAAATAAGCAGTCCATCGTATGGCATGACGTTGTGTCGTCGCTTACACATCGATGACCCGTACTGCAGGGATACGTCACACGTATACATTCTACCGTGCAGCCGCTGCATCGTCTATAATCGATATAAAGCTCAAAGCTGTGACTAATGTACAGCAGTTTAAATGTTATTATTTTGTACCATGAAAAAGGATATTATGCAGTGTCGTAACCAAATACATGCATTAAATAATTGTCATAACTGCCCGGATAAGACAATTTTTCCAAAAAAACCAAAAAAAAAAATGTTGTGCATATATTTTTTGGTTAAAAACGAAAATAATTCACAAACTACAATGACCACACTACAAGGATAACGAAATACTAAAATATTTGGACAAAATTTACATTAATTTTTTCGCACTTCAAATATAATAAAATTTACTTCTAATTTTTTGTTCCCCCATTTTTATACCCGTACTCAAAAAGAGTTAAGGGGTATACTGTATTTGTGGTAAAAGTGGATGTGTGTAACGCAGAGAAGGAAAATTTTCCGACCCCATAAAGTATATATATTCTTGATCAGTATCAATAGCCGAGTCGATAGAGCCATGTCTGTCTGTCCGTCCGTCTGTCCGTCTTGTTTGACGCCTCGTTCTCAGAGACTATAAAAGCTAGAGTAACCAAATTTTGTTTCCAGACTCATGTGATATCACACTGAATCAAGTTTCTTTCCAAATTGTGCCACGCCCCCTCCGCCATCACAAAGGACGAAAATCTGTGGCAGCCACAATTTTGAAGATACGATAAAACTAAAAACGCAGTATCGTAAGGAATGACCATACCTACCAGATTGCCAATCAATCGATCTGGTACAGATCGGATCATTATTATAGCCAGAACAAAGAAATTAATTTTCAGTTGCTTCCCACCTCCTCTGGCGCTGCTGACGCTATTCATTCTCTGTCTCGCTCGCACACACTCTGCCCTGTGCAATGCGCGAGCAACCCCTAGCGAAGGAGATGTAGAATCTAAATGGTAGATGTAGAATATTTGTTCTAGATGTATTATCTACATTTTACATGTAGATGTAGTTAACAAATGTAGCAAAAAAATGTAAAATTAAAATTTTTTTTTTAAATTTTAATCATAAGCTCACACATTTATATACTGACCGAGTACGGGTATAAAAGTAGAGTCGCGTCCAGAAGCGACTCACACGTTCCTTCTCGTTTTATAATGCTCACAGCATCTAGACCAAAGCATAAAAACTGCGTATTGTTAACGAATATGACTCCCATTACTCAGATCAGTATCATCTGATTTCTGTCCAAGTTTTTGGGGGGTGGGTCACAACAGGTACCTGGTCCACACCAGGGCCCTCTCCCCTACCAGATATGGCAATCTGGTAGATATGGTCATTCTCTACGATACTGCTTTTTGAATTTTATCGTATCTTTACTACGATTATAATTATTATTTATTAATAATATTATTGATATATATTACTAGCAGACCCGCGCGCTTCGCTGCTTACTAATTTAATGTTTAGGAATTCATCGAAATTAAACAATGATAATTTTTATGTAATACATAACATATTGCAATGCTTTGTGATAAACATTTTTCTTTGTTTTTCCGTCGCACAGTGGGCCTAAATGAATAACTTCCGAACGAATCAATCTATCTTCATGAAATAAATTGCGTTTAAAAGAAAAAACTTTCAGAATGTGGTCTGCAAAAGTACATGGTTCTACAATATCTAGAAGCGTTAAAATAAATAGCCTAAGTTGAACTTTGTTACCAGTGCATATTTTCCTATGTAAAATGATAAATTCCAAGTTTTTCGGATCGATAAAGAATTTTTAATGGCCTATTATACTATAAAAAGTTATTTCACATTTAATTTTTAACTTCAACAGAATTTACAAAAACAGAAAACAACATTTTTTTAATTGTTCTTATTTTTGGATTACTATAAAACATGCATATATTTCCGATAAATCGTTAGGAATATCCAAAAATTAAACATTTCTCAAGAATAAATACTTTATAATTTTTTTTTGGATTTAACTTGTGTAATAGATGAAATAAATGGATCTGAAGAGGCTGCCAACATGTTGAAAAGATCATGGTTTTGCCTTGTTCGTGATATCTTACAAGTATTCATGTACCTGAATTTCTTGTAATCCTTGTTTCTCGTTTCCTGGGCCTCCTCTGACATCTCTCCAATTGAAAGGCTCTGATGTTCTATTAAAATTTGACCGTGTGCCAAAATTTTATGAAGCGTTGGAGTAAGCTTCTTTTCTGGATAATTTTCAAATAACAACTCTGCAGTCTTCGAAGAAAAATTTCGGGTGTTAATTTTGTCCTTGCAGTTTAAAATATTCAAAATTACAGCCAATCTTTGGATAATGCTTTCATCCACTCCAGTTATTATACCCGTACTCAAAAAGAGTTAAGGGGTATACTGTATTTGTGGTAAAAGTGGATGTGTGTAACGCAGAGAAGGAACATTTTCCGACCCCATAAAGTATATACATATATTCTTGATCAGTATCAATAGCCGGGTCGATAGAGCCATGTCTGTCTGTCCGTCTTGTTAGACGCCTAGTTCTCAGAGACTATAAAAGCTAGAGCAACCAAATTTTGTTTCCAGACTCATGTGATATCACACTGAATCAAGTTTCTTATCAAATTGTGCCACGCCCCCTCCGCCTTCAGAAAGGACGAAAATCTGTGGCATCCACAATTAAAGATACGATAAAACTAAAAACGCAGTATCGTAAAGAATGACCATATCTACCAGATTGCCAAATCTGGTACAGATCGGTTCATTATTATGGCCAGAATGAAGAAATTAATTTTCAGTTGCTTCCCCCACCTCCTCTTGCGTTGCTGACGATATTCATTCTCTTTCTCGCTCGCACACACTCTGCCCTGTGCAATGCGCGAGCGCCCTCTCGCGGAGGAGATGTAGAATCTAAATGATAGATGTAGAATATTTTTTCTAGATGTATTATCTACATATTAGATGTAGATGTAGTTAACAGATGTAGCAAAAAAATGTAAAATTTAAAATTTTAAAATTTTAATTTAAATTTCAATCATACGGATATACAGTTCTTATATTGGATATAAAAAACATTCTCATAATATTTTGTTAGACCGCAGTCTCTTATGAAAAGTTGCACTACTATTATTTTGACCGACCCGTTTTTAAGGTACTTCAACATTTTAATTTTTTTCTGAAAATGTTTATGGTTTATTCTGAGTTGTTTTCTATTATTATAATTTGCAATTAAGGTAGTCTCTAAAAAAACTAAATTATTTTGGGGAAGTGCTTGTAAGTCCATTTTTTTGAGGTTATATGAAAAGTCACATTGGCACTACTATTATTTTGACCGCAGCTGTACATAAGCTCACAAATTTATGTACTGACTGAGTACGGGTATAAAAGTAGAGTCACGACTAGAAGCGACTCACGTTCCTTCTCGTTTTTGATGTAATTTCGTGTTCCTTAAAGAATTTCCAGGATGAGTTTCCATCGTTTGTGTTCCCGTATCCATATTTGGGGCAGTCGACCCTCAGTCCAAGTTTCGCAAAGAATTCGTCTTGCATGCAATGGGGAAATGCCATATTCCAAATTTTCCTTTTCTATTAAGGAATCATCCAAGTTTTGAAAGTCCTTTTGTGTTTTTTTGCTAAAAGTGCATGTCAAGGTCGATTTTGTACATGTAAATTCGTTTAAAACTTTTCCATCGATCATAGTAAGGCCAAATTCATAGTTAACAGTAATAGTTGGACCATCCTTGAATTCAAATAATCCTGGCTTTATATTTTCAATCTGATCCTTAATATCAGTCACTGTGGACTTTATCAATTCAGAAGATTCCTTGGCGTATTTAAATAATATAGGGCGGCAATAGTGAGCAGACGAAGGTCGGGGATTTTTCCAATGTTCTGAAGTATCCGATTTTAGCCTCAAGGGGACAAGAGAAGCCATAAACATGTTGGCATCTGTAATGGATTTATCATCCGTTTCTATTATTTGCTTATATGCACTTTGTCCTGAAGATCCATCACACTTGCTGATCAATGTGAGATTTTGCGGAAGATTCTCAATCTGATGGTGGGGTAAGCTTTCTATGAGCTGTTTCGCAGTGTGGTCCACCAGGTCCTGAAGTTTTACTTCCTGGCAGAACGTCGACATTATGCTGCTTCAAGGAGTGTCGCAATATTGAATATTTGTCCTTAGACATTCCAAAATCCATAAACAATGCCAAAGCCTCTTCAGCGGTGTATGGCCTTGGTTGTGAATTGGCGGCGTGACGATGCTCTTGTTTATCCTTTCAAGTCTAATCGGGCTTGCCTTCGAAACAGCTTTTGTGATATGTGACCTCTTGTTTTCCTTGTCGTTCGTATATTTGATTGACAGCGCCTCTGATAAGTGATCCGTAGCTGTATGACATGTTGCATCTACAAGTTGTCTCTTTCTTGTATAAGCTGAACACTCTTCCAGGGTTTTAATTGGTCTTCCTGTGCATCGTCCTGTGGACGTGGAGGGTCCATCATCTAGCATCTGCTTTCAAACTAACCAGGTTGCGTTTTTGCTATTGAACTAATTAGTATTACGATGTGGGATCTCCCATTTAGTTTTAATACTAGCATATACAAGTTTAATATTGTTTCATATGCTGCTCTGGGTTGTCCGATACTGCATTTAATTCAACGAGAACAGCTTCCTGAAATTCGTTGAAGTTGTTTGAAGTTCTAAATATCTCAAACAATTTTATATTTTCCATCGCCTTTTTACTGTTTATACACAACTTAATGGTTTAGAAGTCAAAATATAACTATGGAGCTGTACAAAAAAGGACTACAATATATACAGTTGTGTTCAATGAAATAGTAGTGCCGCACCTCACTACTTTCAAAACACCTTTTGAGATATTTCTAGTCTTCCAAATTGAACAAGTGATACCTTTACGGAAAGCCTGAAGTGTAAGCATTAATAACTGAAAGAAACACTTTTACATTTGCATTCCATATTCTTGTTTTTCACGACCTTAGACAACTACCCATGATTTTTTCTGTTCAATGAAATAGTAGTGCTGGACTAAATAAATTATTTTAAATGAAAAACAAAGCAATTCATTTAATGTGGGCACCATCCCTAAGCTCAATTCAGATATTGAATAATTTGATGAAAGAAAGATTTGGAAATAGCGGTAATTTTGATTTTTGAGCTTTGGGGAAATCACTGCTCGGTCCAGAAGAGGAGGCCTAAGAGTTAGACTTATAACTTAAGGCAGGAGTTATAATGGAATTGAAAACTAAGTTGAGTGCACTCTCACTATTGTATTTAACCCAATTAACCATAAGAAGTAGACACTACATCGATTTTGTATACAAAAAACTTCTCTTTTGGTGGATGGTCGGCGATGGTCGAAGGCAAGACCATAATTTCAACATCATCAAAAATTATGAAAAAAATGTTGTATCGCTCTGCCAGTTATGTGACAGTTTTTAGACAGTTGATTTCATATTATTTAAATGAAAAAAGTCCCAGAAAGCTCCGCGTTTGGGTCTGGGAAAACATTGGTGCACGACATCAGTTTTGAAAAACGCATATGGAATGGGCTGTGTCACTGTGACAAAAAGACCTTTGACTGATGATAGTAAAGTTGTATTATATGGCAAGATAGACTCAAAATAATATGTCTGGCATTCACAGAAATCCAATTGCCCCCCAAAATCATGAAAAAAATAGCATGGGGCATGCCCAGTATGCCCAGCATGAGCCCTATGAGGCTTGAGTTCTGCGCCTATGTGCTTTATGACAAAACGCATAGCTTTCTGGGACTTTTTTCATTGAAATAATGTGTAATCAATCGTCTAAAAACTGTCACATCACTGGCAGAGCGATATAAAATTTTTTTCATAATTTTTTAGTATATTGAAGTTTTGGTCTTGCCTTCGACCCTCGATGACCATCCTCCAAAAGTTACATTTTTTGTACACAAAATCGATGTACTGTCTACTTCTTATGGTTAATTGGGTTAAATACAATAGTGAGAGTGCATATAACTTAGTTTTCAATTCCATTATAGTTCCTGCCTTAAGTTTTTAGTCTAACTCTTAGGTCTCCTCTTCTGGACCGATCAGTGATTTCCTCAACGCTCAAAAATCAAAAGTTCCGCTATTTCCAAAACTTTCTTTCATCAAATTATTTGATATCTAAATTGAGCTTAGGGATGGTGGCCATTTTAAATGAATTGCTTTGTTTTTTCATTTTAAATAATTTATTTAATCCAGCACTACTATTTCATTGAACAGAAAAAATCATGGGTAGTTGTCTAAGGTCGTGAAAAACAAGAAGATGGAATGCAAATGTAAAAGTGTTTCTTTCAGTTATTAATGCTTACACTTCAGGCTTTCCGTAAAGGTATCACTTGTTCAATTTGGAAGACTAGAAATATCTCAAAAGGTGTTTTGAAAGTAGTGAGGTGCGGAACTACTATTTCATTGAACACAGCTGTATATGTACATATGCATATACCACCCTTTGGCAAAATAAAAAGCAGGTTAAAAAACTTGGTCAAATATAAAGGCCAACCTGCATATGCAATGCTAAAAAAAATTTTTGAAAAATGTAGGTCGAAGTTAAAAAGACTTACCTGCAAGTGGATTAATAGCTAACAACATAATTTAGGTAGCGAAAACTTAAAAATGGTTAAATTATTGAGTGTACCTGAGTATATAGTTTCATTAGTACATTAGTACCTGTTTTTTTTTTTTTTTTCAACTTTGAAATAAAGTAAAGAAATATGTAAAGATCCCGTATAAAAAATATTTCGGGAATACAAAAACATACTTTTTTAAAATTCAGGTCAAAGTTGAAAAACAAAAAACAAATTAGATGGTTTGGAAAGTACGTTTTTTTCTAGAACTGCCTGTACAACGAAGCAGTTTTTCATTGAATATTGATAAAAATGAATACACCTAGTAAATGATACCAAAACAAAATGATACCTCACACATTTTACTTTTTATTCTGCCTGAAAGATGCAGTATGTCAATAAAATTTTAATACATTTTTGCACACGGAAAGAATTTTTATTTTTTCCCATTGCACTATGGTCCAGAAGCCCGTTTTTTTGGCATAAAGTCTAAAAATATAGATGCAGACTTGAAAATTTGCACATTTGGTTATATAAGGATTCTTATTTAGTCTACAAATTTTCAGACGAATATGACCATTACCCTTCCCGCCCATATACGAGCCAGCATAGTTTTCCCGATCTTGCCTGATATTCGGCATCCTAGATAGTGTATTTTTTTCGAAAATACAAAATTTTTTGTTTTTTTAAAGATAATTGAAATATCTAGTTGGTAACAAAGAGTTTTTGGTAAAAAAAAATTGAATCAAACGAAGACTTTAAAAAATTTATAATTTGTTTAAACCGGTTAATTCAGCAGCATTCTATGTGGAAAGTATCTATTAAATTTAATTTTCCTTTTAAAGTAATTAATTTGAATTATTATTAAGTAAAGATTACATTCTTAACACACAAAAAATACCAATATAAAACAAACAACTGCGTGCTTTTAGATTGCATTGTTGAAATTTTTTTTTTAAATGACTAATAAAATTTTTAACTTTTTTTGTATTTAATAATAGGAATACGTTCTACGCTGCTTTTGTTAATTTTTTCCCAATTTAAAATCCCTTACTGCATCAGCGCTGCGATCGCTGTTATATGGCCATGACGAAATATATGTGTAACTGAAAACCAATTTTCTCCAAAAAGGGGAAGAACGGGGAAAATTTATTAATATGCGGTCAATTACGATAAATATAAGTACAAACTGGCGTTATTAGTTTGGAATAGAACGGGAGTGTGCGTTCGTTATTGTCCACGAAACACAGGGGACGCAAGTTAGTTTTCTGCAAATATACACATAAATTAATTTAAACAAATAAATTGGCGCGCATTTTGTTTTCATAATCAGGTAAAAAATTGTGTATGTTTGAAAGCTCGCAAAAGGCTTCAGTGAAGCTTTTAAAACTTTTTTTCTCATTTTTCAATATGTATGATCAATATACTTTAAGAATTTAAAAGCAAAAATACTGTACGTTCTCATTAAAATTTCGACGTTATGCCAGAAAAACGGGCTTCTTGACCATAGTGCATTGTCTGGACGTTGATATGCAATGACTGCACCATCAAGGGGCCCATGCGACACCACGCCGAAGCCTGTTACTCGCGGAACCCAGGCTAGAAACGCAGCCCCTCATCGCGCCCAACCGACCGGGGGCGCTGCCGCATGACGCGCGACGCGTGTTACCGAACCGATCGCGAACATGCAGGAAAGATAGGGGTTAGACTAATATTCAAGGAAAATTAGAGCTTAACACAACTAAAGAGCTAAAAATACAAAGATAGCTAAGAAATAGTACTAATTACGGAAAAGGTATGTTAATATTAGTGATTTAAAAAGAGGAAGGGAATTAGTGGTGGATATTATAAGGTAGGGAGAATTATAATCTGAGCATAAGACCCTAAACGGTTCATGCAAAGAATAATTTGATCTACAAAGTGGAAGGAACAAAGGAATAAAGTTTCTAGTAGATCTAACAGGATTCGTATCGTTTATGCGGCTCAACAAGTCAGTACCTTCTACGTCACCCTTGATCAGGTTGTGCATAAAAATCACACCAAGCATTTTTCTACGACTAACTAAGGTTGGAAGGTTTATGTAACGTGATTCTCTCAAGAGAACCATCGCAGAGGATGTAAGGAGCCAACATAGGGCTGGGGCGATGAAATGCCATAACTTTGCATTTCGAGGAATTTAGGTGTAACATATGTAGTTGCACAACACCATGACTGAAAGTTATTGAGATCGGATTGCAAGCGAGAGTGAAATGAAATGTCCTTGTACTGGACACAGAGTTTAACATCATCCGCATACATGAGTACTCGAGAATTTGTTAATACTGAAGGCAGGACATTAATAAAGAGTGTGAAAAGTAGGGGGCCTAGATGGCTGCCCTGTGGTACTCCAGAAGTAACCTTAACAGGTGAAGAGAAGGAGTTTTTGAAGAGGACTCGTTGAGACCTTAAACAAAGGTAGCTAGAAATCCATCTCAAAAGATTAGGCGGAAACCCTAAAAGGTCAAGTTTTTGTGCTAGAAGGGAGTGGTTTACAGAGTCGAATGCTTTACTGAAATCAGTGTAGATAACATCCGTCTGAAAGTTACTTTGGAAGCCTTTAATGATAAAAGAGATAAACTCTAAAAAATGTGTGGTTGTTGATCGTCACTTTATAAATCCGTGCTGGGATGGAGATATATGTTGATATGTTGAGATATATGTATATATGTTGCAAGTGCGGTGTTAACATTTTTCAAACATTTTAGGAATAGCGGATAACTTAGATATACCTCTATAATTATTAGCATCAGACTTGCTACCTTTCTTATGGAGAGAAATACTAAAAGATTCCTTCCAGATCGGGGGGAAGCATGAAGAATTAATGGATAGGGTGAATAGTTTAAGCAGGGGTCCACACAGAGCGTCGGCACAGTACCTGAGTACACAGCCGGGAACTCCTTCAGGACCTGGTGAAACTGTTTAGGGTCCTGTGAGAAGCATATCCTGCATCGAGATAGGTAATTTTTATAGCATTGAGCGTTAAGAACGGATACATTTTACCGAACTAATACATAGCGAGAGAGAGAAGTCGGAAAAGCAACTTCTTGAAATTTTTTATATAGTCTTGATTTTAAGTTTTTTAGACTGGATAACTCTTTGGTAAACCAAGGAGGCTTCCCAGATCTAACCGGACAAGAAAGTGGGACACAAGAATCAAAAAGTGTGTCGAGTACATTGTAAAATATGTTTGGGCCTTTCGCAACGTCAGTGCACAAGTACAGAGCGGACCAAGCGGACAGGTGATGCTCGTATACTAAGAAATCCGAGGAAGGTGGAATATACGAGCAAGTAATTAAAATGGAAAAGCCTGGGAGAATCAGTTATACGCACAGGAATTCCAAGTCTTGTTGAGCCTGGATTATGAAATGTTCCGACGTAAAGATTGAGTGCACTGCAATGAGGACCCCTCCTCCACGTCGAGACGAACGGTCATTTCTAAAGATTGTGTACCGACCTGCCAAAACTTCGGAACTAAGGATGTCCGGCTTTAACCAGGTCTCGGTAAACACAATAACGTGGGACGAGAATGCGAGACTCTAAAGAAAAAGAGTGCTGAGCTTACTACGCAAGCCTTTGGCATTCTAATAGGTGACTAAAAGTAAAGAAGCTAGTATTTTGGACGGAAAGTAGATCGTGAGGAGGAGGGTGGATTTGGAGCGCTGGTCTGAATCTGATTTGGAAGATTTATGGGGGGCCTATTCTTTTTCTTGGCCTTAAACTCTTTGACCACCAAATGCTCCGGCCAAAACTTGGCGGAACAAATGGTTTCAAATTGAGTCGGGGAGACACTTATCTTGAAGGAAGATATCTCCCTGGCGTAATAAAAGTTAAATTTGTCCACCTTTAAGCCGACGGTTTTTATTTTGCTTTGTATAAAAGCGGTTACATCATTGGATGAGAGGTCAGGGGCTATCCGCGAGACAAAAACTTGTCGCTTTGGTGGGACTCCCACCAGTGGTTTTTGGCACCACAGGCCTGATACCTGTGAAGGCAATATCCGGTGGTCCTGGACATCTGTTAACTGGTGGGATCGAGATATACGGAATTGAGACAGGAACGGGACACGGACGCTTCAGACGTTTCTAGCTGCATGCTCTCCGAGGTGATCAATTCGGCTGAATCTGCATCACCAGCCGTTGTTGTAGCCCTTGGCGTGGCAAACGATATCAGCTGCTGCACTGTGTTAGTGGTCGGAGTCAGTTTTTCAGCGGTCGGTGGCTGAGAGACAGTTGGCACTTGCAGATCCCGCGGAGTCACATTTTTGCGCCTAGGAGACTCATTCAGCAGTTTAAAACTGCTAAATTGAGACGCCATGGCTAGGAGCCGATCGTACTGCTGTTTAAAGCCGACGGTTAGCTCCTTAAAGCCCCTTCGCGTCTGCTTCTTGCAGGTTTTGGCGGAACACACAATTGAGAATTCCATAATTATAGATAATTATTAAATAAAATTTTTTTTTATTTTTTTATGTATAAGTATTAACATAAAAAAATAAAAATAAATAAAACAAATAGATATTAGACCACGGTAAAGACTGAGAGAGGAGAAACAGTTGCAGCAGAAGCTAATTAGAGAGAGTAAGAGAGTTCGTTCGTTCTCTTTCGTAGTGACCAGACGTGTTTTTGTTTTGCGCTCCACATTTTCCTTTTATTTTGCTTAAAAAGCCGGTGTTGTATTTTCAAATTATTTTCAAATTAACTCCCTATCTTTTATTTAAATTCAATCTTTAACCGCGGGTGCATGCCTAATAATTGTGTAAAAACACAACTTATTTAATTAATTTTTGTGCGTCGGTTAATCGTGTGTTTGTGCTGTTGCTTTTCGTAAGTACGCCCTCTCATTACATTTAGCCGCTCTTTGTCGTAGTTATCACCTTCTATCACTCTTTCTATCACCTAAATCCCAATAACTGTTCTTTCTCTCTCGCTCTTTCTGTTCGTAGCGCTCTCAGTTATAAGCTGTTGCTGCAACCCTCCTCTCTCATCTCAGTTTTCTCCGTTCTTGCTTTAAGCATAGCTTTAAGCATTTGCTGTGCACATTGGTCTGATTACTATTTGTATTGAACTTTTTTAAAAATTTAAAACATTTAAAAAACAACATTGTGGATTTTTTGGTTGTCTGTGCCAAAAAAACCTGCAAGAAGCAGATTACCCATGACCAGCCCAATATCCCTTGCTGGCTTTGCGAAAGCGTAGTGCACGCAAAAGTGTAGGGATTACGGGCCGTGTAGGAGATGCCATTTCCCAAAACTATGGCCTGAATCGGACCCGAATGCATCACTTCGGAGAGTATGCAGGTAGATATGTCAGTTGCGTCCGTGTCTGTCGTGTCCGAACCCAACTCCATAACTATCCCATCAGTCTCGCCCCCACCAGCTAATAGACGTCCCGGACCACCGGATAGTGCCATCACAGGTCCCAGACCTGTGGTTCCAAAACCGCTGGTGGGAGTCCCACCAAAGCGGAACATTTTTGTATCACGGCTTGCCCCTGACCTTACATCTAACGATGTAACTGCTTTTATTCAAAGCAAAATAAAAGCTTAAAGATGGAGAAGTTTAATTTCTCTTATGCCAGGGAGATAGCTTCCTTCAAAATAAGCGTCTCCTCGACTCATTTCGCCACAATTTGCTCTGCCAAATTTTTGCCGGAGCATTTGGTGGTGAAAGAATACAAGGCTAAGAAGAAGAATAGGCCCCCCATAACTCTTCCAAGTATTCAGACCAGTGCCCCATGTCCGTATCCATCTCCGCTCTACTTCAACCCATCCAAAAAACTAACTTCCTCACTTTTAGTTACTTATCAGAATGTTAGAGGCTTGCGTAGTAAGCTCAGCACCCTTTTTCTTGAGAGTCTCGCATTCTCGTCCCACGTTATTGTGTTTCCCGAGACCTGGCTAAAGCAGGACATCCTTAGTTCCGAAGTTTTGGCAGGTCGGTACACAATCTTTAGAAATGACCGTTCGTCTAGACGTGGAGGAGGGGTCCTCATTGCAGTGGACTCAATCTTTGTGAGCGAGAGACGAAGAACAGTTAATTAGGTATATGTTATAGTTACTTTTAGTTACTTATCAGAATGTTAGAGGCTTGCGTAGTAAGCTCAGCACCCTTTTTCTTGAGAGTGATGGAACGAAAAGCTACGAAAAGAGAGCGGGCTAAATGTATTTTGAGCGTACTTACAGAAAGCAAACAACAACAAACACACGACTAACCGACGCGCAAAATAAATAAATATTTATGTTTATTACACAAGTTAAAAGGCATGCACTCGCGGTTAAGGATAGATATTAGATTTATAGTTTGTTATTAAAACAAATAAAAAATTTGGAGCGCAAAAAGAAAACACGTCTGGTTACTACAAAAGAGACCGATTGATTTCAACGTTGATTGCTCATTAATCCTAAACTAAACTAAAATTCCGATTCTTTTTAAATTTTAATTTTTGAATGCTTTGAAAAATTCTCTATCGCATTCGTGTATTGTATTATCCAAAGCGTTCAAAAAATGCATTGACTTTTGCCACCTCTTTTCGGCTGAGGCCCCACTGTGCGTCGGTACAATGAATAACACTACTCGACAAAATTGAACTTTTTATTTAGGCTGTGCCCCAAAATGATTTTACTGATTGATTTCAAAATTTACAATTTTTAAAGCAACATTGATTTTTTTTCAAAGAATTTTTAAAATTCTGTTTTTTTTTTCAGAGGTTGTGCTTCTATTTTTCCAATAACTTAAGTATCTCATTTCTGGTTGCATGTTACTTTGCATTTCTATAAAGTTGACAGATGCAGCTATCAATCAGAACCAGACACGTTGTAGTTACAGCTTAACGTCTGGAAGATATTAAGCTTTTAAGTTCAAATTTGATAATTTTGTGCAGTATTTTTTCACGAAATTTTGACATTAAACACTCAGGAAAAGTCGAAAAAAAATATTTCTTGGCATACATTTTTGGTTTTAATTAGGGTATTTTAGGGTATTGTTCATTTAAATCGTTGGAGAAACGGTGGAGCTACAAAAAATACCTTTTTGACGGTTGCGGGCCCAACTTCCGGAATGTGTTTGCTTTGTTCCCAATTGGCAGTTGGGCCCGCAACTTTCAACATCATCAACAATATCCCTTCCCTGCAGTTCCAAAAGTCACTTTTCACTGGTGATTCATTCGGGGAATCACTCATTCCATGTTCGTAGCCTGTAGGGACTCACTGGTGAAACTCCAGATGAAATTTTTATGGACGTGTCCGCATTTTTCACTCATGAAAATTAAAATGAAATTGTCACTGAGTTTTCCAGTGACTTCACCGGTGGCTTATACGTACAAGCGATGAGTGATTTCACTCGGGACAGCCACCAGTGATTTCACTCGGGACAACCACCAGTGATTTCACTCGGGACAGCCACCAGTGATTTCACTCGGGACAGCCACCAGTGATTTCAATCGTGACATGCCACCAGTGATTTCACTCGGGACAGCCACCAGTGATTTCACTCGGGACAGCCACCAGTGATTTCACTCGGGACACTTTCGAAATATCCCCATATGAAATCACTGGTGACTCGAAACGAAATTTCACGGGTAGTTTCATATGTGAAACCCACCCAAAAATTTCTTTAAACACTTCATTCAAATAAAAGTAAATATATTTATTTAACTTAGTTTTCTAGATTGTTTGTTGCTTTAATTATTTTAAATTATCTGTAGGGCCTTCCTTAACCGACTCGATCGGGTTAATAAGCACCAATGCTCCTGAAATGATATAAAAAAACAAATTTTTAGCCACGGAATGTAATATTTATTGAACTAACTTCTGAGTTATGTTGTGATTTGTATAAAGCAATACACATATGAAATTGGATTTTACCACTAACCATACAGTATATAGATGTGCCAGTTCATACAACGAATGTGTTACAGAAAAATTTGCAGGTCCAGGTCCCCCGCTCTCATTGACTGTGCTCTCGGGGACCTGAGAGAGTAAGACTATGCTCTCAGGGGACCTCAGAGAGTAAGAGAGAGCACGGCCATGGTGCAACAATAACTCTTTGCCAGTCGTTTGTCAAACGGCATCGAAAGAGGTTGTGTAGCGCACGATTTTTTTCTGTCTTTTCTGTCTTCTTCTTCCTCACAAAATAAATTCTTTCTATTACTATAAATAATTTTTTTAAATTTTTTTTAATTTTCTTAAACATTTTTCTGAATTACGAATTAAATGTCAGTATTTGTTTTTCATTATTTCGATTTATTATTATTCATTTTTATTTATTAGAGAAAAAATGTTCTCGCCTGCCAGCGGGGAGAAGTAAAACACTTTTCTGTCTTCTTCTTCTACTTTCATTACTATAAATAATTTTTTAAATTTCTTTAATTTCCTATTACCATAAATATTTTTTTAATTTTTTTTATTTTCTTAAACATTTTTCTGAATTACGAATTAAATGTCAGTATTTGTTTTTCATTATTTTGATTTATTATTATTCATTTTTATTTATTTATTAGCGAAAAAATGTTCTCGCCTGTCAGCGGAGAAGTAAAACACTTGCTATCTCTTTCTAGCGCTTGTTTGTCTCTGAGTGGCGAGATATTAGGGTTGAAAATATTTATGGTTCATTTTGCAGCTATTTTCCTCTACAGGTCCTAAAGGTCTTTAGGTCGGGGAGCGGGACCTGGGCAATTCGGCATGTATGTGTGTGTGTACACAGACACGATAAAATTTTGCCAATTTTTACGTTTTGAAACCGCGGTTTTTATTTTTTTATGTTCTTAAGTAAATATGCGTGTGCCACGTATTCACACATACTGTGCTTGTGTGTGGGTTCTACAATTTTGAGCCGCTTGAACTGAAATTTGTTTTTTGCAGCCAGCGACCGAGCTGACCTTCCGCAACATAAATGAGGAGAAATAAATAAAATATAAATATAAAAGCTGATATTTGTTTTATTTACTTGAAATTGCACATTTATTTACATATACATATCCCTATTTTATATTTGTTTTGGTTTTTACGATCCATATATGTACATTTAAAGATGTTTTTATGAATATATATATGTATTCAGGAAATTGGTGATTTTAGTGATTTTAACTAAAATAATTTTATATACCTACATATAAATATATATATGATCTATGAATAATATACCTACAAACATACCCTGCAGTACGGGTCATCGATGTGTAAGCGACGACACATCGATGACAACGTCATTCAGCTCGATGAAATAAGCGTATAAAGTCATAAAGTCATGTGCCATGTATTGGAGCACCCATACATGACTTTATGTACATATGTATATACACATTGGCATACATATGTATGTACATAATTAAGGTATATTTAATATAGAATATGTAAATATATAAACCAATTCTGTACACAATTAATGTAACCTATATACATATGTTTTGAGGTATATAGTCATATATCATATATATTCTTACTTGCATATACATATGTATGTATACACAATTATTTAAGTTCAAACCACTTGTTATATATGTAATAAACAAATGACGTACACATACATTTGCAAGATAAAAATATATATGTATATGCATAAAATCAACATATACATATGTTCATACATATGTACCTATATGTACCTTCATTGTACATTGTATTTATATAGAATCTAAAATATATAAATTTATTGACAAAATTGAAAATTGGAAAGCCGACGGCACTTTTTCATTTTTTTGTCGTCATTTTGAGAATAAAACAAGTCTAAAATAGGGATATGTATACGTAAATAAATGTGCAATTTCAAGTAAATAAAACAAATATCAGCTTTTATTTTTATATTTTATTTATTTCCCACGCCCAACCCCACCCACTCTGCCCATTCCTCAAATATGATGCGGAAGGTCAGCTCGGTCGCTGGCTGCAAAAAAACAAATTTCAGTTCAAGCGGCCAAAAATTGTAGAACCCACACACAAGCACAGTATGTGTGAATACGTGGCACACACATATTTATGTACGTAACCTGGAAACTCCAAAAAATTCAAAAATCAAAACCGACCTCGGTTTCGAAGCGTAAACATTGGAAAAATCTTGTCGTGTCTGTGTACACACACACATACATGCCGAATTCCCCCCCCAACCCGAAAAATGCTCCATAAATATTTTCAACCCTAATATCTCGCCACCAGAGACAAGCACGCGCTAGAAAGAGATAGCAAGTGTTTTACTTCTCCGCTGACAGGCGAGAACATTTTTTCGCTAATAAATAAATAAAAATGAATAATAATAAATCGAAATAATGAAAAACAAATACTGACATTTAATTCGTAATTCAGAAAAATGTTTAAGAAAATAAAAAAAAATTAAAAAAAAATATTTATGGTAATAGAAAGAATTTATTTTGTGAGGAAGAAGAAGACAGAAAAGTGTTTTACTTCTCCCCGCTGGCAGGCGAGAACATTTTTCTCTAATAAATAAAAATGAATAATAATAAATCGAAATAATGAAAAACAAATACTGACATTTAATTCGTAATTCAGAAAAATGTTTAAGAAAATAAAAAAAATTAAAAAAAATATTTATGGTAATAGAAAGAATTTATTTTGTGAGGAAGAAGAAGACAGAAAAGTGTTTTACTTCTCCCCGCTGGCAGGCGAGAACATTTTTTCTCTAATAAATAAAAATGAATAATAATAAATCGAAATAATGAAAAACAAATACTGACATTTAATTCGTAATTCAGAAAAATGTTTAAGAAAATTAAAAAAAATTTTAAAAAATTATTTATAGTAATAGAAAGAATTTATTTTGTGAGGAAGAAGAAGACAGAAAAGACAGAAAAAAATCGTGCGCTACACAACCTCTTTCGATGCCGTTTGACAAACGACTGGCAAAGAGTTATTGTTGCACCATGGCCGTGCTCTCTCTTACTCTCTGAGGTCCCCTGAGAGCATAGTCTTACTCTCTCAGGTCCCCGAGAGCACAGTCAATGAGAGCGGGGACCTGGACCTGCAAATTTTTCTGTAACACATTCGTTGTATGAACTGGCACATCTATATACTGTATGGTTAGTGATTTTACCTTTGAGAACCGAATATAGTCCGGCTCGGCATTTTAAACATTTTTTTCGCAAGTCCCGTCCAGGTTGTACTCCTGGACTACTTTTTCGTCCAGCACACTTTTGAGGCAATGAGTCCTTCTCCAGCAACTTCAGAAATGTTTTGATCTGTAAATGAATAAGTCAAATTGCACATATATATTTTTTAATTAAAAATGCTGTATTTTCAGTTACATGGGTTTTCTCGAGCAAAAACAAACACGCGCAGCGACGCACTCGGTTAACGAGACCACGCGGCTAGAATTTTCTAGAATCTACATTCCAGACATATTTTTTCTTGCGAAACCCATGTAACAATTTAATTTAACTAACAACGCGCACTGTAATCACTTTACCTGACTTTAAAGACACTGAAAAACCACTTTTGAAAGGAATAAACATGCAACAAAATATTTCACCAACTAATCGGTTTTTCTCTTTTCATACCTTTGAGGAGACGAAATGAGCGAGAGTAGAAGAGTTAGGGTCGAATGTAGGTAGAGAAAACTAAAAATATGGGAGAGAGGGAAATATATGGATATCTGCTTCTCTTTCTTCCGCGTCCGTTTCGATCTGCAGCAGTGGAAGCCGGACAGAATTTCATGCTGACGTCGACGTCGCTGCCTTTGTCGACGTCGAGCCTGAACAAATTTTCCTATGACAATTTCATGCGGTGACAGCCAGAACTGCAGGGTTATACCAGGGCTCGGCACACACACTCTGACACGTTTTTTTCGTGCGCTTGTGTGAGTAAAAAAACCCGAAGAGGCCGGCCGCAGCTGCGGCAGAAACCGGTTTGTTGCTTTTACACTGCAACAAACGATTTTTAGCAAAAGTTGAACTGTTGCGGGTGAAAGAAAAGTTGAAACTAAATAAAATAAAAATGTTATGCTTTGAAATTGAATTCCTTTTAAGACTGGAGAAAAATTTTAGGCGCGCATTAATGAAAAACTATGTATCTCAGTACGTTGTTGCTATTATATCCAAATCTATGTCTCTATTATATTCCTGAATGCGTAAAAGGTCGGCAACATGTTGGTCAGATGTTGAATTCCGTAGTTTGGTTAAAATTATTTTCATGCTGGAAAATGCGACCTCGCAATTGTACGTCGTTCCGAACATTGAATATAGTTTGTAAATTTAATTTTTTAGGTTCGGATATTTTTTGTCATCGATGCGTGCCCAAAATTGTTCTCCAGTTTCAAAAGGAATTGCTAGATCATCCCGTAACTGTAGAAGCTCTTCGCGTATAAAAAAATCGAGATCTTGCATTTCACAACTAAGGGGATCATATTTAAGTCATGAAACCTATTTTCCATGTTTTCGTGGAGCGACTTAACAATCGCTGTGAATTGTTTAATTTTGTCAGAGCGATTAATTTCATACTCCGAAAATATAATGGATGTTTTTTCTAAGTTGACTAAAATATTATTTTCTAATTGGCGAATCAAGAGGCAGAGTTTTATATCAAAATGGTGAATTGATCTAACTAAATCGAACATTTTTTTATTCTTCCCTTGTAGGCAGAGAATTAGAATTTAAAACAGCAGTAATGTCGCAAAGAAAAGCCAAGTCCACTAAAAAATCGGGATTTTCGAGTTCCAAAATAAGGTGCTCGGTATCCTTTTCCATGGTTTTAAGAAAGCTGGCAACCTCTTTACGTAAATTAAATAGCCGTTCCAAACATTTTCCTCTACTGATCCACCTTACTTCCGTGTACATTATTAGATCTCCATGCTCTGCATTAAGATCTCGAATAAACTCTTTAAATTTTCTATGCGTTAGCGCATTATGACCCCCTCTTATTTTATTGATAATCTTAACAGATACACTCATAACATTAATCATATTTAGCTCCTTCGCAAAGAGCGCTTCCTGATGGATCACACAATGGAAAGCCGGGCAACAAATACCATTCTTTTTAAGAAATCCTACAAGGCCATTATGTTTCCCTGTCATAACCTTTGCCCCATCTGTACAAATTGAGCTCAGTTTGGTTTGAACAGTTACGGCGAAAACTTTTGACACAAGCGTTTCAAACAAAACTTGTCCCGTAACATGACCGTGAAGGGAAACTACATCGAAAACTTCTTCAAAGCAAGACAAATTTTTGTCAACAGTCTTAATGCATATTATAAGCTGGCAAATACTGTTTATGTCTGTACTCTCATCCAGCGATACAGAATAATATTTGCAATTAATAAGTCTTTTCTTAGACTCAGAATAAATAAAACGGCTAATTTCTTCCGTTCTACGTGTGATGGTACGTGAAGATAATGGAAGATCTTGGCAAAGTTTTAAAGTTTCATTGCTTTTTTCTCCAAAAGATCTTAGGATATCACACATAAGATTTTTGCCATCGGTAAATGGACGACATTGCTTTGCCAAAGCCAGTGCAACAGCATATGATGCTCTTTTTATAGCCAAGCTATCATTATCATCTGCTAAAAATATTTTTAAAAAATGAGCTTTTAATTCCAAAACTTTTTGGTCGCGATCAACCCCCAGTAATTTTCTGTAATCATCATGATGTCTCTTATAATGTCTTTCAATGCAAGATAAGTTACATAAGTGGGATATATAATCGCAGATTACGCATTGCGCATCGCCATCCATATTTTCTATGAAAAAGAAATTGTTTTCCCATTTTACGTTGAACATTTTTTTGCTCAGTGTAAAATCAAAAGGCTGCGTAGCGTGGTCTTGCATTGTCGACGGCTAAACACAACTGATCTGATTGTTGTTCTCGCTCTGGGTATCAAGCTCGACCGAAAGAGCTGAAGTCGCATTGCCGAAGCCACACGAAGGCTCGCTGCCTTTTCATACTGTACGTGTGCCGGCAGCGACGTGGCAGCGCCTTTTCCTATGTTTTTAAGATAGGGCCTTGCCGAGCCCTGCCTTATACCAAAGACAATATAACTATAAGATAAGTAACGCTCATACATTTTCGTAGCCATATGCAAGCAATTTTTCAGCAAGCGACGAAAATCGCGCCATCTCTCTCGCACAAAATTTGAGAGCGTACGAGTCTAAAAATAGAATCCGCTTGCATGTGTGAGTACACACAAAATCAAAGAGTGCGTTTGTGTGCGTACTTGTGCGAAGCAGACGATTTTTAAGCAAAAACATTTTTATGAGTTGAGAAACGAATACGCATTTGTGAAGGGTATAAGGCTGTAAGTTTAACCAACCAATATTAATTATATTAAGACAGAAAAAAAAACAACAAAAAAAAACTAATTTTGGGTATTGCCAACTAACTGTTCGCGAAAATAACCTCACGTAACGGAGAGTCTCTTCGCTTAAGAGAGGCTATTCTCTCTCTCCCATGCCCTTCTGGCGCACATATACGCCTAGGCAGCGCTTTTTAACGGCACTATTGGCCGCTCTTAAGAACCTAGACACAAAAGGGAAGATGAGAGGCAGTGCGCTGTGATCTCGTTTTCGTTGTCTGCTTTGAGTTTGCTTATGCGCTTTCATTACCGGAATATTTTTTGCACTGACCTGCGCAACTGATCATATCAAAACAGTTTGAAATGCACTTTTCTTTTCTTGTTATGCATGTAAGATAATCTGGAAATCATGTGTATAAATTCTCAAAAACTATATTAATTTTCTTCATTATATATATATATCATTTTATTATAATTTCTTTAGCTATTAATTAGTACATTTAAATAATACACCCATATCATTTTAATTAATATTTTATTATTTTCTATCGAAATGGTTCCTAATATTGTAAAATCCTAAATATAGCGTGTAAGATGAATTGGTGCTAGACTTATTATATGGGGGGGAGCCATGAATCGACGTAATATGGGAGTAGGTTAGCTAGAGTGGTTGTTACAGGGATCATCGGCCACTAAATAGGTCTTGCGGCAAAGATGATCATGGTAGGGTGGGCAATTAGCTGTTGTTAGAACACCAACGCAGCAGAACAACCAACGCAGCAGGCAGTGCAGTATCTGTGACATAGTCAATAGTAGTCAATGTTTTTTTTTTTTCTCTTCTTTTCTCTTCTGTCTGATGGATCGATCTAGCAGGTAGCACCGTGGTTTTTTTTACCCCCCCCCCCAAGCCGACGACAGTAGAAGCCGGAACAAGTGCGTGCTCCTCTGGTCGCTACACTAACAGCAGCTCGTGGTGTCAACATGTATTAACGTTATATGTTACAACACATACAGTCTTGGTTGAGAGAGCGCTCTGGAGCCAGTTGCTCTCGTATGCTGTATACATATTAGAGCCCTGCATGAACGGGCAAATGAATCGATTCGCATTGATTCGGGATTCACTTCGTCCGATCAAATTGAATCAGCGATTCGGCTTTCTCAGTGATTCGAATCATTTGCCCAAAATGTACCGAACGGATCACGATTCATAAATTTGTACTGTGAGATCCGAACAGTTCAGTTTTTTCTCTCTTTTACTCTCCATTTGATTTTCAGGTAGAGAGAACGAGAAAGCAATACACAAATTTGTCGGTTTTTTTGCCTTGCTTTCGGGGTGGAAATCTGTAGTTGTGTGTGTGCCTTTCTGTGCCTGTGTGTGTACGTCAACAGTGCGTGCTACGCATACTTACGCATAAGATCTTGCCTTTGAGCAGGGCTCGCACACACACTCTGACATGTTTTTTTAGTGAGGCCTGCGGCAGAAACCGGTTTGTTGCTTTTACACTGCG
Organism: Drosophila subsilvestris; assembly: GCA_035043285.1. NCBI lineage: Eukaryota > Metazoa > Arthropoda > Insecta > Diptera > Drosophilidae > Drosophila > Drosophila subsilvestris. The sequence continues at coordinate 313,612 of JAWNNB010001868.1, forward strand.
ACCGCAAGAGCCGAAGTCGCATTGCCGAAGCCACACCACACGTAGGGTCGCTGCCTATTGGTACGTGTGCCGGAAGCGACGTGGCAGCGCCTGTTCCTTTGAGTAAGAAAAGAACAATTTCGGTTACAAATACAGTCAAAAAATGCACAAGTATTTGGTTCTGTGCGTCCGCTTTTTTTCGTAATACTGTACATGTGCACGCATACAAAGGAAGATTCTTCGTAGTATGTTTTGAATCAGTTTTTGAATCATGCGACGAATCTTGCTGATATTGATTCGCAGTACTCTGATCCGGTTTTTTAGTGATTCGGGTGATTCGAATCGGACTGAAGGGGTGATTCGTAATGATCGAACGCATTGAAGGGGCATGAGTATACTGTGATTTTTTGAATCATGTGGATTCGTGCAGGGCTCTAATACACACACATATTCCCATCAATTTCCCGGAGACACTTTATTCACAAAAGAAAAAAAAAGAATAAAATAAAATAAAAGATTAACCTATAGTTTCGATTGTCACTAAAATCTATCTATACGCGCTAATTACCAATGCAAACTTACTAAAAAGAGCTCTTCTTAGTTTAAGATTATCATTTATTGCATTAATTTTCAGCTTTTGGATGTTTTGTTGTTTTCTATGATGCCAGGTCGGGTGGAATAGGATTCGAGTGTCTTTTTTTTGTATGTTAGTATATATTTTTTAAATGAGTCAGTAATTGTTTAAACTGTTTTAAGAGATAAAAAGATTTAGTAAGAATAATAAAACATGAATTCAAAATGAAAGGAAAAGGAATTATGATGGAGTAAAAATCTAAGATTGGGTGGGACGAGAGCGGGAGGGAACCAGACAATATTAAATGGGACCGCTTAGCGTATAGAACGAGACGCTCATTTCAGGAAGGGTCTCGCCATGGCCAATAACCAGAACTCGCAAATAACACTCGACCGTTTGTTGTTGTCCGAAAATAACTGTTATTTCAGGGCCTTTTAGCAAAAAATCAGAGAAGAACCGTTTCCATCGGCTCTCGAAAAATCGGTCTTTGCTCAACCAAAAACCGGTTTTTTTGCTTCCCTTTTGCTCTGCTCATTCGCAGACCGTTTTGTCGCGAGCAAAGAAAATAAAGGTCTCTTGCGTTTGTATGCAGCTTCAGACATCACAAAAACAAAATATAGACAAAAAAGACCGTTTACGCTGACCCTTTAATTTTTCTACTCTTCTAGTGACTCTTATAGCCTTTTTACACTGCCGCATCATTGTCGAAGGTGCGGAAAAATGATGCGAGGCGTTTACACCAAAGTCGCATCATTTTTCTCAGCATTTGTCAGCTGTTCGGCCTACAAATGTAAACAAACTCGGTGAGCGAGAAGAAGAGAGCAAAAGCATTTTTATTGAAATTCCCAAAATAATGAGCGATTTATTATTAAATGTGGAAAAAGGTGCACTTGGGAGTTTCACTACGAGCACCCAATTGTTTATTGAGCTTGCTGAACAAGGACTTCACAGCAAGTGAAGCTATCGTTGGCTTCACCGAACAAAAATTGCGTGTTGCCGAGTTAAATTTTAAGGTGGCACTTTTTATGTTTGAATCAGTGCATCCCAAAAGATCCCAAAGATTCTCCAACTTTGCTTTAATTTCTATTGGAGAGAAATCATAGAATTTCTGTTTAAATTCCTCTCCCATCTCCTCGTAAATGTGGGTGTTCTTGCGCAACCCATTGCGCAAATCCTCAATATTTTCCGCCCACAAGTCTATTAACAAATTTTCCGCCCCCTCTGTCCACTTCTTTTTCTTTTGTTTTTCAGCGCTCATATTTCCCTTTTCTTTTAAATATAATTTACTAATTCACAGCTGTTTGCTGTCGATGCCCCGTCGATACCCTGAATAATTTCAGTTTTTTGTAAAAATACTAGACAGAATACGGCAACACTACCCAATGATGCGCCGCATGATTAAACATGCGGCCGAATGATTGTCTTCTTCTATCCACAGAGCTCTTATGGGCATCATTGTCGCATGTTCCGTTTAACGGAAAAATCCAATGATGCGCCTCAGTGTAAACAGGCTATTAATGAGCGAGCGTCAGTCGGATCGCTCTCTATGAGTTTGTTATTGAACGAGCATAACACGAACAGCTCAACTGAAAACCATCAACCGAAGACCAAAACGAAGAGACACGAAGGGTTCTGCTCGGAGAAACAGAAAGTAGAGCTGGGAAAAAATCGATTCAAACATCGATATAATCGATTCTCTGTTTTTTGGGTAAACATCGATTATTTTGTTTGGAAATCTATGTTTTTTTTGCGACCAGTTGAACAAAATTCCGTCACCAATTTACCATAATTTCTGATTCTGGACCAATAAAAGCAAACAATGGATCTCTATTAGCCATATGACATTAGACTTAGCCAATTTTGGTGCGTAGAGAGGGATAGCATTATAGACAAAATACAACATTTTTGTTCGTAGCCATCTCTAGACACGTCTAATGACTTTCAGTCGAACTACTGAGACGCTACTTGATACAAAATGATGTTTTCCAGCAAAAGACAGCCACCAAGCCAGCAAAATTGTATCCGCAAAGTCAAATCTGGCGCAGCGCTGCTCCCAGCTCAACTTTACGGCCAGCTGGACGCATATAGATCTCTCGCCCTGACTGCAGGCATTTCCCATAAGGCCATCTCTATTTTTCTAGCTAGTCGGTTAGAAAAGTCTAACGTCATTTGGCTATTAGCAAAGTCTAATGTCATATGGCTATAAGCAAAAAATATGTGTTTTCATTCGATTTAATCGATTAAAATCAATGTTTTTGGCTAAAGATCGAAAAAAATCGATTCTGCGAAAATCGATTTTTTCCCAGCTCTAACAGCAAGCGTGCATGGGTTTTTCGGTTCTGCTCGCGAGCAGACCGCTAAGGAAAAAGGAAAAAACGGTCAACTGTTATTTGCGAGCTCTGCCAATAACATCCACTGACCCCGCCGAAGTGAGTGCCGACGAAGATACTTTTTTTATATCCGATTCCTGATTTTCGGGTCGAAAACACCCCTGACTTTCCCGTGAGCTAGCCGGGAGCGATAAAAAGGCGGATCATAAAAAATGAATTGATGAATCGGATAAAATAATTTTTTAGGGCTAAGTCTAGCACTCAGATCCGAAAAAACAAATGAAATATTGAAATAATGGAGACAAATAGAAACTAATTAATGCAGCAGTGTATGCAGGACAATTAAATGGATATTATAATAGATTATTTTTATTAATTTTCATGAATATAAATCAAATATGGTTTTCAAACATGTTGTCTTCACGGTGGTCGGCACGGGAGGCGTCGCCATCTGCTGCTGCTGATAGTCAGACAAACTACCTTGCCAATAAAATATTGGGGAGCCCAGAATATGCCTGGGGAAGAACGATCCCAGCCGAAGAAGTGCATTTCATTAACTTTTAGCACAACCAGAAATCTTTCTGAGCAGTGTAACCGTACGGAATGCAGTGCACATCTCTGGTTACACCACATGGCCGCTAGCGAATTATATGACGTGAGTTTGCCAGCAAACAGTTTTTGGATCTGAGTACTAGGCTCTAAGTGGGCAAACTAGCTAGTTATTTAAGCCGAATATCAAAATTGAGGAATATCAACGCATCTTGTCGTGTCCGTCAGTATATTAACGGTATATTTTGATAATGACAAGGTATATTTCGATATATTTCTAAGGGTCAGGCGGTATATTTGATCGATAAGCCTGCGGTCACACTGGTGCCAGGTGCCAGGGATGGCTGCGAAGCAAAAAACGAAATGGGAGAACAACAATATAAAGCACACCGCTACTTTGTAGGAATTACAGAAACACACAGCACACAACGCCGACCGCTTCAACACAATGTGGCTGGCTGAAAACGGCAATTAAACGTTGGCGAGCGGTAATGATTACGTTTTGTTAACTTAACTCAGTTAGCGGCAAGGCAACGCAACGCAATCGAGCAATGAGACAATTTCGAGAGCATAGAATGATGTACATAAAGCGGCTCAAATGTTAATGCTAATGAGAGTGGGCCGCCAAATGGGAATCGAAATCCATCCAGCAACAAACCACCGAACCGACAAGCAGAAACCGAAGAGGGGAAAACGAAACGAGAATTCGGATTCCGATTTAAATGAGCAGAAATCAAAAGAACAAACAACTCGAGGAGCGCAAAAGAGAAAGAAAGCAAAGCTTCAAGTGAAAATTAGGTCAAAACGTTTTTTAAATACATATGTGTATGTATTTTGCTTTCCAACCTGCGGCCATGCCATTGGCATCCCGATAATAACAAATGAAACATCGCCAGAAGAGGCTATCCCATCCCACATAGCATTCACCGATCATCGCAGCTTTGTTTAATTTAATCAGAGTCGAGTCAAGCTAAGTACTAAACACAAAGCAAAGATGGAATTTCTGGAGAATATTGTCAAGAGTCTTCAAAGTCTGTTGTGTGAGTAGAAGCCAGTTATCTATGATAATAGATAACGCCAAACCGAATTACTCCCGGTCCGTGCCAGAGCCCACATATAATCACAGCTTCTCTTTCGATGCACCATTTAGCATCTTACATCGACCTGGACTACTCTATGTGGCTGTATCGCTTTCTGACGCCGCTGATAGTCACATTCCTGCTGCCCCTGGTCTTCGTGGCCCTCATATACATATCATTCTTGGTGCTCTTCATCTACAAACTGCACAGGTACGCATCTCTTAAACTACTCGGCGAGTAACATTTACATTAAAAGAACAACAGCAACAATTTTACACGCCGCCACTCTTCTCCAGGTGTAAATGAACTCTCATGCTGATCGCGCACTTTTTGGCAGCCATTTGCCACCTTCCGCCCCGTCCCAGTCCCCTTGGTTTGAAGTTGGCAGTTGGTTGATCGGTCACTCTGGCCTGGCCCTGTGCATATTGCGTCTTGTCTCTCGTTTTTCCATTGTAATTAAAACGGCACAGTTATAGTGCACGGTAAGAGGCAGAGTACACACACACACACAACACACAAGAGCTGAGCGCAAACTCTCTTGGATTCACTTTACCCATTATTACCATACCATTTGCCCTTTGGATTTAGAAGTCCGCTCCTGGTCATGGAGACGCCGATGTCGTTAGCGACAGCGACTGCGACTGTTTATCAAGTGATCAAAATCTACTTTTACTTGTGCGTGTGTGTGTAAGTGTACGACTACGTGTGTTCTGGTGTGCTTTTATTTTTTTGTATTTTCAAACTCTCTAGTAGCTACTAGTCTTCACTGCAGAACCAGTTCTCTATGGTAATTAGTTGAAAAGCTCTCCATACCCTATATCCAATGTTTGACATTAGCTAACGATTCCCATTAATAGATCCAATCCACTAAATTTCCCGCCAGATAATGATAATGCCACAAACTACACATATTTAAATAACAGTACAGTTATGGCCTTGTAAAAGTCAAATGCTGAACCAATTCAATAGGCATTCCTTAAAAAAAAAAAATAATAATAGAAACAATCTATGCCGAATTTTTTTATTTTTATTTTTATACAAAATGTCTTGTCTACAAAAAAATACAACATTTTATTTGCGTCCGAGCCTTCCGAGGGTCTATGAAATTGTATCCGATCGCAGATCATTCCTTTCCTTGGAATCTTTTCAGAAAAATAACAATTTTTCCAACAATGAATGGGTTTCTCTTCGCGTGTGTAACCTTTCATTGATAATATAGCTTCAAAACTTAGGTCTAGTTGTGCGTAGAAATAGCTATTAACTCACAAATGGCTATTACTACTGATAAAAAATACATACTTAATATATAATTTATGTGGGCATGTGTACCCTCTCAAAGGTATACATATGTACGTATGTACAGTAGGCACATATATTATTCGGACACTCTTGTCACTCTAGTTTAAGCACCTATAACTTGGCGTACGGTTAAGTTAAACAGAAAAAGTTAATTTTATATCAAAGATAAACATTCCTACTATCCGTTCACAAAAAAATATTACAATTTTCTACTATGGTTTTCTTATAAAAATTAACTAAAGCAAAAAAGTCACTTTTTACGCACATAAATTATTCGGACAGTCGTTATGTTTTTCAAGTAATATTTGAATATTACAGCTAAAAAATAAAATAGAATTTTTTTTTGCCACATTCATTCTTTATGATGTCTATAAGTCCTCGGCACACCTTTTCCCTAAAGGTATAAGTGCCCTGTGCATTAATATTGACCCACGAAACAAGCAGAGCCATTTTCAAACATTCTTTCGATCAAACTTTGGGTTTCCGTATCCCTTATTCCAAATTTCTGCAAACATGCTTCATGGAACTTACGTCAGGTAATTGGAGCTGAGTTTTCAGCTGGTTGCAGTGGGAAATGAGCAAGATATGATCAAATAAATATGCATTTTTTCGGTATTTTTTTGGGTGGTACAAGACTGTCTTCGGATTATGCCCAAATTTAATGGCACATGGAAATGTGTCCTATTTGGATTCACCAGTTCAATCACATACTCCATAAATGAATTTGGCTTTGTGTTCCTCCAAAAGTCTTGCGAAAAGTAAATTAAGCCATCGATGGGAAAAATGGGATACCAACTGTAGTGCATGGCGGAAGGAACATAATAGTTTGTGGGTGTATAGGTGCAAATGGAGCTGTACGAATGGTCTTCTTTACTGGTAACATTAGTAAGGATATGAACTATAATATTTTGAGTGACAAATTGCATCCATGTGCCATTAAATTTGGGCATAATCCGAAGACAGTCTTGTACCACCCAAAAAAATACCGAAAAAATGCATATTTATTTGATCATATCTTGCTCATTTCCCACTGCAACCAGCTGAAAACTCAGCTCCAATTACCTGACGTAAGTTCCATGAAGCATGTTTGCAGAAATTTGGAATAAGGGATACGGAAACCCAAAGTTTGATCGAAAGAATGTTTGAAAATGGCTCTGCTTGTTTCGTGGGTCAATATTAATGCACAGGGCACTTATACCTTTAGGGAAAAGGTGTGCCGAGGACTTATAGACATCATAAAGAATGAATGTGGCAAAAAAAAATTCTATTTTATTTTTTAGCTGTAATATTCAAATATTACTTGAAAAACATAACGACTGTCCGAATAATTTATGTGCGTAAAAAGTGACTTTTTTGCTTTAGTTAATTTTTATAAGAAAACCATAGTAGAAAATTGTAATATTTTTTTGTGAACGGATAGTAGGAATGTTTATCTTTGATATAAAATTAACTTTTTCTGTTTAACTTAACCGTACGCCAAGTTATAGGTGCTTAAACTAGAGTGACAAGAGTGTCCGAATAATATATGTGCCTACTGTATATAAATGTAGTATAAAATACAGACAAAAACACATTTCGCACTTCTCCTGTGGTCGACTCGACCGACCCTGCGGTTGCTTCTCTTTGCGGCTGTTGTGTTCCGATAACAGCCTGCAGCTAGAGGCACAGCCGAACTGAAGCGACGGAACAGCGCATAGCAGCGACATTACGCATTACTAATGACTATCAGTTCATGGTCATTGACTACGACGCCATTGCCGCACGCGTCCCGTCCCGCCCCGCCCCCTTACCACTCCCATTACTTGTATTTGTCATAAAGCGCAGAGCAGCCGTAATCACAGGAATTAAATATCCATAAAAGGCATGGAGGGGGAAGACTAAGCCACAACTTCGCTACTACTCATACAAAAGTAAAGAGGCAATTACATATAATGGTCCACAGGAATATAGATTACTGATCGGATGTTAGCCACATATCGCTCACTTATCTGCATACTCGTTCTGAAAATGTGTATGTATGTGTTTGATGTGACAGGAATGTTTATGATATCTACATATTTATGTAAGTATGTATGTACCGCCGACAATAGATACTAAGTCGAGTGCGCGCTACAAGAAGAGTTTTATTTACTGCAGCTGATTTGTGCAATATTTGCCTAAGTTTAATATAATTTATTCATTTGATTGTATTTTAAAATTCGTGCTAGTGAAACATAATGAGAAACACAAGCATACACGTATATATATTGTACATATGTACATACATATCTACACGTAATAACTAAAATCAAGATCAAGAAATATTTGTTGGGTTTACCGACCTTCTAGTTAAGTTCATACGCGATGATTGCGTTCGAAATTTATAAAAAAAAAAAGTACTAGATGTTAGCGCAATACTATAAATTAAAGGTGATTAAATCAGATTTGATGTTCCGATGAAGATAAGCGAGTAATGGATGAAATTAAGCATACATATATATTTATAGGTTTTCCCTTGAGATTTGCCCTAGCTAAATCGCTGATCAAATCGCTTTCATTCGAATTGGGCAGACGATTTGGTGTTGCTTCTGTCGGTTTTAGTCCCCAAGTGGCCATAAGGGGTCTTTTTGTGAACACTAAGCGCCCGATCGCCCCCTGCTGTCCCGCACACTAAACGCAGTTCTGCAACGGCCCTCAAATGTATTTATAAGTTATTTGAGGACAGGACAGGTCTACCTGCTGCTGAAACCACCTGGTGACAGCAAATAAAGAAACTAAAATTAAACATAATTATCAGTTTTTGGATGTGTGGGTCATCCCCACTCCAAGTGGAGTCTATGTACTACCTGACTGAATACCCATCCCCTACCCTACCCTGCTCAATGGCAACTTTAACTAACAAGTCCTTTCTGTCGTTGTATCTCCCCATCAGGCAAGTGATCATGCGATCCGTGCAAACGGATCGCAACTTCTGGCGCGTCGGCCGGAAGATAGTGGCCGCCATATGGGACGCCCATGCTAGGATCTACCACGGGTACGAGGTGATCGGCCTGGAGAACGTACCCCAGGAGGGTCCGGCGCTGATTGTCTATTACCATGGAGCGATACCCATCGACATGTACTATCTGAACTCGCGTATGCTGCTGCAGCGCGAGCGCCTGATCTACACGATCGGGGATAGGTTCCTATTCAAGCTGCCCGGATGGGGCACCATATCGGAGGCCTTCCACGTCAGTCCCGGCACCGTCCAGTCCTGTGTGAGCATTCTGCGCGACGGCAACCTGCTGGCCATTTCGCCAGGCGGCGTCTACGAGGCCCAGTTCGGGGACCATTACTACGAGCTGCTGTGGCGCAATCGTGTGGGCTTCGCCAAGGTTGCCATAGAGGCAAAGGCCCCCATAATACCTTGCTTTACGCAAAATCTACGCGAGGGCTTCCGGCAGGTGGGCATCTTTCGGAACTTCTTTATGCGCCTGTACAACAAGGTCCGCATTCCGGTCTATCCCATCTACGGGGGCTTTCCGGTGAAGTTTCGCACGTTTTTGGGAAAACCGATAGAGTACGATGAGACCCTCACTCCGCAGGAACTTCAGAACAAGGTGAGTGGAGATTTGGCTGGACGTGAGCGTTAGCTTGGCATTTCCGTTTCCATTGACCGTATATTCTGGTTTCCAGGTTGCCACAGCCATTGAGGATCTGATCAACCAACATCAGCGATTGCCGGGCAGTATTCTGCTGGCACTTTTGGACCGTCTGCCGGCCTTCAGACGGTCATCTTCAGGCATTAAAAAAAAGGTGGAGTAGGCGCAATTTAAAGAGAGATTTACTCCGGCTCCGAGAGCTGCTTCTCCTGCTCCTGTTGCCACGTATATATTTTCCGGCTGGTGTGCTTATCCCACAACGATGATAACGTTCGAAGAAAGATTAACAGAGATTGACTTTAGTTCTTTGGCCATTAAAGACTTTCTTCCATGTACTTCAAGATGATACTACAGACTATTATGTATAAGTAGTTTATACGTATACCTAAAAACCTTTACTATGCATATAAAGTACCTTAATCTTGGCCCCCACCTTCCATACCCTCCAATCGACGTTGCACTATAATGCAATGCCTTTTGTGTTATTGTTTTTTTTTCGCGGTTTTTGTTACAAATATTTCTTTCTTTCTTTCGTTGGGGTCTAATTGAAGATTCCCCAAAAACTCAGCCTGCTATGTCACGTTCGCTTAAGTGCAAACACGGCAGATCGTATAATTTGCCATCAACACTAGCTATAACAGAAATATTCTAAAGTCAACGTGAGTCCAATTCTGAACAAAGAAGAATAATTATTCGAATTATTATTATTTTTCTCTTTTTACACACACCAAACAATAATTACCCTAAACAATTTTGATATAATTTTCTTTTCTTAGTATAATTCTGGCTGCATTAAACAATTATTTAATTAGTCTTGTGTTAAGTGTATAATTTCTTATGCCAGCGTATATATTTTCGCAACCTTTTTTTTTTTTTTTGGGACTCAACACTGAAGTGAAGCAGCAGTAGGCAGGCGCAGCAGTCGACTTTCTGTCGTCGAGTGAATATGTGTTGCGTGCGTGTGCATGTGCTGTGTATGTATGTATGTATATGTATATTTAAGAAAAAGAGTGTATGATATAGTACTAGTAAATCTAAGTATTTGTATAAGTTAATGAATGCGACATGTTGCGTCCTACCCCTACCCCACAGATGACAAAAGTTAACACGGATTTCCAACTAACAACAAAAAATTCAAATGCGGAAAAATATTAAATTGAAGCATTTTAATGGGACGAAATGAGGTGGTTAGTCAAATTATTTTAGACTAATGGAAAATACTATAAAATAGCATGATATTGCACTGTGTTGTGGTCCCAGAATCCGACAACAAAATGCACAGTCTTTGGCAGAAAACAGTTGGAAGCTTTTTATACCTTTACTCGAAGAGTTAAGGGGTATACTGTATTTGTGGTAAAAGATGTGTGTAACGCAGAGAAGGAAACGTTTCCGACCACATAATGTATATATATCTTGATCAGCATCAATAGCCGAGTCGATATAGCCATATCTGTCTGTCTGTCCGTCTTGATGAGCGCCTAGATCTCAGAGACTATAAGAGATAGAGCAACCAAATTTTGTTTCGAGACTCATGTGATATCACACTACTACAAGTGTATTTAAAAATTTCGCACTGCCCCCGCAAAGAACGAAAATCTGTGGCAGTCAAAATCTTAAAGATACGATAAAACTAAAAACGCAGCATCGTAGAGAATGACCATATCTACCAGATTTTCAGTTACTTCCCCCACCTCCTAGGGCGCTGCTAACCCTACCTATTCTCTTTCTAGCTCGCACACACACTGCCCTGGGCAGTGCGCGACCGTTGCGGTGATGTAGAATCTGAACAACATACACAATGTAGAAAATACATTTGAGATGTATAATCGACATTGAAGACTTAGATGTAGATAACAGATGTAGCAAAAAAAATTTAAAATATGTAAAATATTTTCAAATTCTCACAAATTTATATACTGACTGAGTACGGGTATAAAAGTAGAGTCGCGTCCAGAAGCGACTCACACGTTCCTTCTCGTTTGTTATGTTATTAAGTGCACCGATTTTGACTTAATGCTCGGACAACATATACATAGATGTAAGTGCATAAGTATGTACATATGTATGTATGAAAAATCGCAAAGTTAAAATATCTTCAAAGATCTTCCGAAATTTAATCGACTCTACCAACAACTTTAATACGAAATTCTCCACTGACGTAAAAGTCACCTGGTGTCCCTCCAAGGGGACATAGCCTATCTTCCCCGTCAATTGATTAACCATTTGCAAATGGGGGTGCTTAAACAAAAATCTCGCATTTCTCCATCAATCAAAAGCAGGGCTCGGCACGGCTTTTCTAATGGGTATAGGAAATGGCACTGCTGCCGCTCACGTACACGTGTAATACAGTGGTTGGTATCAATAAAATGTTCCGTTTTGCCTGTTGCCTACGCACACAAACGCCTTGCTAATCATGTGATTGTATGCATGCCGACCACTGATCTAAGGGCAAGACGATGAGTTGTCACGTTCTCTGTTAGTTGATATTTAGGACATTTACGACGATAAACTAAGTTATACAGTTGAACACGTTCTATATGTACATATGAATGCTTGTGCAAATGTTTGCAATCTCATTTGCATTTATGGATGTATTCGTACATGCTGGCTATAAACAGCAACAGCAACAGCAACAAAAAGCTTTTTGAAACACTAATTGATACGAGTTTGCTATGCATTAAAAAGTAATTGCAAAGTAGAAGATGACAGACAACAAAAACCTCCCCCTTCTCGTCACCCTAGGCCATATGCATATGATAGATCCATATACGAGTAAAACAAATGAATCTTTTATAATAGTTTATAGTTTTAAAATTCATATATTTAACGCTAAAAATGTCGCCTTTTTCTCATCTTTTCCCTATCCTTTCATCGTCCGAATTTCTTAAGATTTCCTCCAGTAAATTTCCTCAATAATGGGAACAATTTTGTACAGCAACCAAAGACAGGAATTGACACACACTAAGGATTACACAATTACAATATGTACTACATAACATGAAAGCATATATATGTATGTACATAAATCTATATATGTACACATATGTATATGTATGTGTATGTAGATCATCAATGGGGGAATGGGGGGGACTCCCATTGTGTACGACTCTGTTGGAATTGTTGAGGAACTCACAGCAGATAGGAGGAGGGGAGGGGGAAGTCCAATTAGTACTGCTCGGCCATGAGGAGGACAACGGTGGCCGTCCAACCGGTGAACGGATTGCAGCCCTTGCCCTCGCCAGTGGAGTCATCGTACTGTTCCCAGAGATAGCCGCTCTTCTGGTATTGCCTGAAAATATTTCTCACTAAATTTTCACGCAACTCAGCGTAAATCTCTTGAGCCAGGGCGGCATTGGGACCCTCTATCTTGCCGTAGTGGTGTAGGGCCCGCACAGCCAGAAAGTTGATGTTGATCCAGATGGGGCCGCGCCAGTACGGCGGATCGTGCTCCGTGTTCCGCTTCATGTACAGCGGGGAGCGCTTTGACAGCGAGCGCAGGCCAAAGTTTGTCCAAAGTTGTTGTGGATCCCTCAAGTCCTGCAGCATTTTGGTCAGATACGGTGAGTCGTGATCGAGTTGCTCGAGCAGCAGCGGGAACAGATTCACATAGCCAAATGTGGTGTCCACAAACTGGTAGGTCGGCTGCTCCATCGACACGCGCACCATCTCTGGCTGTTGCGACGGGTGGCTGCCCCGCTGCGGCGCCATCGCCGGTGGACGCTTCAGCATGACCTGGTCGGTGTGTAGGCCCCAGTCGGCGTACTGTTCACTGTAGGGGCCAGGTGCAGGCGGTTCAGCTGCTCGTTGTCTGTCAAATAGGAGGCCGTCTCATAGTACTTGACGTCGTCTTTTCCCAGCAGCGTTGACAGCTCGGCCATGACGCTGGCGGCCAGCCCCACCCAGCAGCGCAGGTCCAAGTGCCGCTCCCGGTCGGTGGGATGCGAGGCGCGTGGATAATCGTCCAGGCCGGAGGATAGGCTCTTGGGATTAAGTTCTCGCTGCGTGGTCGTGTTGCGGCCACGCCACAGATACGATCCCATCAAGTCGCCTGCGAAAGAGAGAGAGCAGAGAACGAATTAGAAAAGGAAAGAGATACAGATAGAGACAGAAGACGAACCTTTTTGTGTGGTGTTGTACCAGTTGAACCAAGCCTGGATACGTGGATACAGCCGCTCGAGGGTGGCCAGGCGACCCTTTTGGGAGAGCTCTTGTCTGTGGCTGGTGAGTAGCTTCCTTAGCGTCAGAAATAACGTTGGCGGATTGGCATTGCTGTTTCTTTGGGTGACAAACTCCTCGGGAACCTTGGACATGGCCTCAGTCCCGAGGATTTGCTCACGTGGAATCCAGCCCTCGACATTGAGCAGATCGAACCAATGACAGATTATGTCCAGCTCGATTTCGACGTCCCACGAGCTGATCAGCAGGCCGTGGAAGCCCTCGTCCCATAGGAAGCCACGGGGAAAGAAGCTGCGAGAGGGCACGGCCGTATATAGGGGAGCCTTCCAGTAGGGCACAGGGTTCTTCGTGTGGACCGACTGCACACGACTGGAGCCGTAGAAGTACCCGATGCCGCCGAGCATATTGCTCAGGGCGTTGCGTGCAAAGCGAACCTCTTCGGGCGAGTAGCCGCGACTCTTCAGCTGAAACTTCTCCTCGAAGCGGTTCTCGAACTCGCTGATCTTTGCCTGCAGCGACTCTGTGTATGCCCGGCCCGTGGGCGGCTTTGGTATCGACTCGCTGAGAGTAAAGCCCGATGTGGACTGATAGGTAATGTCGAGGGTGAAGTCCACCTCGGCCGTGATTTGTATGGCTATGAAGTTGGGCTCCGGATTGGACGAGGGCAGACCGTTCTGGGAGACAATCTCGCCGGGCAGGCCAATGAAGCGGTTACCGCGCTTGTCCGCGAAAGCTCGGAAGTGCGAGAAGAGAGTGTCCTTAAGCTTGCTTAGCGACGGCGCCACCGTGCTCAGGTACGACTTGTGCAGAATTTTTCCCTTTACTGAATGGAAGCGGACCTGGAACTCACCTAGTCCCTGCGTCTCGCCATAGACACCTGGCTCGGGGCTCTTCTCGTCTGACACGTACTTGATATGGCCATTGGTGCGCTCATCCAGAGCCACGTACCAAATGAGCGAGATGCTCTTGTCCCAGGCCCGCGTTGTGTTCCGCACCGAGATTCGAGCAGTCCAGTCGCCGCCATACTGCTTCGCGGCCGGATACTTAAGAAAGGAGGTCTTCAGCTCGAACGGCAGGTCCTGGATCTCCTGAACGCCGAAGCTGCGGCCGTCGTGATGAGTCCATCCGTAGCCGTCGAGGTTGTCGCTCTGCTCACACCAGTGCCGTATGCCCTGGCCACCATGGCCCAGACTACTAGGTGTGTACCACATCAATCCCATTACCAGGGAGTGTGGATCGCGTGTTTTCATACCGAAGTAGGTGAGCGGACGGTACGATCCCCAGTATCGGTCTGGATCGTCCAGACCCGTGTGTACAACCATTTTCTGGTTGTCGAACGGCGTGTTCACTCTCGTCTCCAGGTAGCCCACGTAACCAAAGTACGAGGCGATGCCGAGGCAAATGCATCCAATTAACGTCTTCCACTTGTCCATCATCACCTTCGAGGACAAATTGAACCTGGTGCTGCGCTTCTGCTTGGAGTTGGCGGCTGCGGCCGCTGCTGCCACTGCCGCTGCTGCAGATGCCGGTTGGCCCGAGTTGCCTGAGCTCGACCTGGTAGCGCCAGCATTTCGGGCCATTTCAGTTGATGGCTCTGCTATGATCGTAATTGCAAGTTATGAAATTCTACTTGGTTGTTCTTGCACAGCAGTTACAATTATTTTGACAGCGCATTGTATTTTTGCGTTACGCGCAGGGTTGCCAGTTCCAATTACAAGAAAACATAACAGCAACACGATGACATGTAAGCCTTTCATCGATATGTGCTTATCGATAGATGAAAATCACATAATAGCCTTTTTACACTGCCGCATCATTGTCGAAGGTGCGGAAAAATGATGCGAGGCGTTTACACCAAAGCCGCATCATTTTTCGCAGCATTTGTCAGCTGTTCGGCCTACAAATGTAAACAAACTCGGTGAGCAAGAAGAAGAGAGCAAAAGCATTTTTATTGAAATTTAAAGAATTTTCCAAAAAAATGAGCGATTTATTATTAAATGTGGAAAATGGTGCATTTGGGAGTTTCACTAGGAGCACCCAATTGTTTATTGAGCTTGTTTAGGAGGACTCCACAGCAAGTGAAGCTATCGTTGGCTTCACCGAACAGAAATGTGAGTCCTCGTAAATGTGGGTGTTCTTGCGCAACCCACGCAAATCCTCAATTTTTCCCCCCACAAGTCAATTCTTATTATATTCCGCTCCCTCTGTACACTGCTTTTTCTTTTGTTTTTCATTGCTCATATTTCAGTTCTAAATATAATTTACTAATTCACAGCTGTTTGCTGTCGATACCCTGAATAATTTCAGTATTTTGTAAAAATACTAGACAGAATACGGCAACACTAGACAATGATGCGCCGCATGATTAAATATCCTTTTTACACTGCCGCATCATTGTCGAAGGTGCGGAAAAATGATGCGAGGCGTTTACACCAAAGCCGCATCATTTTTCGCATCATTTTTCTACTAAAACACAAAAACAAAAAACGATAGAAACAGTTGTTTGCTATCGATATCCGTCGATACCCTAAATAATTTCAGTATTTCGTAAAAATACTAGACAGAATACGGCAACACTACCCAATGATGCGCCGCATGATTAAACATGCGGCCGCATGATTGTCTTCTTCTATCCACAGGGCTCTTATGGGCATCATTGTTGCATGTTCCGTTTAACGGAAAAATCCAATGATGCGCCTCAGTGTAAACAGGCTAAAAGATGCAGCCGCATGATTGTCTTCTTCTATCCACAGGGATCTTATGGGCATCATTGTCGCATGTTCCATTTAACGGAAAAATCCAATGATGCGCCTCAGTGTAAACAGGCTATAAAATGCATGGATTAGCATTAACATACACCTGGCCCTCGCTTAAAGCCTAGTACTGAGACGCGCTAAATTTTCGGTCGACCGAAATCAGTGATGATATTCGTATGAAACCGATAAGAAATCATCCCTGTTTTTCGGTCGACCGAAAATTTCCCAGAGCGCCCTCGCAGATCGGTACTCAGTTCCTGCTAAATGATATTCGATACATACTAGAAAAGCAACCGATGGTATTTTCCCATCTCGATCGGAAATGTAAAATATTTCCATTTACGTCGTCCAAATGACACACATACACACACACACTCTAAAAATGGAAAGGCAGCTACAAAAGTGGAATAATGAAAACAAATGTTATCTAATTAGGGCAATCGAATGAATACAGATTGTGTGGATATTATTATTTATTAATTTTATACCCGGTACTCAATTTAATCAATCAAAAGGAAATAAAAACAATGTTGATTGCATATGTGTCCTGCAGGATCGGATTTATCCAATATTGCAGAGTGCATTGTCGTCCTCCAGCTCCACAGCGCCCACAAATAAGACGTTTCTGCTTGCTTTAATACAACATATGAAATTTTAACAGATTTCTGTTTGTAAACAAACACAAAACAGTGTAACCGTAGAGCATGCAGTTTGCCCACTTTGGTCACACTAGGCATCGAGCGGAATATACAGCACTTTCGGTCGACCGAAATCAGGGATGATATTCGTATGAAACCGATAAGAAATCTTCCCTTTTTTCGGTCGACCGAAAATTTCGCAGCAAGCGTTTCGCAGATCGGTACTCAGTTCCGAAGAAATTCTATTCGATACATACTAGAAAAGCAACCGATGGTATTTTCCCATCTCGATCGGAAATGGGAAATATTTCCATTTACGTCGTCCAAATGACACACATACACACACACACTCTAAAAATGGAAAGGCAGCTACAAAAGTGGAATAATGAAAACAAATGTTATCTAATTAGGGCAATCGAATGAATACAGATTATATAGATATTATTATTTATTACTGTATGGTTAGTGGTACTGCCTTCCGTACAAAGCCTAGAAAACAGTTTTCGACCAACAAAATTTCCTATCGATAGTTATGTTAACTCAATAACACAGAACTAGCGTCTACACTAGCACAAACTCGAGTTATTAAGTTATGAGTTTTGACAACAGCACGTTCTGCGTGTTTTAAACAACTTTTTATATATCAACCAAATTGTTTATATGGACAGAAAAGATGTGGGGATACATTTCATGAATAGTTATAATTGAATAACAAGTTTAATTGCTCAAATTTATTTAATTGTAAAGATTTTCATTAATTTATGTCGGAGTTCTTCCGCACACAACGAAAACCATTTTTTTCTCCCATATATGGGAATTTACATTTTCCCTTCTATTTTCATTGTAAACAGCATGTTTTTGTTGTTGTTGCTAGTTGTGATAGGACAACAGGGTTGAAATATTCGGAAAATCGAACAAACGCAACTGAAACGCAACCATAACCACCTCTAGGTGCCACCTCTAGGCTCCTATGTTAAAGCCTAATACTCAGTTTAGCCTAGTACTCAGATCCAAAAACTGTTTGGTAGCGAACTCATGTCATATAATTCGCTAGCGGCCATGTGGTGTGAACAGAGGTGTGCACTGCATTCCGTACGGTTACACTGCTCAGACAGATGCTTGGTTTTGTTAAAAGTTAATGAAATGCACTTCTTCGGCTGGGGTCGCTCTTACCCAGGCATATCCTGGGCTCCCCAATATTTTATTGGCAAGGTAGTTTGTCTGACTATCAGCAGCAGCAGATAGCGACACAGCCCGTGCCGACCACCGTGAGGACAACATGTTTGAAAACTATATTTGAGTTAAATTCATGAAAATTAATAAAAATAATATATTATAAAATCCATATAATTGTCCTTCATATAACGCTGCATTAATTAGATTATATTTGTCTTCATTATTTCAATATTTCATTTGGTTTGTTGTTCTCATATTGCAATGGTTGTCTCGAGTTTGCTAACAACTTATATGCAATTTATATAGCCTAGTACTCAGTTCCGAAAAAACACCTCGCGAACAGAATCAGGGTTGATATTCGTATGAAACCGATAAGAAATTTTTTGGTCGAAAACTGTTTTCTAGGCTCTGTACGGAAGGCAGTACCACTAACCATACCGTATATAGATGTGCCAGTTCATACAACGAATGTGTTACAGAAAAATTTGCAGCTCCAGGTCCTATGCTCTCAGGGCTCTCAGGGCCTGCTCTCAGTAGGACCTGAGAGAGTAAGAGAGAGCACGGCCATGGTGCAACAATAACTCTTTGCCAGTCATTTGTCAAACGGCGTCGAAAGAGGTTGTGTAGCGCACGATTTTTTATGTCTTCTTCTTCCTGAAAAATAAAATTCTTTCTATTACTATAAATATTTTTTTGTATTTTCTTAAACATTTTTCAGAATTATGAATAAAATGTCAGTATTTGTTTTTCATTATTTTGATTTATTATTATTCATTTTTATTTATTTATTAGCGAAAAATTTTCTCGCCTGTCAGCGGAGAAGTAAAACACTTGCTATCTCTTTCTAGCGCTTGTTTGTCTCTGAGTGGCGAGATATTAGGGTTGAAAATATTTATGGTCCATTTTGCAGCTATTTTCCCCTTCAGGTCCTAAAGGTCTTTAGGTCGTGGAGCGGGACCTGGGCAATTCGGCAGGTATACATATACATATACATATGTATATAAAATCACTAAAATCACCAATTTCCCGAAAACATATGTATCTTCATAAAAACATCTTTAAATGTACATATATGGATCGTAAAAACCAAAACAAATATCAAATAGGGATATGTATATGTATGTAAACATATGTAAACGAGAACATTTTTTCGCTAATAAATAAATAAAAATGAATAATAATAAATCGAAATAATGAAAAACAAATACTGACATTTAATTCGTAATTCAAAAAATGTTTAAGAAAATAAAAAAATATTTATAGTAATAGAAAGAATTTTATTTGTGAGGAAGAAGAAGACAGAAAAGACAGAAAAAAATCGTGCGCTACACAACCTCTTTCGACGCCGTTTGACAAACGACTGGCATGTTGCACCATGGCCGTTCTCTCTCTTACTCTCTCAGGTCCCCTGAGAGCATAGCCAGGTCCCCTGAGAGCATAGTCACGTCCCCTGAGAGCACAGGCCCTGAGAGCGGGGGACCAGGATCTGCAAATTTTTCTGTAACACATTCGTTGTATGAACTGGCACATCTATATACTGTATGGTTAGTGACCTAGAGCTGTCAAACGATTGATAGTTGAGCCATCGATAGTTTTGAATGTTTTGAAAAAAACAATCGATACTATCGTGATAGTATCGGGCTCAAATAATTATTACTAAAAAATGCTATTAAACGCTATTTTTAAGCGAAACAATACAAAGATTGTTCAAAATTAAACGGTTTATTCATACTCTCAAAATATCAGTCTCAAAATAATATAGAATAATTCATAGTTTTTTTATCCTTATTTACTAAGTTTAGTTCATCTACGATCCGAAATAATTTTTCCGGCCTTTGAGAACCATTTACGTACCATTGAAACCTTTTAGGAACTTGTCTATTGTAAAAATTAGATGCCACCAGTCGATTTGTTTGTATTTGTATTCGTATTTAAAGCCTAGTACTGAGACGCGCTAAATTTTCCGTCGACCGAAATCAGGGATGATATTCGTATGAAACCGATAAGAAATCATCCCTGTTTTTCGGTCGACCGAAAATTTCGCAGAAGGCGTTTCGCAGACCGGTACTCAGTTCCCTGCTAAATGCTAATCGATACATACTAGAAAAGTAACCGATGGTATTTTCCCATCTCGATCGGAAATGTGAAATATTTCCATTTACGTCGTCCAAATGACACACATACACGCACACACACACTCTAGAAATGGAAAGCCAGTTACAAAAGGGAAATAATGAAGACAAATGTAATCTAATTAGGGCAGTCGAATGAATACAGATTGTGTGGATATTATTATTTATTAATTTTATAACCGGTACTCAATTTAACCAATCCAAAGGAAATAAAAACAATGTTGATTGCATATCTGTCCTGCAGGATCGGATCTATACAATATTGCAGTGTGCATTATCGTCCTCCAGCTCCACAGCGCCCACAAATAAGACATTTCTGCTTGCTTTAATACAACATTTGAAATTTCAACAGATTTCTGTTTGTAAACAAACACAAAACAGTGTAACCGTAGAGCATGCAGTTTGACCACTTTGGTCACACTAGGCACCGAGCGGAATATACAGCATTTTCGGTCGACCGAAAATTTAGCGCGTCTCAGTACTAGGCTTAAGAGCAGCCAATCCAAACATATCAAAAGCGCAACAACTGTAGCTCAATACTATCATGATAGTTGGAAAACCATCGATACTATCGATAGTGCCCTCGATGGTTTGACACCTCTATACCAGGTATACATTTTTTTCCAGCTCTAATGCATAATAGCACAAAAAAATATCAATGGACGTGAAATCAAGTCAGACGAAATCAACTAGACGCTCATTTAAAAAGCCCTTTGTCTTTGCAAAGAACTGTGTCTACCGCCCGATGCGCCAGATAAGCAATATGGAACGAAACCAAAAGCTACCTGTTGACAGGCCGACCTGTAAGTATCCAAAACAGAACACCATGCCATACCTTTCGACGCTCAATTCATGTCTGGTCGCTTTCGTGCCATTATCTAGACTTCACGCTTAATGCACCGCCTTCACTGGTCCCGGCCAAGAAGTACTCGGACATTAGTGGCTTGCCCGCCCCCTATATGGATCCGCACACAAAGCTGCGCTTTGCCAATGCCGAAGAGTACGCCTCCATGCAGCACATGCCCTCGGACATAATCAACCGATACCTGTCGGTACGCGGCTACACCAGTGCCGTGGGATAGTTGACTAGTGACTGCTGACTGAAGTTTCGAGGTCAGCTGCGAGGTTATGTGAAGCGCAGTTATCTATGGTCTTACTTTTCATTCTAATTTAAGGTTTCTTTTTAAGAATAGATTGTTAAGAGATTGTAAACTGTAAGGCAGTGGAAAGGAACGAAAAACGGTAGAGCGCGTTGGAGAATGTGTGTTCGGAACAAGTACAGCTAAACGAGCTTTATTGAAGCCTTTCTATAAATGTTTTACAAACTACATCTCCCGTGTTATTATCAGTATCATTATTTTGTTTGAGTTAATTTAGATTTAGGAATCTAAAGGAAGTAGCAAAGAAAGTTTCTGAACTCGTGAACTAGCTCGATGTGTATGTATGTGTGAGTTTGCCTGTGTGTGGCTATGGAAAACGGACTAATGGGAGTTATGGGATCCGCTTCCCGGCCACCAGCGTAGTCATCGTGTGAGCTAAGACTAATTTCAATGTTCTCTTTATGCATTTTCTGACATTCGGTCCAGTAATCTTGTTAGATGCTACCCGGCCTGGTTGATGGGGCGGCTAATACTGTTCGGCTGGGTGAGCATTTGCAAGTCGGCGCGAAAGCTCCGCGGCAGTCCGGAGATGTCCAGCTGGTACTTTAGCACCACCATGGTGGCCAGTGTCTTTAGTGTTGGCTGGAAATCCAGCACATGCAGGTCGCTGTAATCTATGAGAGGCAATACAGGCGCTGGCCCGCCTTCCTGGGCCTCAGCATGGCCATGAACTGCAGGTGGAGCCGGATCCGCAGCCTCTCCCTGCTGCTGCTGTTGCACTGTGGTTGTACTGATGGAGGTCCGTGGACTAGTACCGCCAAAGAGGAACATTTGTGTGCCTATCACAATGGCACATTGACGGCGGCGCGCCGTCGGCTCCTTACCATTGGCCCGTATTAGGTTCCAGAGTTTGTTGCGTGGATCAAACGTGTACAGATCGTTGAAATGTTGGTCCAGCAGCCCATTGTATCCGCCAAAGACGTAGATGAGTTTGTTATAGACGAACATACTATGACTGCGCCTTCCGACGGGAACCTTTCCGGCCGTGAATGGACGATGCCATACCTTCGTCTTCATGTCCAGAAAGACAATTTCATGGCAATAAGTCTCCTCCTGACTGTGGTAGGGGCTGTGCTTATCGCCGCGTCCCCCAAAAATGTACATGCGCTCTTCCTCGTAGGCCACAGCGGCATGGAAGTCCCGGTAGCTGGGAGGCACCCCAAATGTCTGTACATAGGTCCATTCCATAGTGTCTAGATTTAGGGTGTGCACGTCGCTGCTGAACTCGTTAATCTCATCAACGAATCCACCGAATATGTACATGGAGTTGCCTATGACACAGGCCGAGTGGCCGTCCCGGGCCCCAGGCAAGCAGCCAGTGACCACGGGCCGTGTCCAATTCGCACTCTTTGGGTGGAAGCAGTAGAGCACGTTGCACAGATTCTCGTCGTTCCGTCCACCCCAGATGTAGATGCGGTCATTATAAGCCACCACGGTGTGGCCGTATCGCTGGAAGGGAACCAGCGGGTACTTGAGCGGGATACCTTCTTCGTCGTTCTGCTGTGGGACGAGGGTCCAGCGCATAGTGTGTGCGTTCAGGACGTGCACATCGATCTGCTCGTTGAAGCGGTAGTCGTAGCCGGTGCAGTATCCACCGAAGCTGTAGATCAAGTCGCCCACCCCCACAGCGGCATGGTTAACCCTCTGAGGTCCTCCGTCCAGGTGCACGGTCCACAGCATTGGGCTCGGATACTGCAACAGAATGCTGACAAAGAAAAATTGATTCAGTTTGGGCCGAAAGTCAGGCAGGGACTGGGACTGAACAGAAGCAAAAAAAAAGCAAAAAAGAGTTAAGCAAACAGACCGAGTTATTATGGAGGTGTGAGTGCTTGAAGGCCACCCAGGTGTAAAGTCAACGGAAGATACCACCACTGTTGTCAAAGGTAATTTAACTTAGTTGTATGTATTTGTTGTTGTTACCGTTTTTAATAAAACTAGGTATGGAACTTCGCATTTACGGAATATATATTGTATATATCGATGACAGCACTGGCACAGATGACACTGTCTCGTAATCGGACAGTGCTGTAAGTGTCGTGAAAGTTGGCAGCTTTTTCTTTGTCACATTCACAGCACCAATGTAACGGAAAAAAGGTGTTTGAAGATTAGCTAGTTGTAAAATTCTATGTGATGTGACAAAGTGAAGTATATTTCCATTCCACAAATAATCCAATGCTTGTTGACAGATGCGTTGCATCTAAAATGCATCATGGTGTGCCCGCAGAAACTACACGAGTCTGGCAACGCCAGCAACAACGATATCGGTATCGGTGATTAGAAAAGTTTTTGCATTAAATAAGTGGAAAACGTAAATCAAATGAGAGCGAGACGAGTCTGGGCATGACAAGTATATTGAAAATAAGGTGAGGTAGTGCCGATATCCAAGCAGACAAGTTCCTACTGCCTTTTTCAGTGGGTCGTCGTCGTTGCTGCCTCTTTATTTTTGTTCTCGGTGTTTGGTGGTGTGTGTTTGGCTGTGCAGTTTCTGCATTTTCATCGGGGTCTACAAAACAAAAACAAAAACAACAGACAAAACGTAAGTTTTAACTTATTTTTCTGCCAATTTCAGTTGTTATGGCTTTTTTCTACCCGCTCTCCCCCGTTGCACACGGAGCATTAGAAAAAACAAGATATGCTTGTTTGTTGTGTGTATAGATAGATGTTTTCCATGTGCGTGCGTATGCCCACTGTTTAACAAATTGCGCCTTTCGACAGGAGAGCGGGGAGTTCATTTCTTCATTTATTTTCTTTGTCTCCCACCAGCTATTGGTATTGCGTTCCACACAGCTGACTTTGTTTCTACCCACTCTTCTTCACTGCGCAGGATGGATGGTGGGTTGGTGTGTTGGGTGGCGGTTGGGTGGGGGGGGGGGTGGAGAGAGAGAGAGAGAGAGAGAGAGAGAGAGAGAGAAAAAAGTAGAAGGATTATGTTTGTTGCATACACAGAACCACCAATGCTCTCACACATAGCCACAAACAACATAGACCAACTAGCAGCTGTAGTGCGCATGAGTTTCTGTGTGTGTGCGTTGTCGGCGCAGCTGTTTATGTATTGTTGTTTACGCTTCTTGCCTCGCTTCTACTAACACTGTAGCTGTTGCTTCCAGCGTCACAACGCAATAAGTTTATGCTGTTGTCTGATAAGAAATCAAGAATGCAATCGAATGTACCCGAAAATGTACCCCCACGGAATGGAAATATTTCCTTGTCTTATACATATATGATATACACTTTTAAAAAAGTGTGATTGTTGGATATTCTGGTTTTCTTTGTCCCCCCTGGCCATGATAGGAGAGAAATATCTGGAGATTAGCGCTCCATAGCTCTCATAATTTTTATCTGCAACGCGGCACTCACAGGAATAACAGGCGTGTGTGTTTTTTTACCCGTACTCGAAGAGTTAAGGGTATATTGTATTTGTGGTAAAAGTGGATGTGTGTAACGCAGAGCCATGTCCGTATGTCCGTCCGTCTGTCTGTCTTGATGAGCGCCTAGATCTCAGACACTATAAGAGCTAGAGTAACCAACTTTTGTTTCGAGTGTCATGTGATATCACACTAGTGTATTTAAAAATTTCGTCCCGCCTTCTTCCGCCCACACAAAGAACGAAAATTTGTGGCAGCCACGATTTTAAGAATACGATAAAACTAAACGCAGTATCGTAGAGAATGACCATATCTACCAGATTGCCAAATCTGGTACAGATCGGATTATTATTATAGCCAGAATAAAGAAATTAATTTTCAGTTGCTTCCCCCACCTCCTCTGGCGCTGCTGACGATATTCATTTTCTTTCTCGCTCGCACACACTCTGCCCTGTGCAAAGCGCGAGCAACCCCTAGCGGAGGAGATGTATGTAGAATCTAAATGGTAGATGTAGAATATTTGTTCTGGATGTATGATCTACATTTAAGATGTAAATGTAGTTAGCAGATGTAGCAAAAATGTATAATATTTTAAAATTCTCACAAATTTATATACTGAGTGAGTACGGGTATACAAGTAGAGTCGCGTCCAGAAGCGACTCACACATTCCTTCTCGTTGTTTTTGTTTTTATTAGAAATTCAGTTATTTGATGCCATTTTAATAAAATTAACATTTGGATCATCTACATATAACATGTCTTTGAGCTAAGTTAATAAAAACAAAATTTTATTTCATAATAACGGTTTACATGCTTGGTTACTACTAAATAAAATGTGCAACTTTGGCACATCACAAAATATCAATTAAAGCAAAACTTTTATCGCACAGAAATTATTCTTCGTCTTCAATTAAAAACAAAAATTTTTGAAAAATACAGCTAAAATATGAATTTTTATTTTGTGTCGCCCTTAGCCTTAGGTTTCCTGGAAATGAGCAATTCGTTATCCAAATAGGACGTATTGTTGGGGTAGTTTTTTTAGCTGGAACAAGCATGGGTCTTGCATGCAAGCTGTTGCTCTATATGTTTTCTGTACATGTGTTGTCTATTCTTTCATTACCCTGCAGTTCTGGCTGTCACGGCATGAAATTGTCATAGGGAAATTTGTTCAGGCTGGACGTCGACAAAGGCAGCGACGTCGACGTCAGCATGAAATTCTGTCCAGCTTCAACTTCTGCGGACCGAAACGAGCGCGTAAGAAAGAGAAGAAGATATCCATATATTTCCCTCTCTCTCATATTTTTAGTTTTCTCTACCTGCATTCGACCAAAGACAATATGCTGGCTCTAGAGCTGGCTCCAGGCTCTCTTGAAATTTAGTTGAGAGAGCGCTCTAGAGCCAGCCGCTCTCTCATATGTATACAGCATACGAGAGCAACTGACTCTAGAGTCTAGAGCGCTCTCTCAACCAAGACTGTATGTCTGTCTGCACACATGTTCTCAAGCACTCTAGATCTGCCTGCATACATATCACTATGGGAAATTTTACCACTTTTTGTGGCAATAATTAATAACTACCAAACGAAACAATATTTTTTGATTTAGTTTTTTAATATGAGTTAATAACAGCATGAAGAAGGTTTTTTGAAAAAATGGGAAAAAACATATTAATTTTTTTGCTCAACAGGTAAAAACACAAAAATGTTGGGCGCACGTTGGGAAATTTTTATTTTATCCAAGAGGGCGTAGCACGCCTTAAAATCAATGAACAAGAAAAAAATTATTATTTCAGGTAGCTTATTCACAAAATTTGACCAGAAAAAGTGGTAAAATTTCCCATAGTGCATATTTTACAGCGCTGAATAAATATACCCTTCACTTTATAAATGCTAAGTTCATTTTGCAAGACGCTTACCACCCGAATATTAAAAAACTCATATTTTGTATAACCTTTATATGATAATTTATTTTAATATAGTATATTCGATAATAATGAACGGATATGCATATATAAAAATACATAGTACCTATTTAATACATGATTAGGGTCATTAGGGTATTCAGCGTGCACGTGTGAAAAAAATGCGTATTAGTTCCTCAACTCATAAAAATGTTTTTGCTTGAAAATCGTTTGCTTCGCACAAGTACGCACTCTTTGGTTTTGTGTGTACTCACACATGCAAGCGGATTCTATTTTTAGACTCGTACGCTCTCAAATTTTGTGCGAGAGAGATGGCGCGATTTTCGTCGCTTTCTGAAATATTTCTGGCATATGGCTACGAAAATGTATGAGCGTTACTTATCTTATAACCCACCCAAAAATTTCTTTAAACACTTCGTTCATATAAAAGTAAATATATATATTTAACTTAGTTTTCTAGATTGTTTGTTGTTTTAATTATTATAAATTATCTGTAGGGCCTTCCTTAACCGACTTGATCGGGGTTACTAAGCACCAATGCTCCTGAAAGGATATAAAAAAACAAGTATTTAGCCACGGGAGGTAATATTTTTTGAACTAACTTCTGAGTTATTTTGTGATTTGTATAAAGCAATACACATATGAATTTGGATTTCACCTTTGAGAACCGAATATAGTCCGGCTCGACATTTTAAACATTTTTTCCGCAAGTCCCGTCCAGGTTGTACTCCTGGACTCCTTTTTCGTAAATGATTAAGTCAAATTGCACATATATATATTTATAATTAAAAGTGCTGTATTTTCAGTTACATGGGTTTTCTCGAGCAAAAACAAACACGCGCAGCGACGCACTCGGTAACCGAGACCACGCGGATAGAATTTTCTAGAATCTACATTCCAGACATATTTTTTCTTGCGAAACCCATGTAACAATTTAATTTAACTAACAACGCGCACTGTAATCACTTTAATCCACTTACCTGACTTTAAAAACACTGAAAAAATAACTTTTGAAATGAATAAACATGTAAATAGACGCGCAACTACAAAAAATCAAATGCGCTCGCAAAAAAATATTACACCAACTAATCGGTTTTTCTCCCTTCATCCCTTTGAGGAGACGAAATAAGCGAGATTAGAAGAGTTAGGGTCGAATGCAGGTAGAGAAAACTAAAAATATGAGAGAGAGGGAAATCTATGGATATCTGCTTCTCTTTCTTACACGTCCGTTTCGATCTGCAGCAGTGGAAGCTGGAGAGAATTTCGTGCTGCCGTCGACGTCGCTGCCTTTGTTGACGTCGAGCCCGAACAATTTTTCCTATGAAATTTTCATGCCGTGACAGCCAGAACTGCAGGGTATGTACATATACATATTTATGTACATACTCGTATGTAGCTCAAGCTTCAGCTACAGTGGCTCACAGCTTAAATGAACCAGACGACTTGAACAACTTGAAAGTGGTATAACCAAAGATTCTACAATACAACAAGATGCGTAACGAGGAAGAAATAAATGTATGACAGCAGAGCAATTTTTCAAGAAATCTAACTCCACACTTGCGTATGTGTTAGTGCGCTACACAAACTGTATTCTATTTTTAGATTCTCGGCTGGCTCGTATTTGTCTGTAACATACAAACATACACATCCATGTGTATGATTGTGTGTGCTCTCCAATTTTTTCCGTCTGAATCCAAATTTCGTATTTCGTCAAAACTGCTCAATTCTTAATGATGAAAACGAAACTAACCTCCTGTAACTGCTTACGAAAGCAAATACGAGCGATGGTGCGATGGGTAAGCTGTTTGCCTACGGACAGTGTGAGCCAAGTTCAAGTCTCAGCGAAGATAAGGTGATGATTAGTTTTTTTTTTTCGGTATTTTTACTTTCAAATCAAACTTATTAAATGTTAAATAAAAATTGTTTGAAAAAACCAATATTCCAAATAAAAAGTATAATATTATGGACCAATGTGTAAAATGCACTCAAGAGAGCGACTATTCATCGTGGTTCAAAGAATCAGATGAATGTTTTGAACATAAAATAAGCATGATGGACAAATTAATAAGAGTATTGCTCTATAAACATTGCAAGTGGCTGAGTTATTCCAGACAGAGTAAAAACAACAAACAACATTGTAGAATCTTTGGTATAACTTCTGAAGCACTGAAAATCAAATCTATACTGATGGACAAATATTTAAACTTCAACAAAACCAACTTCATTTATACAAAAGTATACAGCTCAAAATTATTATGTATGTTTCCATCTCCATACATTTCAATTGGGATCAGATATTTTCTTTGGAAGGTCGATCACACTCAGATACATAAATATGTATGCATATGTATATATGTACGTAGGTATGTATGTAAAAATTATCTTCCCAAGTTAATCTGGCTTATCCAAATGTTTCTTGGTCTGTATAATGTATTTAAATACTAACTGACAGGCAGTGGTTTTACAAATCAACAAAAATGCTATCCTGGTTAAGCTTAGTACTTAGTTCCGAAAAAACACCTCGCGAACGGAATCAGGGTTGATATTCGTATGAAACCGATAAGACATTTTTTTGGTCGAAAACTGTTTTCTAGGCTCTGTACGGAAGGCAGTACCACTAACCATACC